>OY723385.1:64954139-65418359 GCA_963210295.1 Ophion ellenae
AAATTGGGAAAATAAAAATGACGGCAAAGAGGGGGGATGTCAGATTTGCGCGTTCGCGAATTGATTACGATTGAGGGAAAAAAAAGGTCGGCCGGCGTACTGATATTTCGGATTTCTGTGTTGTCCCGTGGCGTCGACGAGCCACCGAAGTGAGAGCGTACGAGATATCCCGTGTGGCTTGGAAACGGAGGTAACGGTATCGTGCTCGAAAACATTTTCCGCATCGTTGAGGACTCGACCACCGACGCCGGAGAGCGAGATACACACAGAGGAAAAGAGAAAGAGGGAAAACGTGGCAACGTTTTCTTCTCTCGCGCTTGGGGAAAGCAAAACGAGACCGGGCCGAGCGCCACACGTGAACTCTTAACGGTTTTCTCGTTAAGGCGGGTCGCGAGGCGTTTCAACAACGATGCTAACATTGAAAGATACGGATGAATTTTTTCCGGTTATTCTCACGTCCGATAAAGTTCGTGGATTCCGATACGTTGTTCTCCATATATACGGGGTGTCCTGTTGAAAATGGATAATCCGGCAACGGTCGATTGGTCAGATCTCGTCCTACTATATGCTGGAATTTCAGTTTAGTAAAAGTCCCACGGTTTTCGAGATTTTGGGCTTTATGTTATTGTTGGAAAAAAAATCATCTGCTGTTGGTTTTTCCCATGGCATTTCTGCAAATCATATGAATCGACAATAACTAAGCAACTTTTTTGAGTAATTGGCACGATATGCGTAGTACATTTTTTTTTACACCGCAGGCTATCAAAGTCAGATGTTCGAATTGGTTCGTATGAAAATTCTGCACAAGATTTTTTTCATAAAGTTTCCTCAAGGGCCACAGTAACGGGTATAAAATGATGTGCGAATTTAACATTTTTTTTTTCCTATGGAAAAGTGATTCACTCGTAAAATTAATTACACGTCTACTTAGTATGAAAATCAAGCTGTTAAAAAATATATATCTTTTTTTATGCACAAAATGGCCGACTACTGATATTTTCTTTTGTTATATTTTTTTAGGCGCTCCGCGGCGTGACATTTAGCATCCGCAATTTTTTACCTGGAACGAAAAACAAAAATTCTCGTCAATCTACATTAGAATACCTAGAGAAGTACGTACGGAATTAAAAAAATATTGTTTTATTCAAAAGTTGTAGGTATTTGAACTTAAGAAATTAATTTTCTGAACTGCTCATAAAATGCAGTAATATAAAGTCATAAGTAAAAAAATCATAAAGTAAAATGAACTAATCATAAACTGCTCATAAAATGAAAAGTTTTCGATTAATCAGAAATTCCGTACGTACTTCTCTGCGAAATGCGATTAGGAACATAACTTTTAAATTTAAAGTAAATCGAGTGAAAATTGTTGAAGTTATTTGTCACGGCAATTGGAAAAAGCTGTTCCGAGAAGTTTAGAGTAGCCGGCCATTTTGTTACAACGAAAAAAAATATATATATATTTTCCAACAGCTTGATATTCATACTAAATATATGTGTAATTAATTTTATGAGTGAATGACTTTTTCACACGAAAAAAATGGTCGAATTCGCACATGATTTTTTACCCGTCACTGTGGCCTAGGGCCTTAATTTTCTACCATGCGAACTTCAACGTAATCGAAAATCACGGTTATGAAAAAAAATCTTCCAAGAAATAAGTATTCATTTGTGTATGCCACCTCGCAATTGTCACCCTGTACTTATACATTTATCGCGTGAATTTAGCGTCGTTGCTAGTGGAAAAACGCGAGAATTAAATTTCAACGTCAATGACCGCGCAGTCTTCAATGTTCCTTCCCCATCGCTTTCCCCAACTGTACGTGAGCGCGTCCATTGGATTTTTTCGGCGCATCGTCACGCACTCTCCTCCCTTCCTGTTTTGAGGTTATCCTCGACCGCCTAATTTTCCCGCGATGCACTTCAGTCTCTTCCCCGCCCCTTCTCTTTCTCGCTCGTTGTTTATCGATCGACAGGAACACGTGTACCGGACCGGCCAGTGGTTGTCACTCGGCAGACGCTTCCGCGAGAGAAAGAGAGAGAGAGAGAGAGAGAGAGAGAGGAGAGAATCTGTGCGCCGGCGTCTTAGCGAAGTTGATCGTTGCCCGGCCACAGTCTCGGGACTCGAGACACGGCAAAACACTCCTTACCCGAAAAGCATCGACAAGCATACAGTAACATACACACAGGGGGCGGTTAGAACCGTACGAGAATTTCTTCTGGTTCGTTGACGCGCTACCACTCAACGGTGGCGCTAAAACTACGATCCATATTTCCATCGGCAACGATGAAGAGCGCGGGCTCTCGGACTTTCACCATAGCACACACAGATGGCATGACGATCTACCTTTTCTATCTTCTATCTCTCTCTCTCTCTCGCGCCTTCTTTCTCTCAGGATTTCTCGTCTCTTTTTTTCATCTCTTCTGCAACGAAATAGCTTCTCCCACGCTTATTTTACTTTCCCAACTATCTCCCTCCCTATCGCTGTGTTTTCGTCTATTGCTCGCTCCCTCGGCCTCGCGCTCGCGCGTCGCGCGCCGAGGCGGTATCCTGCAAGCCTAACGTGCACACTGCCTATCCTTCGTTTCTCCCACCTCAATTTTATGGACGCAAGGCGATGTGCATCGATTGCGCTAAACCACCGGACGCGCGTTTTCTTTTCTCTCGGTATCTATATCTCTCTCGCTCTCATTCCTGTTCTTATTTTCTAGTTTTTTAACAGAAAGAAACTAGAAAACAAGGGAATAAGAACTAGGGTTGTTGGCAAAGTATTAGCTGTACGGATACGTACTCGGCCATTTTTTTCTTCATGAAAAAAATTTATTTACTCAAAATCAAGGGACATTTTAAACAGGAAAGTAATATCCGTTTGGTTTCACACATTTGCCCCACCTGTGAGGCAGATTGCGAATTCCTTGGCGGCAGAAAGATGGTGGCTTTGAGTCGATAAAGTTGGTAATGGAATTTTTGACTTCATCGAACGCTTTGAAGTAGCTATCAGCCAAACGATGTTCGAGCGATCGGAACGAGTGAAAATCGGATGGAGAGAAGTCTGGTGAATACGCCGGGTGGGGGAAAACTTGCCAGCCCAACGAATCTAACGCGTCTCTGGTCCTTTTCAGCAATATGACCGGCCTAGGTCCTTTGCCTGTGTAAGGCCGTTTTGCATCTTGCCGAGATTTATTAAGGCAGGAGCCTGAATTAGAAGGTCCAAAAACAGCGTTTTTCGGATTTTTTTTTAGACGGGAAAAGAACAAGTGAGCCCAGTAAACATTGAGGTATCGCTTCAAGTATATTTGTACATGTACATGTATCAATATCAATATCAATTATCAATATCGCTTCTCTGCGTTTGTCCTTGTATCTTCGAAAATATTTACAATTGGCCTCTGTAACTTTGTAAATATATTGTTGGATAGTTTATCTATCGATTTAAGCAATAAAAAATAACGATTTTTTGGTCGTCCTGCTTTCTCGCCATCCTCGAGGTCGAAATGTCCACTCCGAGAACTTATTTGTACACTTAATAATTTCATTTTTTTCCGAAAGTGTCGTTGACAAAAACGAACTTTTGGAACAACCCAATATCAATCGGTACCCTTTATTTTTTTATTGAATTTTTGTCTTACGGTTAACTAGGAAAGTGTTTATGTCTGTTTGTGTCTCTCTCTCTTTCTCTACCCATGCAAATTTTGTTTAGTTCTTACTTTTTTATTGTTCAGCAATATTAATATTCATTAAAAAAATGTCACTAGTCTAGGACGTTTGTTATATATATATATATATATATATATATATATATATATATATATATATATATATATATATATATATATATATATATATAATTTATTTTTTGGTTTTTTTATTTTCCGAGTGCCAACGCATACCCTTAAGAGTACTAAAAATGAAAGCGTAATATATATATATATATATTACGATTTTATTTCAGTTTTCAAAAGTTTCAGTTTGTCAAAAAAGTTATTTGGGAGTGTTTCCTATTCGAAATTGTATTATTTATTCTGGCGAATAGAACTTATAAAAAAATACGCTATATTTTTTTCCGAAGAGGACATGAAGGATGATTTTTAAACATATTTTTCTTAGTCGCAATATATATATATATATATATATATATATATATATATATATATATACACACACACACACACACACACACACACACACATCCACGCCCATTTATTCCTTAAGGGGGAAGGTACCTTTAGGCGAGGAAAAACTGCCGATTTTCATTATTTTTTTAAAAGGAAAGATGCCTTCACCATTTTTGAGACGTAGAGTATTTTTTATTACTACTTTTGGCTGTTACATGGTATATTTATTATTAATCTTTAAAAATGGCGGAGGTATGGGACATCCAAACGGGTTGTAGCGGTGTTTGTCAGACAACGTGACACGTTGCGTCGGCGGGATTGATCCGGATAAAAAAACCAACGAAGATTCTTTCATCAACACTCATACGCAGAATATGAACCAAGAAAATGTGAGAAATGTTGAAAATGGATGAAACGGTACGCTTTGAAACGAAAAAATGGCTACATTTTGCAATAAAATCACTGTTTTTTTCTTTTATTTTCAAAAAAATTCAGGGTCATGTTTCGGAAAATGAGGTTAGGAAGATTTGTACCAAATTTCATTCGAATCGGTCGATTCGTTTTTTAGCTATACGTCACGCCGGTTTTGAAAACGCAGTTTAGACGACCGCCATTGTTTAACATTAATTTTAAACAAGTGCAATGTAACAGCCAAAAGTAGGAATAAAACATATCCTAAGTCTCGAAAGTAGTGATGAAACCTTCCATTAAACAAAAAAAAAAATGAAAATCAGCAAATTTTTTTCTCGCCTGAAGATGTTTCCCCCCTTAATTCTCGCCTATTTATTACTGTGTATATATTACATAGTATTAATATTACCTACTTGATTATTTTCTATTAAGTAGTAGTTATCTGAATGAATATTTATAATTATACGTGTGAATATCTTTCGTTTTTCTTTCGCTCCCGCCCCCGATCTCCATGACAAATGTGTACAAACCTGGTCCACGAGCGCCGCGATCCTAGCGCCGAAAATCGGAACTTCCCGCAATGGGGCGCGTAACAGTATAGCGCTTTCTACTTGCAAGGAAAATTTAACCAATGCGCCTTTCAGCAAGTTTTCTTGCACATATTGCATTGTTATTCGCTCTTGCTTAATCTCGTCTTTGTGGTTATTGTTTTTTTTTTTCAACACTCTTGTGTTTTTGCAGAGAGCGAACAAGGCTCGTGGGAGAGCGGTCTTTCCTACGAGTGCCGATCGCTGCTGTTCAAGGCTCTGCACAATCTCATCGAGCGTTGTCTACTCTCGAGGGATTTCGTTAGACTCGGCAAGTGGTTCGTTCAGCCTTACGATGGCTTCGAGAAGCATCGATGCAGCAGGTAAAGAAAAACACGCCGTTTATGCCTATCGTTCTCTCTCGACTTGCCCGTCACCGTTTTATAAATAGGGTATTTGACTATATTGAAAATATGGTTCATTGTCATCCTGAAAGAATATAGAGTTTAAAAAGTATTTTTCATCATTTTATTGAAAAAAAATAATACGATATTTTCGTTTATTTCAATTTTTTAATTAGATAAATTTCAATTTTCAATTATTTCAATTTTCAATTATTTCAATTTCAATTTTATTTCAATTATTTCAATTAGATAAATTTGAACGTTTGATCACGTGAACGAAAACGCTCCAGGATTTGTTGGATCTCTAGTGACGTCACATGCTTTTTCTGTTCATTCATAGTTATTTGTAGTGATAGTTACTATATTATCAACGTTTAAATAAGAATGGAGAGGAAGGTTTGCCGTGCGACAACTCAGCGACGATATAGACCTTTACCTTGTTTACTGGCATGTGACGTCACAGGCGTCACGTGACTACACATCTGACAACGGGAGCGTTTGGGCGGTCTGGTTGAATATTTAAATTTCATTGCCGATTTATATCGTAAATACTGACATTCGCACAGACGAACAAAATATTCTGAACATAATATAAAATAATTAGCCATTTAAGATGATTTCCGTAAAACAATCAAAAACCCTATTCTTAGCGACAACGCGAAGTCACGAACTTAAGAATGATTATTTAACTCGAAAATAATTTTATTGCTGAATTGGAATAATTGAGAGTGGGCCGTAAAGCCAAAGTCCTTTTGGTATCTTGGATCGTCACACATGGTCCATTGCAGAGACGAATTTATTTTGTTTGTAATGTATTGAAAAAATGCGTATTTTTAGCTTCAATTGTAGCGAAATCGAAACGCCGAGCTCTGCTCAACAAGAAATAATAATAGTTGATCGTGAAATTGATTTTTTTTAGCAGTCACAACATTGACAATGAGACGCAAGAAATTTTTGCAAAATTCCGAAAGGTATAGCGCATTTTTTCGAAAAAAGGATAGAGTTAGTGAAAAAACAAGTTGCAAGCTTATTACTCTAACCGGAAACGAAGCTAATAGAGGGAGAACATTGATGAGTTGGCTGCGTTTTATGGTTGATTCTTTTTTAAGCTTATACGAATAAAAAATATGTTCTTATTTCGATTTACAACAGAAGAATTGAATATTTTTGCAGCAGTCACCTGTCGTTCTCGTTCGCGTTTTTCGTCCACGGCGAGAGCACCGTCTGCGCGAGCGTCGACGTCAGGCAACATCCGGCGGTGCGACACCTCACGAGAACGTGTCTACAACGTACCCAGACGACGCAGTCCGGGGTCAAGGGTACACCCGATTTATTGACCCCCTCGCCCCCTTTTTTGTTACCAATTTTCAATCGATTCGTTTGAGTTCGTTTGGACCTTTTTTAGTAAGAACAAAATTTGCTTCGAATTATTCCTGGCACACGCGAAATAATTCTCGCCTTGCCCGATTCATTTGGAGCAGGACATTTTTTAAAAGCCTCGCCTGGGCGAGGAGATTTTAAAAAGTTAAAGAAACACCCGTTAAAGCAGCTGCGAATGAATCAATGAAAAGGGCGATTGGAAATTTGGGCCGGAAATGGTGGTATCCGAATTATTTTGTGATAATTCTTGGAAGAATTTCGAGACCTTATTCTTAGAATTTTAGGAAATCGGAGAAAAAATGTTTAGGTAATTTGTTTTGCATCGATAAAAGAAACTAAAAGCGAGAAAAACGCAAGGCTCGTAAAGACTAAAAAAATGGGCAATTTGTCATTATTATTCGAAATCGGTGGAATGTAAATCGTCTTACGGATCTTTTTTTATCATTCTCATTTTTTTAAGTTTTTTATACATTTTTGTTGAGAATTTTCAAATAAAATCTTTATTTTCTTTCGAATAAAATAAAATAAGATCTGATAAAGTGAATTTTCAAATAAAATCTTTTTTTTCTTCAAAGAGTCTATTCTTTCGAGAAAAAAAAACATCGGACAAGGATGTTGAAATAAAAAAAAGGAAACGTAAAAAGAAAGTCAAACAAAGTCTTCGAGAGTAATGAGAAGTACGGTTAGAAATTTGAGACAGAAAATGGTGGAATTCTATCTATTCTATCTAACACTATCAGAATAACTTCTATATTTTATTCGTAGAACCTTTTTTAGAACAGTAAGAAGTTAAGGAACCTTTTTATTAAATCTTAAGAAGTTGAAGGAAAAAATGTCGGTTACATTTTTTCTTCAATTGATATAAAAACAAAAGAAAACGAACGAAACATAGACAGGTTCATAAAGTCAAAGTTTGCATCGTTGGAATGGAATGTCATTTTTTTTTCGTCAAGTTCCCAAATTTCCTTTCCTGGAGCTATAAATTATGCGAACATTTCATAGGATCCTTATTTAGCGATCTACAACTTAAATCTATAAAATATGATTCAGGACAATAAGCAAAATAAGAAATGAAAAGTATTTTAATTAGTATAGTAATTAGTCATTTGGATTAGAAATTAGTGGCATTCGAATCGTATTAGTAATTTGAAAAAATAACTGATGATTCCTCAAAATGGGAAAAAAATAATTTCCAGAAGCTTAAGTCGGGATGTACATTTGACGGGAAAAAATTAAGCAATTTTGAGGGGTTTTTTAAACTAAGATATAATTATTCTACATTTATCAAACTGTAGGTATACTTTAATAGCATTTTTTAGTATGCAAAAACATTTTATAAATTCACTTATCATCAAAATGGCGGAGCTGTTACAGCAGATTGTTACAGCAAGTTTGCCGCGGAAATTTCGAATCGGCGTGAGGTCTAGCGTCGCGTGGACTTTGATATGCAAAAGAAAATTCAAACAAATTTCAGTCGAAACATGTATAATAGTTTCTATTTAACAGTAATTCAAACGAATAAAATGCGAATTTGAGAGAATAGCACGCATTTACAAAAAAATCAACATTTCACGCAAAATTTCTGTAAAATTCGGATTAAAAAGAATTTTTTGTCCAATTTTTCAATAACAATTCTCGTCAAGTAGGAGGTAGCAATATTGCCACCAAGTTTCAACTCGATCGGCTTAAGGCGGGAGCCTGAATTAGAACGTCCAAAAACCCGTTTTTTCGGGATTTTTTAGAAGGGAAAAAACTAGTGAGCCCAGTCAATATTGAAGTATCTTTTCGTGTATATTTAAAATGTATTTAAAAAATTTCAACGTGAAACAACAAATGACTGCAGATTCATCAGCCTATTCCATGTGCGTCTTGCCACTGCAGTCCCCAATCGCCGAGAAAAATGCAGCTCGTAATTCTTGACTGAAACAAAAAAAAACCAATAAAATGTTCAATTGTCATATATTTTTCTTCTGGGTGAATTAAGAAAAAGCTGAAAAAATCGTGAAATTGTAACTTTTCTCAGGTTTGAAAAAGAATATGTTTAAAAAAAAACACTTTAACGTGCTATAAAAATGATTTAACGGGGTCGTCTAGTGTGAAGGCCGTTTTTTAATACTTTTTTGGGGATTTTTTTTTTGACAAACCATTAAAACAAATAATTTATAAATTGTATATAATTTTTTATTAACATTTAAACAAACTTTGTGAATTGTTTGAAGTCATTATATAGAATATAGTCGGAGAAACACCGCCCCACAGGAACACATATATAAAAAGAGGTGCTCCACTGCTGCCATGATTCCGGCCGTTCTGCTTATCGGAAATCAAAAAACCAAACGCAATTTTAATCGTGAGACTTGAGGCTCTACATGGAACTAAAATAAAGTTAGAATGCCAAAAAATAATTTTTTTGTACGCTTTAGAAAAAAAATTCGATTTTTCGTATTTTTTTTGGGGTCTGTATAGCTGATAAAAAGAAAACTAACGAAGCAATCTTAATTATTTTAGTTCAACTTGTAGTTATATGTGTACTAAAGATGCTGTATAAATGTGAGCAGAATCAATCAAATAGTTTTTGAGATATCATGGCAGCCGTTTGAAAAAATCGTGTTTCGAGAAAGACACACTAGACGCCCCCCTTAAAAAGACTTTTTCAACGACTTTTTAAATTCACTTGGAAGGGATTTTCATACTGAAGAAAATAAACTTTGGTTCGATTCAATAGGTCGTTTAGTTTTTTTGCTATCACGTCTGCCAATTTGGAAAAATCGTAAAAATGAAAACTGGAAAAAACGCGCTTCAAAGTTTTCAATAGGAGGAAATATCAATATCAAATATCTCTTCTCTGCTTTTGGCCTTGTATCTTCGAAAATATTTACAATTGGCCTCTGTAACTTTGTGAATATATTCTTGGGTAGTTTATTTGTCGATTTAAGTAATAAAAAAAATGATTTTTCGTACCTTCTAATTCAGGCTCCGGCCTTAATAGCTGTTGAGTAATCCTGCTCAATTGAATAGTATCAGAGAAGGAAAAGGAAATAAATAAAAAGATCAGGCAAGACTAGGGCTGAGGAAGAGTGTGATCGAAGATGCTGAAATGTTTTTCTTTGCAGTGATCCTCGCGCCATACGGATTGGCGGGCACTCTGACGGGACAGGTGGGACGCGTGGACAGTCAATTGTTGGACGAGTGGAAACACTTTTATCCGATAAACGGTGCGGGAATGGACAACGGTTTGCCGGCCTTGGTCGAGGTCCTCGTCGGTGGTGTACGGATGCGTTATCCCTCGTGTTACGTTCTCGTCACCGATATGGACGATTTGCCCTCGGAGTTGCCACTCTCGCCACCTTACAGTCCCGCGAGTTACGAGAATCCAAACTCGACGCAGCGCGATTTGAAAGCCTCGACCGAATTGCCGGAACGCGTTTGGGCCGAGTGCTCCCTCGGCTCGCCCATATCCGCCGCTTCCAAGACCGATCTATCCACGAGCTCAACGATCGAGCTCGGCACATGGACGTTCGTCGACTCGACCCAAAAGTCTTCCTGCAGTTGCTCCAAGTGAGTAACACGTGGCACCCGCGACACCGGCATCTCATCCTCGCGTTGGAATCCCCACGAATACTTGATAGGGCGTGAGAGACGCGGAAGACATTTTTATATTTTCTTTCACTTTTCTCATGCCAGGGCTAAAAATTGAGAACATTTATCCGCTGCCACGAGTATGGCGCTGAAGTTTGCATCGCTGGAATTCAACGAAAAACCTTATCGGTTTTCTTCATTTTTATTATCTAAAATATTTTTTGCAGCTTTTGATTATAGATTTTTAATGAGGAGCCTCGAAAAATGATCCAGCAATTTTTTACATTTAAATGTGCAAAAAAAATCGGTAGTACGAAGAAAATATATTTTCGTTGCAGTCCAACGATGCAAACTTCAATACCACGACACGAGTTTCGCTAAAATATATTTTGAACGCTGGAGATCTGTGTGCGAGCCTTTTTCCCCAGGGTATAGAACTTTAGGCGCTGATTTTCATTTTCTCCGTAAAATTCTGTTCTGCACCCTTGAAGTAAGAATTGTAAAAAAATTGTAAAAAAAGATATCACTGCAATTAATTCAATTAGGTACATTGAATTTGGCATTTAGTAAAGGAGAGAATATCAAAAAGTTCGATGGTAAAAATTCTCGTAAACTTTCGAATTTTCATGTTTTGGAAGAAAATTGAGCTAAAAGTATTAACGACGTATGAAAGATTTTTGAAAAATCAGTCGACATATGTGTGGATATATATATATATATATATATATATATATATATATATATATATATATATATATATATATATATATATATATATATAGGGTGTCCCTCTTATCTCTGCCACCCGAAATAACTCGATAATTATCAACGTCACAAAAAAATGTTGTACGGTGTGAAGGGGGCCATCAAATGCGGCCAATTTTTTTTTATTTCGGTGGAGGCGCTGACGCACGGTGAAGGTCACCACTTTTTTAAATGGTATGGTACATTTTTTGCAACCATCTTGTGAAGCACCTCAAGCAGCATGAAAAACATTAGGGAGTCAAAGTCGTTCAAGGTCATTCAAGGTCACCTATTAACCCTTCGAGGTCACACTGGGTCGCTTTGACCCAGTGATTTTTTTCGTGTAAGTACGTATTTTTCAACGTATGCCACACTTTGAACGAATGTTTTGGCATTTCATTTTCCGTTTCGACAAAAAATAAATCTAGGGCCATAAAATATGGATAATTTACCACAAAAAACGTCTCTATAAAAAAAAAACAGAAAGTGCATATTTACGGGAATACAACGATTTGAAAAACGCCTCGGGTCAGATTGACCCAAGATGCACTTATAGGTTGGCGGCGGAGGTGTGCACTCGAAGGGTTAAAATGAAATACAAATCTAAATATCTCGGATCACTACCACATATTCGGTAGTGATCCGAGATATTCAGATTTGTATCTTCGATACTGACCTTGAATGACCTTAAACGGATTTGACCCCCTGATGTTTTTTATGCGACTTGCAGTGCTCCATAAGATGGTTGAAAAAAATGTACCATTCCATTTCAGAAAGTAGAGGCGAGGTTCACTGTGCGTCAGCGCCTCCACCGAAATAAAAAAAATTGGTCGCCCTTGATGGCCCCCATCGCACCGTACAACTTTTGTCTGAAACATTTTTTTGTGACGTCGGTAATTACCCAGTTACTTCGGGTGGCAGAGATAAGAGGGACACCCTGTATAAATGTATACACACATACCGGGTGTCCCATTTTAATCTTACATCTGATTTATCTCGAAATATACTGCTCCGATCAAGTATTGCGTATAATGAAATTTGCAGGGCTCAAAGGGGGCGTTGAAAAAATCGTTTTTGGTCCAAAATTCAAAATAGCATCTTTAAGATAGCCCACGTGTTTTTCCTTTTTTCAAATGGGATCATACATTTTCTCCACGGAAACATTTATCAGGCCAAAACTAACAAATTTGGTAGGAAAATTTTTCCGATAACGTTCATAATTTTTTGGTTGGAATACCATTTTGCTCGGGTTTGTTCGATAACTCAAACAAGCCCAAACAAGGATAAGGTCTCTGCGGCTCGTCACTTCCGTTATCAAAAAAACCCAAGTGTAAGGCCGCGTGTGAGTGTGTGTTGGGTTTGTTTCATAACGGAAGTGACGAGCCGCAGAGACCTGATCCTTGTTCGGGTTATCGAACCAAACCCAAACTCACACCCACACGCACACTTACACTAGGGATGTTGAAGACTCAACCTCGTTGTGGTACATTGTGGATAGCGCTCAAATAGTAATAAATGGTATTCTAACCTACAAATTATGAACGTTATCAAAAAAACTTCTCCTACAAACGTCGTTAATTTTGGCCTGATAAATGTTTAGGCGAAAAAAATGCATGATTCCATTTTGAAAAAAAAAAACATGTCGGCCATCTTAACGTCATCATTTTGAATTTTGGACCGAGATTTGTTTTTTGACGTTCCCGTTTCGACCCTAAAAGTTTTATCATACTCAATACTTCATGGGAGCAGTATTTTTCGAGATGAATCAGGTGTATAGATATTAAAATGGGACACCCGGCACACACACAGATACATACATATTACATAATTATTAAGAGACAGCACAAAAATATGTGTATACTCTACGTAAATTAATAACGATATGCTTGTTATTCATTTATCTGTCGTTTATACATATTTTATTTATTTTTATTAATCATGACTACATACACACACACACACACACACACAATTTGTGTCAGTTCAGTTGAAAATACCTTTTTTTTCTCTTCGTTTTGCATGTTAGAGGGGTTTACCAGTAGTGCGCGAAATGGGAGAGAACGTTAGCAGTTTACGGTAGATTTAAATTCAATTTTTTTTTGTTTCAATCGTAAAAAATCGTGTTTTTCTTTTCTTTATTTTTCCCTATGGCTGCTGCAAATGTGTGCATGCGTTTAAGTTCGAAGAACGTGGCTCGAAGGGGCAACGGTTGGCGGGAATTTCCGAGATCCTTCGAGACGAAAAAAAAAGGAAAATAATTGACATTACATTGAGCCAAATATAAGCGTAAGAAAAAGTACGAGCGAAACAATCAACAGGCAGAGGTTGATCTACTCCGAAAATCCGGCGACTATGCTCCTTCACTCATGCCTGGAATTCGCTTTGAATTTTTAATTTTCGCCGAATTCACACGAGTGTTTTTCAGTTTCAAAGAAAAATCAACCTTGAGAGCGCAAACGAAAAAAAAAACGCCCCTGGATGAAAAGTTGAGAAAGACTAGAGACAGAGAAAGAGGAAAAAGCAGAGAGGGCGTAAATTTTTCGAAATAAAAAAGAAAGAACAAGTTGTTAAAAGCATCGGTTGCAGGTGCACGACCCCCGGGGGTTGGAAAGGCCTCGCCTCCTCTCACGTACAGAGGGAGAGGGCTGATAAAGGTGGACGGAGGGTCGTGCCTTTTCATCGACGTTCTACCATCCAGTGGGATGCCTCTTGCCCCTCTGTCCCTGCCAATGCCCCCAGGTGGGTAATATCTGCCTTCCCCCACTACTCCACCCTCGCTCGAACGAACGAAACATTTTCATTACTTTTTTTTCTTCGCTCCTCCTCACACATCGCCGAAATGCCATCATCATTAATTCATTGATAATCTTAATAAACACGAGGGTAAAAAAGCAGAAAAAAAAACACTTTCGAAATTGTACAGAAACGGAAATTCTAACGATCGCATTAATACTGTGTTACGGAAACAAAAACCTCAAGTAATAATAACATTGCTTTTTGTAATCCATTGCCTTTTTTCAAACATCATTTTTTGGATGTACAAATATGCGAATGAAACCCGTTTTTCAAAAGGGATTTAGAAAAAGTGCGAAGACAATTAAATTCATATACACATGTGTACATATACAGTAATTAATTCACATATTTCTTTACTCCAGCAGATTGTTACATTTTCGAGAAATTCAATGGTCTTCGTATTTTTTGAAAACTCGCGTGAAAAACGCGATTTATCATATATATATTCACACACACACACATACAGGGTATCCCATTAAAAAAAAAACATTAAAACAAATCGCCAAGACGAGGTCGTACAAAAAAGTGTTTCCTACAAAAGTTTCATGGGTTTGAGGGGAATCCGATGGCAATACAAAATATTTTGTTTATAAACACATCCACGAAATACCGCGGTAATTTTTTGCTTTTTAAATGGAAAGGCATGACTTTTATTTTGTAGAAAAATAGCTTATTTTGAAACGAATCCAACGGAAAAACAATTCTCTGGCCCATAAAGTTATGGCGGTTTACAGTTATTGGAAATATGCCACGCTACAGATTAACTGCCATAACTTTCTTGATTTTTGAGCTAGAGATTATGTTTTCCCATCAAATTCGTCTCGAACGCTGCTATTTTTATTCAAATAATGAATAAAAGCAATGCCTTTCCGCCTGACCAATTGAAAGTTACCGCTGTATTTCGTAGACGTGTTGGGAAGAAAAATATTTCGTATTACCATTGGATGTCCCCCCAAAACCAAAAGAAAAACTTTTTTTCGTACGGCCTGGTCTTTTCGATTCATTTTGATGCTTTTTTCCCAAACGGGACACGCTGTATATACATACGTACATACCAGTTTGATGCAGATATAACGAAATGTTAACAAGGCTAATCTTTGTTTAACCCAACTCATCTGGACTCTTGATTTATCATTTTTTTAAAGAAAAAAAGCGAAATAACACAACAAAAGGAACAATGATGATGATAAATGGAAGAAAAATAATAAGAATAATCCTCAGGTCATCAATATCGAGTCACGCTTGCTACGACAGCGATCGTATCATCCCAAGTAATGAAGGGTATGCCGTGCATGATTCTAACCGCTCACTGATTCTTCTTCTACTATTGTTTATCTCCGCGGGCTGAATTTTTCCGCTCAATCATCCTTCGTTCTGTTCACTGCTAAGAAATTATAGGTGACGATGAGAAAAAAGATACTAAAGACATAGTTACGCAGCAAAAAAAAGAGCACTAAATATTCTTGTGGACAAAAGACGACGAAGAGAAATAATTTTAATCGCGCCGTATGAGAAATTTGATGGAAAGGGGAAAATCTTATTTCTTTTTTGAAAGAATCGTTGAGATTTGGAAAAAATTCAACTCGCTCAACCGTCCACCCGGGTCTTTGCTTTATCGCATGCGTTTTGTGCTTGTAGAATAGCCTGGAGAACTAAAAACAAGCATTTGAAAAAACAAATCGCAATGAGGATGCAGCGAGGAAAAACTAAAAAGGGAACATCTCGCTTTACGCTGCCAGTGTCGGAGATGCGACGAATCGAAATTTCCCCTAATAATAGTCACTTCTTATTTCTCGAATTGTTTTAGTTCTCCTCTCACCCCTATGCAAGTGTTCAAGGGCGGATAGCACGCGGAAAATATTCTCATTAGCAATCGATCTTTCCCATTTTCCGAAATGTAATTGGCGAATTCGATTTTTGGCAATTCCGACACTTTATCGCTTCGACTTATCATCCGTCGATACATCTGAGCGGGAATTCCAACTAATTATGCGCGCGCGCTCCCTCAAAAGTGGTAAAAGCTGACAATTTTGCTTCGAACTCACACTACAATCGATCATGCAAAAAATATATCGATGAATCGAAGTATCGAATATGTTAAACATATCGATTATCGGATATGTCGAGTTTTTCGAGTATCTCGAATATTTCACATGTATTGGATATGTCGAATGTATCGATTATATTTAATATACCGAATATATAGAGTACTTTAAATAACTCGAATGTATTGAATACATCGAATGTATAGAATATCTCGAGTATATCACATGGAATCGAGTATATCGAGTGCAATGATTATAATCAAAATATCGAGTATGTCGATTATAATCGAAACATCGAGTATATCGATTATGATCGAAAAATCGAGTATATCGATGATAATCGAAATGTCGAGTGTATCGATGATAATCGAAATATCGAGTTCATAGATTATAATCGAAATATCGAGTGCATAGATTATAATCGAGATATCGAGTATATCGATTATGATCGAAATATCGAGTATATCGATTATGATCGAAATATCGAGTATATCGATGATAATCGAAGTATCGAGTATATCGATAATAATCGAAATCTCAAGTATATCAATTATAATGAAATATATCGATTATAATCGAAACATCGAGTATATCGATTATAATCGAAATATCGAGTATATCGATGATGATCGAAATGTCGAGTACATTGATGATAATCGAAATGTCGAGTACATCGATTATCACGAAATATCGAGTATATCGATTATAATCGAAATATCGAGTATATCGATAATAATCGAAATATTGAGTATATCGATTATACTCAAAATTTCGAGTACATCGATTATAATCGAAATATCGAATATATCGATTATAATCGAAATGTCGAATATATCGATTATAATCGAAATATCGAATATATCGATTGTAATCGAAATATCGATTATAATCGAAACATCGATCATAATCGAAATATCGAGTATATCGAAACATCGATTATAATCGAAATATCGAGTATATCGAAACATCGATTATAATCGAAAATATCGACTAAAATCGATGCATCGAATATATAGAACATATCGAATGAATCGAACATATCAAACATATCGAAAATATCGAATCAATCGTATATATCGGATATATCGAATATATTGAATGTATCGACCGTACCGAATCGATCGAAAGTAGCATGATACATTTCTCTCGCTCGATCACAACAAAATCAAAGCAAAAAAAAAATAAAAGAATCGAGAAATTAACGAAAATGACGTTGACATTTAGATCAAACGTAAGCAGATCGGAAGGAGCACCGAACACGCCACCGGGTGGTCCACCGTCGTACTCGAGGGGTCCGCCGACCGGTGGTGATTGTCCTCCGGTGCCGTCGGTCGGTTCGCCCGGCTCACCGGCACCCTCACCCCTACCGACGCCCCATTCCGAGCCGGCGTCGGTACCACCGGCCGATCCGACGATGCCGACCCTCTCGCCGCAACCGCCACCGAGTCATCCGAACACGGCGCCACCGTTGACACCCTCGCAGGGACCGAAATCGGTAGCCTCCTCGACGACAACGACCGCGTGCTGCAACAATCAAGCGCCTAGCCCGACGTTGCCGACGTTGCCAACGCTGAAGAGACCGATACTCGCCTCGAGGGAATACGAGAGCGCGTTACTCGACGACGAGCAACCACTCTCGTGGCTGTACGACTACTCGACCCAGGAAGCGTGGCTCAATCATCCGGTGAAGCGTTTCAAGGGGAGCGCCACCAATCCAACGACGAACACAACTCTATTACGTAGCAACAATCTTTATCCACCGATGAGCGTACAAACAATGCAATCGCAAACGACCAAAATGGAGATCAAACAGGAGCCGAACGCGAACAATACCGTGAGTCTCGAGACCTTGACGGATCAAACGCTTTTGTTTTCGTTCTCTTCGGTCTTTTTTTTTTGTTTTGTTTCCTTTGTTCGTACGTTTCTGTCTGCTTTCGGTTTGCTCCCGACTCCCTTCCTCTTGGGTGAAAGCCATTCCTCTCATTCCCGCGACACGCTTTCCTACTGCTCTCTTGGAGATCTCCGCCCTCGAACTCTAATCCCTTCACGCTGCTCTCGATGGACCCTGACGCGTGTGCCGCGTTTGCACGAGGACACAGGCAAATTTCGCGCAACCTGTGCCGACCTCGAAATTCCAGGATGCTTGTTCGGAAGGCGCGGGAAGTAGATGCCTAGTTTATATTGGGAGTACAAATAAGTCTCCGCCGTTTGACAAAACATGTGAAACGTCATATCGCAAGGTTGGACATCTGGCAAGACCATAAGCGTGAAATATTAGCGATTTTGTATCGGCATCACATAATTTTTTTCGTGCGAAAATGTCGAATTTTGAGCCGAATAAGCGTCATTTGCGGGAACTTTATAACTCTTCTTTGCTTCTTTGATTTGAAGAAAGCTGCAGCTGAGGCGCGTCGATTGCTTGTAGAAGCATATGGTGAGGCTGCTTTAAGGCCTTAGGCCACAGTAACGGGTATAAAATCATGTGCGAATTTAACAATTTTTTTTCGTATGAAAAAGTGATTTACTCTAAAAGTTAAGGGGGGATTGTCTTTTTTTTCGCAAAATTTTCCGCTTTGTGGGAATTTTTTTGTGAAGAAAGTATACAACGGAAAACTTGTGAAACTTGGCATATAGTTTTATTGATCTGTTTACTACATACAAAAAAAAATTTAAACAATTTCATCAAAAAATCCGCCTCCCACACCCCTTGACGCGCGATGGTCCTTTTTTGATGGTGTGCACGATTACAGCCTTCACGTTCATCCTGCAACAAAAACCCAAAAAGCATTTTACTTTAGACACATATAGCTATCGTTCGATGAAGGGAAAAAAAAATTGACGATTTGGTGACGTTTTGAACTTGAAGTATCGATTTTTCGAAAAAAATTGATCGATTTTTTGTTATAAATAAAAAACTATTAAACGTATTGCTTTTTTGCTTCATCAAACGATAAAAGGATGTCAGCTGAGCATTCTGTCCAAATTTGAAGGCAATCGGTTGAATAGTTTTTGAGAAATCGTGCACACCAGTTGTGAAAAAGCTGTTTCGAGAAAAACGCGTTTAAGGGGGGATTTTTTGATGAAATTGTTTGAAATTTTTTTTTGTATGTAGTAAACAGATCAATAAAACTATATGCCAAGTTTCACAAGTTTTCCGTTGTATACTTTCTTCACAAAAAAATTCCCAAAAAGCGGTAAAATTTGCGAAAAAAAAGACAATCCCCCCTTAATTACACATTTATTTAGTATGAATATCAAGCTGTTAGATTTTTTTTTCCGAATTACAAAATGGCCGATCACTAATATTTTCTTTTATCTTTTTGTAGGCGCTCCGCGGCTCGACATTTAGCATCCACAATTATTGACCTAGAACAAAAAAACAAAAATTCTCGTCAATCTACATTAGAATACCTAGAGAAGTACGTACGGAATTTCAAAAATATTGTTTCATTCAAACGTTGTAGGTATTTGAACTTAAGAAATGAATTTTCAGTGAAAATTTTCGTTATAACTGCTCATAAACTGCTCATAAAATGAAAAGTTTTCGATTAATCGGAAATTCCGTACGTACTTCTCTGCGAAATGCAATTAGGAACATAACTTTTAAATTTGAAGCAAATCGAGTGAAAATTGTTGAAGTTGTTTGTCACGCCAATTGGAAAAAAGCTGTTTCGAGACGTTTCGAGTAGTCGGCCATTTTGTACATCGAAAAAAAATATATATATTTTTTCTAACAGCTTGATATTCGTACTAAATAGATGTGTAATTAATCTTATGAGTGAATCACTTTTCCAACGAAAAAAAAATTGTTAAATTCGTACATGATTTTATACCCGTTACTGTGGCCTAAGGCCTTAAACATCCCGGACAGCACGCGAATAATTTATTGCCATAGGAATAGTACCCGGTGTCATGGGGCTGGTCCACCCTTACGATATGACGTTTTACATCTGACAATTTCAACCGTAACCTCCTGGTGGGGCCATCTTTTGTCAAACGGCGGAGACTTATTTGTACTCCCAATATAATATAGTATATATATTAGCATAGGGTGAGGCGGCAAATTTTAGACCTTCCAATATTTCGGCAAATATTGACGCGAGGATCAGAAGTCCTAGAGAAAAATTGATCACTTTCGTAGGGCGTAGATTTTCTTATAATCAATCTTTTTCTAGGCGGAGGCGCCAAAAATGCGTCAGGGTTGTCTCCATTTTTCTTTTATCGCGGGGTGAACTTTTTTTTTCGTCCGGGTTTGTGTACCGAGAAACAACGAATCCACTGACCCTTACATGCTTCTGACCTTCGGATGAACTTGCGGGTCTGTAGAAAAAAAGTCGCATATCGTACTCAATGTGTTAACTTCCGCTTTTGTCTTTTTGCGCATTTACGGCTGTCGAGTTCATCCGAAGGCCGAGCATGCGACGTTGGATATGTTGTTCCATGAATTGCAACTCTAGGGTGAAAAAAAAACAGAATTTATAATTTCCGATTCAGACCTTGATGATTTTTAAGGGCCTATATCAGTGTGAACGCTGAAAATTTGGGTGATTTTCGCGAATTTTTTTGAAGAAAAGTACTCAATTAAATGTTTCGGGAAATTAAGAATACATTTGGCTATATTTGACCTATATTACATAATTTTTTCATAGAAAAATGTTGAGATCCAAGCGACTTATGCGTTGCCTTCGGAGGCGCCAAAAAAAAAGTTTCTCCACTGCTGACATGATTCCGGCCGATTGAGTAGCTGAAACCGAAAAAGGAAAAATGTCGTTAAACTGAAAGGTATTTCCTGTACAATGACGTAGGATTTTCGAAAAATATCAAAATCTAACAGAATGGCGTAGTTATGAAAAAAAAGTCTGTTTTCTTGTCTATAAAATGGTCGTTTTTTTCAATGGCAAATCCTCAATTTTCATCCAATCGAAAATATCCTACGCCATTGTAGAGTAAATATATTCAAGAGTACTCAGTTCAAATTTCAAGTCAATCGGATAATTGCTCTTTGAGTTACAATGTCAGCAAATTTGAAAAATCTCATTTCGAGAAAAACGCGTTTAAAGATTTAACTATCGATTTTTGCTAGATAAAATGATATTCATGTAAATGATATAAATGATAATGATATCTTTGAAAGTATAAACTGTTGAAAAAGGCAAAAAAAATCGATTTTTTTAAAGTGCCACACTGGTATAGCCCCTTAAGCGCGTCCACCTGGAAAAACCGTAAATGCATCGCTACGCAGGCACTACGAATGTCGTCGTCTATAGTCCAGACTGATGTTGAAGTTTGTATCGTTGGATGGCAATGAGAAATTTCTTTCTTCTGCTTGCCCATTTTTTTGCGTTTTTAGGCTACGATAATTACTTAGACTTTTTTTTTATTATCCGCAGCGAAGATCTTCAGCGTAAAATGCGAAAAAAAGTTCAATAATAATAACAATGAAGACGAAAAATTCTAAAGAATTTTGGTTGCATTGCAACGATGCGAACTTCAACGCCATGATCCAGGACTCTTTGTTGTTGATGAGGTTGAAGTTTGCATCGTTGGATCGCAACGAACATTAATATCTGTGAATTCCTTCCATTTAATTTGGCAAACATTGCTTACGAAAATCCTCCATCCATTTTTCAAAATATTCATTTAGCGATCTACAGTATAAATCTTAAAAAAAAGATTTTCCATAACAATAAAAATATGGAAACTAAAATGTAAACAAGAGCTTTCGTTGCGTTCCAACGATGCAAACTTCAGTAGCATTTGTCGTTGATGTTTACCGAGACTTTAGCAGCGTCAATGATACCGAGATATTTGCAGCCCTAAAATTAGGCATCATCTACCAGGAGTAGGAATATTTTCTGACTTATCAGACTTAGGAGAAAACTTTTCCTATCAAAGCTGAATAGTTCGAAGCGGGTCATCGAGTGGTGGCTACGAGGTTCATCCACGTGGCGCTTCGTATATTTTTAAGGTCACCTCCATTTTTTTTAAACCTGACCACTTTTTCGGAACTTTATCGCAGAACTAAGAGTCAGTTCACACGCCGATTCTTGACATGATCGATCAAGATTTGGTTTGAAAAATCAACGAAAAAGATATTTCAATGTTTTTAGACTAGAATCGATTGAAAAAACGGTGCAAACACGTGCTCCTATAAAAGGTGGTAAAAAAGACGGCCACCACTTTCAATGCACGCTTGCAATCTGATTTGCATTGATCGTACTGGCTTATGGCTCACGTCAGTCTGTATTAAGGGGTCTTTAGACGCTGGAAAAAGACTATTTTCATTATTTTTTTTCATAGGTTTATATTATAGATCTTGATATAATAGTTGTTACGCTTTATAAATACGCTTTCGCACTACATTAAAAAAAAATTTATTCAAGTCACTATTTATAGACGAAAATGGTAGTTAAAAAAATGTCTTAAAAAATTGTAGGTCCGCGCTGTTGATGAAATCTCGGAGATGGATCATCCGAAACAAAAAAATCAAACGGTTTTAGATTCAGTATGTCAATGGTTATAGCGCATATCATACGATTTTTCATATATGCAAAAATATCAAAATCGGGGACATTTTTCGATAAAACAAAATGAAACGTGTTTTTTCCACCGTTCTTGGCAAAAAAAGTAAATATCAAAAAAAAATTAATCTTTGATATGCGCTACAGCTATAGTTGTAAAGAATATGTGGTTAAAATTTCATAAGGATCGGTTCAGTATTTTCGAAGATTTTATCAACGAGCCGTCAAAAAACGTTGTTTCGAGAAAAACGCGTTTAAAATTTGTTTGGGTTACATAAATACATAAACAAATTTTTTAATGTATTTCGAAAGTGTATTCATTAAGGGGAGGTACCTGAGCAAACGGCGAGAAAAACAGGTAAACTTCGGGAATTTTTATCTCAAAAACTAATGTTTCGATTGGATCCGGGTTTTTTTTTATTGGAAAATAGATACATTGAGGTATGTTTAGGAATTGTTTAAAATACATTCGTTGACTGGAAGCGATTCAAACGCGATTATCTCGAAACATCGTTTTCAAAGTCGGTGCCAGAGGTATCTCGAAAACGGCTTGTCCGATTTTGTCCAAATTTGGATACAATATTCTTCGATAGTTTTTCTCGTTCGCCACGTAGGAATTTTTTGAAATTTTCATTTTTGACGGAATTGCGACCGTTTTAATTCAACATTCGTTTTTCGTTCGCAATTTCCGACGATTTTGGATTGCATACACATTGCATAAAAAAAGCAATGGTTCAATCAAATGAAAAAGCCCTACGTGGCGAACGAGAAAAACTATCGAAGAATATTGTATCCAAATTTGGACAAAATCGGACAAGCCGTTTTCGAGATACATCTGGCACCGACTTTGAAAACTATGTTTCGAAATAATCGCGTTTGAATCGCTTCCAGTCAACGAATTTATTTTAAAAAATTCCTAAACATACCGCAATGTACATATTTTCCAATAAACAAACCTAGATCCAATCGAAACATTAGTTTTTCAGATAAAAATTCCCGAAGTTTACCTGTTTTTTTTCGCCGTTTACTCAGGTACCTCCCCTTAAGTGTAACAACTTTTATATCAATATCTATAATATAAACCTTTTTGAAAAATTCATGAAAATAGCCTTTTTTGGCGTCTAAAGTGAGAAGACCCCTTAACGAACAGGCTCTCATTGAGGTTTCAATAGTTCAATACTAAGCAAAATACAGGTAAGTCGTACGGGTCTGTTCACATTGCTGCAACTGAGAATCTTATGAACTTGTTTTGGAAAGCAGTAAGAAGCTTGTGATTTCGATAATATATTATGACGTTGAAGTTTGCATCGTTGGAATGAAGGGAAGAGAAATTTTTTCGATTTTCCAAGTTCCCTATGGCAGATTTGAGCTACGAAAGTCATCCAAACATTTTTTAGGATTTTTATCAACCGATTTACAACCTGAATCTGCAGCATATGATGTTGGATAATAATGAATGTGTGAAATGAAAAAGAATTTTCGTTGCATTCCAACGATGCAAACTGCAATTCCACAATAAATGTGCGTTCTCTTAAACGAAAAGTACTACGACAGAATTTCCTTCTGTCAGTACGGAATTGAATTATCCGCAAAATGCTTTCTCATCACGAGCAAGTCGATATGATCTCAATATACGGAGAATGTCACGAAAATGCAACGCTATCAATGCGATGATTGAAAGCGTGCAATGAACGTGGCGGCCGTCACAAGCCCTGACATAGGAGTCAGTTTTTGCCCCGTTTTTAAAATCAATTCTAAGCTACAAACATTGAAATCTCTTTTTTTATCGATTTTTCGAATACTAAATCTTCATTGAACATCTTGAAATTTGCCGTGTGAACTTATTTTTAGTTTATTCATAAAAGATGGACTCCACCTGGATGAAACTCGTAGCCACCACTCGATTACTCCCTTCGAACTATGCAACTATTGTGAGAAAAGTTTTCTCCTAAGTCTGATGAGTTAGAAAATAATTCTACTGCAAATAGTTGTTGCCTCATCTTGCGTATATATATGTAATTTTGATTTACAAATTCTTTTGATATACAAATTTCTTTTCATTTAAATGTTGTACGTCGTTATGGTTTTGCTGCAGACGATACATATATATATATCACCAATTTTCTGCAATAGTTTTGCTAACATATATGTATATACAATTAATTCACAGTAACAAACCCATGTTGACAACGATTCTCACGTCTGTCAACGACCCCACAACCACGTGGAGACGTTTCACACACCAATCTCGTGATCTCGAGGGCGGGCGCGCGCACATGCACACACACCCTCCTTCTCCTCGAATTCTTTAGATTCCTCATCTTGATGAACAAGCCCGACCATTTTGTACGACTATTCGTGACGTGATCTTTCCGAAGATCCGAGAACAAGACCGTTGAGAAAAATTGAAAAATTGTGGATAATTGAGGGATCGTTAAACAATCTTGCAGGATCGATCCGAGTTTTTTGTTGTTGTTGTCTCCTTCGACCGTGCCCCCTCCCTTTTTATTTCTCCCTACGTTTTGTTGTTTTGTTTGCTCGTCTCACTCACTCTCTCTCTCTCTCTCTCGCTCTCTCTCCTCTCTGTCTCTCTCTCTCTCTCTCTCTGCTCCGACGTTAAAATTCGTGCGATTGTTCTGGTCGAACAGGGCGAATGCATGGGTGGCGGTAGAAACGATCCTTACGAGTTCGACGCGACCGGGGAGGAGAACGGTGGTGTTGGTGTGGACGGTCTGAGACGCCAGAGGGACGACCAACCCAAGCCCGGATCCTTGTTCACGAGCGAGGGACTCCAAGCCTCGTATAAGGATCTCGAACAGATATTTGACAATTCCGATCCGGATACTTCCAGCGACGAGACGGTATATTTGAATTTTCTTTTTCATCTCATTTCCTCGTCCCCCTGAGCCTCCCTCCACGACCTCTCACGCTGCGTCTCTCGTTCTGCCTCTTATTACAATTATTCACGTGGAAGGAAACGTTTAGTTTCGCTTCTTCGATTGGATAGTCTTTTGAACGTTTGCTCTCGATCACACACAATACCAAACGATATCTCACGGACCACCTTTTTCAATTTTTCTCACTATTCCGCGACGCCCCACCCCCCTGCCCCCCGGTTTTAAAGAGCATTTGTCTAATTCACGTTAATGTTTCTCTGTTTCTCTTTCTCTCACTCTGCATCGCTCTCTGGCTCCCTGCCTTGCTCTCTCTCTCTCTCTCTCTCTCTCTCTCTCTCTCTCTCTCTCTCTCTCTCTCTCTCTCTCTCTCTCTCTCTCTCTCTCTCTCTCTCGCTCTCTCTATCTGTCTGTCTCCGTCGGACGTGACGGGCCGCAGAATCTGAATCAGTTGCAAGTTCAAACGCCACCTGGTTCGAACAAATCGGCGGGTATACACGAGGAGACCCGTTTGGATTCGTCGGGCAAGCACAACAATCGGGGCGTCGGTGTACTGAGACCGGAGGAATTGTCGAAGATGTTCCCGACTCCGCCCTCGCTCGAGCACAATCCCGTAGCCTCGCCGTGCCAGCTGAACGACTCGACGATGGATCAGACCGAGATGAACAGTAGCGCAACGCAGAGATCGCTGAGACACGTGCCTGACATATATCCGAACATGGGCTCGCCGCAGGAGGAAACTATCGAGGACTGGTCGTACGTTTTTAGGCCCGCGTCGATTTGCAAACTTGTCGGCTCGTCCAAGTACGCGCCATTGACGAATCTGCCGAGCCAAGCTTTGCCACCGGTCAGCCTGCCCTCGCACTGCGTCTACAGACCTTCCTGGCAGTGCAACCAGACGACGAGCGCGAGCGAGAAAACGTCGATGCAGGGGAGCCGAGCGATGCAGCAGCAGCAGCAGCAACAACAACAGCAGCAGCAACAACAACAGCAGACGCAGCAAGCAGCGCCCCAACAGAATTCCCAGTCGCAGACGAGCCAACAGATAGTTACAACGCCGAGCCAGCAGCAGTTGGTTCAGCAGTCGCAGATATGCCCGTCCAGCCCGGCCCAACTGGCTGGCGTGCCTTATCGCGGTGGGGCGAACGGTGGAAACCCGACGAGGCCACCGCCACCGCCCTACGATCAACCGAGTCCAGCCACCTCCACCACCTCGTCGTATCTCAACAAAAACCTCAACAGCATAGAAGCCGATACCCCTGGACCACCGAGAATCCCCGAATCCAATTCTCTACTGGTTAACATACTGCTCGGTGATACGGCGATGAACATCTTTCGGGATCACAATTTCGACAGTTGCAGCCTGTGCGTTTGCAACGCCGGGCCGAAAGTCGTGGGGAATATTAAGGGCGCGGACGCGGGTATATATCTCGCGGGCTCGTGGAGCAACGGGACGAGCACTAGCGGCAGCGGCGCAAGCCTCGTTTTTCCCGATGACGATCAGATACGATGCAGCTGCGGCTTCAGCGCCGTTGTTAATCGCCGATTGGCACACAGAGCCGGACTCTTCTACGAGGACGAAATGGAGATCACCGGCATCGCCGAGGATCCCGCCGATAAGAAGAAAGCCTCCCTAGTGACCGTTGCGTGCACCACCACCAACAACAACGCTGACAAGCCTCCCGACGCTCTCGACAACGTGCCCACCGATGTTCTCGAGTTGTTGCGCGAACAGTGCACCATCGTGCAGAGCTCGGCTAGCAGCCTGTACAGAGCGGCGAGAATCTACGCGAGCTCGAAGAGTCGCGAGGCCGGTACTGTCGCCGTCCCGAGCCTCAACAGCCTCGAATTCAACGACGGCAACGAGGCCTCACTCGCTGCACTCGAGCAGGGAAAAATCGACGGTCTTCATCCGGAGAGAACGAAGAACACGAGCCTCGGGGTGCATCGTTGGGCTTTCCTCAGAGCACACGGGCCACAGTGCAGCGGCGATATCGTACGAATGATGAGAGCTCTGCAACCTCTCCTACAGGAAGCCGTGCAGAAAAAATGCACCACCAGAATGTGGGAAGCGCCGTATACCGTGGCCGGACCTCTCACCTGGCGGCAGTTTCATCGCTTGGCCGGCAGAGGGACCGATGACCGCTGCGAGCCACAACCCATTCCCGCCATTGTCGTCGGTTACGATCGCGACTGGCTATCACTCTCGCCTTACGCTCTCAGCTACTGGGAAAAATTGCTACTCGAGCCTTACGCCGGATCAAGAGACGTCGCGTACGTCGTTGTCGCGCCTGACAACGATTGCGTCGTTGCCAAAGTCAAATCATTCTTCCGCGAACTCTCGACCACGTACGAGGTGAGGATAAACGAGAAAAAAAAACACACCTCGATTCGGGGATTTTCTGATGAACAGACATTTGAGAATGCGATTTTGGAAAGCTTCGAGGGAAATAGTCTTGGGCTACTTTCGGACGATTTTTTTTAACCTAACAAAGCGCTATATTTATTTGTAGTTATTTGTTTTTTATTTCGGGAGGATATTAGTGAGTTGAGAATTTTGGGTCGGGGATTCATAGCTTGTCGCGTTCGTTTGAAACGCCTTTTAATTTCACTTTTGAGACGAAATCGGTTGCGATGAAGATTATGCATTTCGCGAATAAAATTAAATTCTCTCGAGCTTCCCGGTCGAAAAGCATGCAAAAAAATATATCTTGCGAAACATTTTGTCACAGTTGCGATGTAGATTAATCATTTCTCGAATAAAATTAAATGCTCTCAAGCTCCCGGTCGAAAAGCATTGAAAAAAAAAATATCTTGCGAAACATTTTGCCACGGTTTATTTAATTTAAGTAACTGAGTTTAAAGATATTTCTACTCGACATTTTCCGTAAGGTACTCCTTTCACGAAATCGAATATTCAACAATTAACTGACTTTCGTCTATAATTAAATAAAAGTAGATGCCAGTATACTGATGAAATTTCATGCCAAGTTACCGAACTTTCAACGAAAAATTATGTATCTAAAAATTGTCTCGTTTATACAGCACTTCAATTCTATATAATACTTTATACACTAAATAACTCTAGATGACTGATGTAAACTGTAGGCGTGTAAAAAATTCCAAAGCATCCGTAACGACAATGAAAACAGGGGGGTCACCAATGTTTCAAGAAAATATTAAAGCGGGATATACATTTATACAGGAAAAAAATAAGCAATATTGAGGGATTTTTTAAACTACGAAATAATTATTCTGCAATTATCAAACTTGAGGTATACTTTAATAGTATATTTAACTACACAAAACAATTTTTTTTAATTAATTTATCATCAAAATGGCGGAGCTGTGGCAAAGTGACTTTGATTTGCAAAAAAGTTCAAACATTTTTTCAGTTAAAACATGTATAGTTTCTATGTGACGGTAATTAAAATGAAGAAAATGCAAATTTGACAAGATGGCACGCATTTACAAAAAAATATCAACATTTCACGCGACATTTCTGTAAAATGTGGATTAAAAAAGTCGTTTTTTTTCCAATTTTTCAAAAACAATTCTCGTCAAGCAGAAGGTACCAATATTATCAATATTTCTACTTAGTTTAAACTCAATCAGCTTAATAGTTTTTGAGTAATCCTGCATTCCAATTTCGATAATGCAGTTTTGAGAAAAACGCCTTTGAAGTTCACGTCCGCTCCGAATCCGAGCGGTGAGGCACAGCGTTGACGGGCTGTAACGTTTGAAGTTTTTCGAATTCCGCTTTGAAACTGGGAAAATATTCTACATATATAGTTTTATCGTTTAAAAAAAAAAGAAATCTATTTTTTTATCATTGTAAATGTAAATCCCGTCTTAATGATAAACCTTGGAAAAATGTGACTAGCGGAAGAATTTTCATAGCTGCGACGTTTCAGAGTAAATGTAAAAATGTCTAAATCTACCAAATTTGCGCGAAATGTTTTATTCCATTTTATCGTTGGCTATAATAATTGACTGTGACTTATTTTTTATTAAGCCACTGTTACTTACCGACCATTCAGTAGGGCCCTGCTTACGCCCCCACAACATACGGCCCTCCGCGGAAGGAATACCTTAATACCATTCAATTTTTATCCACGATTCGAATTTTTTAATGCCTTTTGATGAATCGTCTTTTTCGATAAATGGAATTCGTTTCCATAATAAATAAAAAAACGAGCACTCGCAAGAAAACTCAGTTTTTTTTTAATAAACTCGAAAAGCTCAGATGAATGAATACTTTGAAAAAAGGCAGTTTTTTTAAATTCACAATTATGTTTCTACAATTTACCCTCGGCTTGTTGAATTAAAGAGGTTGATTTTTTTCAACAAACAAACAAATTAATTTCAATAAATAACAAGAATAACTTTTTAACCATTTTTTTTTATACCAACGAAGAACTAAATTCTCAATAAATCTCAAATTAATGTGCTGTACCGTAAAAAAATTAATTCCTCGAATTACACCCAATCGAAAGCTTCGTTCCAGAGCATAAAAATTGGTCGTTCCTTGCTAGTTGCGCACGAGGAACAAACGTTTCTTACTGGATGCGGATTTTATTCGCAATCGAAGACTCAAATATTCGTGCCATGTTAATTTCTTTTTTTCTTCTCGTTTCTCCAATGCGTTAATCCTTTTGCAGATCTGTCGATTGGGAAGGCACACAGCGATCTCGAAAACCGTTCGCGACGGTATTCTGCGGGTGGGCAAAACGGCCGTGCAGAAAGTTACGAAACAGCCAATAGACGAGTGGTTCAAGCTCCTCGGTGATAATCAAATAGGGGAATCGTTGCGTCTGTACGCACAGGTGTGCAATCATCGTTTGGCACCGTACTTGACGCAGGTAATACAGGATCGCAGCTTGTTGGATCACGGTGACGCGGCGAACAAGCAACAATCGGCGGCCATCTCGGCGGCGGACTCGATGCCACCGACGCCGGACGGCACTACCATCAAAACTGAGCCGAACGGTAATTGCGACAGACAAATAACGTCAATAAGGACATTTTTTTCAGCTGTATTGTTTTCTTTACGTGACAATTTGACGAAAACTCGAGCCAATGCGATTGGAATGTAATTTACGGTGGTTCGGCAGAAACAATTGAAAAATCGACTTACGTTTAACCTCCTATCTTTTTCTGAGAAATAGTATGTCATTAACGACGTTGAAATAAAAAAGTTTAAGCCACTCGACCGTACCATTTTCGAGATATGAACGTTGAAAGTTGGCCTAAAATACACACACTCAAACGTAACCTCCGAAAAAAGGACCGTAAATGATAAGTTTACGTAAAATTTAGTTCGTTTGACCCAACAAAGAAAACTTCTTATTCGAATCTTCGATTAATACGGAATTCACCTGCAAAAATTGTAGCTTATCCACCGTGTAATTTTTTTCACAATAATTTATCATCACCGCAGATCATGCTAAATACAATAAGAATAGAATAAAAGTAATAATAAAACGAAGGATGAAAAATTAATAAAAATATGTTGATTATAGATCTTCATTTTTTTTCAATTGATTAATAGGTATACAAATATACATATGAAGAACGGCTGTAAACATTTTTATTTAGAAAACTTAAACATTTCTTTTTGTTTTTGTTCTGTATATTTACCTGAAGTTGAAACTTCCAAAACTGCACAATCAGTCTCTTATTATTTATCTGCGTGAACAAAAGCAAATAAATTTTCTGTAAAAAAAAGAAACGACCACTTACACGTTATTGTGCCATGTTTTGACATTTGGCGAATCATTGAGACGTGATGTTTGAATTCTTCTAAAGTGAGGTTATGTAGCATTGCCAACTTCTTAAAACATGAACTCACTGGTAAAGTCGTTAATGATCAACCGAGTGCTCAATAACCAATGTCGATAAATCACCATAAATTTTCATTCTAATGGTTAAAAAAGTATCTCAAAATAAAGATACTTTTTTATGAGATAAAATTCCATGTATTTTAAACAATCGAAAGAAAAAAATTAAAATCCTTAAAATGGTCAGTTTGACTTCCGGTTTTCTCTTCCGAACTGCCTTAAACAATTTTTTTTCCAAAACGCACGGTAAAAAATGCAGTTGTGATGTAAGTGACGAGTTAATTGATAAAGAACACGGCACACTATTCTTCAAATCGTTTTCTAACTCATTTTATGAATGAATGAAAATAATGCTCATTTTCTTGGTTGATAGGTACTTCGCATTTGTTTTAAATTCATGTAACATTGACTTTGCGTTTGGATAACTAAAAATGTTTATTGTAAAAAAGGTTTTTCGAAATTAAAAAAAGTTCAAAAATAAATTTGTTCGGGCTTAGAGAATTGACAATCTTTATATCGGAATTTTTAAAAATCAAGGTGAATATGGCTTTGGGTTTGGGGATGATGCGTTGATGAAAAAAGGAAACAGCCAACTGCTTTTTCTCATTCGTTCAGGAACCACCATTTTCTCTTTTTAATACGGCGGTCTTTTACTTATAATAATATCGTAATTTCCAAATTGGTTTTTCTCATTTCAGAAGAAAAAATTACGTTTAAAAAAATTATTAACAAAATTTCAAAGCGTTAGTGTAGAAATTTGGAGCTTGGAAACTTTGTGTTGAGTGAAAAAATAACATGAAAACAGCCTGGCTTTGACTAGTGAAGTGTCGAACTGAAAATTGATACTCAAAACTAACAATTCGAGTTAGCAGAGAAGAAATAACGCTTATCTCGATTTAAAAAAAACGATAGTTCAAATTATTTCTGGTTTGGAACGAATGACTAATTCTTCAAAAGAATTAACGAATCGTAAAGTATTTGTTACGTATGGTTTTTTTAAATTTTAACACATTTTTTTAATCAAACGCAGACGGTGAAACGACACGCAGCGAGACGCCGTCGTCGAACGCGACGCCGAACGCGAATTCGGTGATGGGAAATACAACGCCCACGCCGCAGACTCCGACGTCGACGAGTTCGACCCCGCCGACGGGGCAGAACAACACGGGCACGACAACGATCCCGACAACGACAACAACCAATATCGGACCCGACGAGGAGGAGGTCGAACCGCCCGCCATCGTCGTTTACATGGTCGAGCCGTTTTCCCTGGGCGGTACGGAAGACCCGGATCGACGACGTCTCGCCATACTCGCTCTCTTGCGAGCCTATTCGGCCGCCGTCAACAGCATGCCCGAAAATATACGATCAAACATTAATGTCCAGGTAAAAACGACCATACGCTTGTCTTCTACGAATTACGTTTTACGTTCATTGACGAAAAAAAAATCAATCGAATTCAAAAGTATTAAAAAGTATCGGTATTTTCACAGTGAGTTTAAAAATTGATAAATACTTACAATACGATATTATATCCTTTTTTTTAAAGGTGTCTCAATTTGATGATTCGATGGTAATAAACTACTAGACTTTTTATTTCTATTTTATGAAATCGATAAGTGCTGTAAAAATGCATTTGAATTTCACATTTCAAATTTCCGCGCGGAAACGCTAGCCGCCATGCTGCTACGGTTCGTGACGTCACTTGCATAATAAACATCGACGCGGCGGCAATTGTGAGAACGTAAATTTTTTTTGGTTAAACGTGAGTTACAATCCCTATCATTGGTGTGTTGTTCCTAAATGTAAGAATACTAGTGCAAAAACACCGGGAAAGTTGTGGATTAAAATGCCAATTGATATAAATATGAGGAAGCCTTGGTTAAAACTTGCGAGAAGAGATCCAAAGTCATAGTCCGAAATAAAACTCATTTGTTCTTTTTCGAGGTACAGATAACTATTTGAAAATTTGCAATTAACTATGACAAACGAGAATATATAGCTGTTGACGCTTTCTTTCACAGGTTAGAGAGTAATACGTCTACCGCTTTCATTGCTTACTATGTCAAATACGTCACGTCGGAATCCATTATGGCGGCTACCGTTTCGCATGTTCGTTGAACAGATAGAAAAAGTATTTTTTCAAAAATGAATTGTAACATTTATTTCGTGTGCCCTGCGAAAAGTACCTTATTTATACAATCTTATTATTTTTCTTACATAGAGTAAAATACCCTATTGGTTCAATTTTTTTTACCGAATGTTTTTGTTACCCTTAAGGGCCAGTCCACTTTGGAGCGACGAAAAAGGCTATTTTCGCAATTTTTCTGAGGATTTAATAAATCTAAATAGAATAATATCTTGAAATACGTTTAAAAAAAAATGTAATTCATTTCAATTCATTTTTAAGTACAAAAACGTTTTGAAGCGTTTTGAAGCGTTTAACATAACGCTTCAAAAATAGGTGGGCTAGGTAGCTCCATCACCACTCGGCAACGGCTTGTCTGAAACAAAAAAAATACAAAGTCCATTAGATTCAGTATGACACCAGCTACAAAATGACCCTCGGATATAAAGTTTTATCAAAAAATAAAAAAATGGCAGATGAAGAAAGAAAAAAGTTTGAAAAAACGCGTTTTTTCGCAGTTTTTCACAAAAAAAGTCAAAATTTTTTTGATTTTGATTTTTTGAGAAAAACGCGTTTGAAGTGTATACTATGAAAAACTCTTACCTAAACTCAATCGGCAATTCCTGCACAGTACAAAATCCCTTCTGATTGCTCATCATCGTCGATTTCTTCGAGTCTTGCTTGCTTTCGATTTTTGAAATTTTCAAAGTGGTCTGGCCCCTTAAAGAAAAGAGGCATGGTCCTTCCAGATAAAAAAAAAACTATTTCTTTTAAAGAAGCAAATTAAATATATTTAACAAACAAAAAATAAATTGGAACGGTCCTTTCAAATTAAAGAACGGAAAATCCGTTCATTCAAACGAAATTGGAAAAGATCGGGAAAAAAGTATATTCTTCCTTTCGAAATCCCTCACCAAAATAGGAAAATTCGTTCGCATTAAACAAACTGAAAAATTGTGATGAATTTTTGTAAACTGAAAGAATATAAATTTCGTGACAGAAAAATCTCTGCAATTATAGAAAGATATAAAAAAACATAAGAAAAAGTTTTGAATTTAAACAAATTGGGAATCGAATACATTATAAATTCTGCTAAAATTGCATAATGATGAGCATCCTTCAGAAAATAGAAAGATCTTTCGGCACTGAAGGGAAAAACCGAAATTTCTTTTAAATAAAAACATTGGAAAGCCCCTCCAAATGATAAAGAATTCATACGTTTAAACCATCTGAAATCATTCGCCTGATTTTGTCGAACTTGCAAATAAATGTTCTGGGTCGTCGGAAAGATGAGGGGCAGTTGAAAGAACAAATAAATGAATGCATCCTCGAGCTGCTCGTTCATCCGGCGGGAGTTAAATTTCTATGCGTCTGTTCACAGCTGATATCACTGGAGAGCATAATGGAATTGGGTCGTGCGCGCGAGAGGCGAAAGATCCAAGACGAGATGAGAGCACTGGCCTTGAACGTTTTTCTACAAGGTCGGCGACTTCTCAATCACAATTCGACCGTCAAGAGTTTGACGGGATTTGGCACGGCGGCTGCGGCCGACATATTTCTCAAGAGCAAAGACGTGAGTGTGCTTTTCCTCGTTTTTCATTTAATTTATCATCCAGCCGCCATATTCATCGTATTCACATTTTATTCTAGTAAGAACCTCCCTCCCCTTCCCGTCACAATGAACGAAATTTTACGAAAAAAAATGTATTCGAAATTAGGAACGGAACAAAGCGCCGTACAGACTTTACGCGCCGGCTTACGTCCTGGCGCCGTTGAGATCGAAGAGCGAAGCACCGGAGAGCTTCGGCATCGCCGGCCCCGAGGAATGCGCCGTACTTTACCTGAGCTATTGCCTGAGCGAGGATCAGTCGCGACTCTTGGCAGTCGCGACCGACGATCGGGGCGAAATTTTCGAAACCGCCACGATAAACATCGACGTGCCGAACAGAAAGAGAAGAAAAAGAGCGTCCGCGAGACGCGTCGGTCTACAAAAACTCATGGACTTCATTTTGGGCGTTATGTCGCAAGGTGTAAGTATTACAGGGAACGAAAAAAAACCTGCCGAGGGCGTGTGGCAATACGCATGAAGTACGGTTCGGTTATTATTCGTTGGGCAATCGTTTGAAAAATTGACGTTCAGAAAATACGTAGTTTATTATTATCGTGTATGCTCTACCGTAATCATTTATTGCATACTAATTTCGATTTCCTTTAGCAATGCGCAATCATAAGACTCTAATGGTACAGGCGGGATGTTTGATATTTTGTTAACGAGACTTCGAACAATTGCGACAAAGTTCTTTGTGCAGTTCTTTTATGGAATTTCCACGAAATCAACTTTTCGATAATTTCTTTGTTCGTATCTCTATTTGTTGATGCAACTTGAGGCGGGAGCCTGAATTAGAAGGACCAACAAAAGCGTTTTTCCGGGATTTTTTTAGAAGGGAAAAAAACAAGTGAGCTCAGTAAACATTAAGGTATCTTTTCATGTATATTTTAAATGTATTAAAAAAATGTTTCAACTTGAAACAATAAATGCTGCAGATCTATCAGCCTATTCCATGTGCGTCTTGCCACTGCAGTCCCCAATCGGCGGGAAAGATGCAGCTCGTAATTCTTGACTGAAACCAAAAAACAAATAAAATTTTCGATTGTCATATATTTTTCTTCTGGGCGAATTAATGGGAGATGTACACCTAGGAACAGGAAAAAAGGTCATCCTTGTGAATTTTTTCAAGGAAAACTATTTGAAATTTCGGATTGGGGTTTTAATTATCTAAAAGTATATACAGTCAAAAATATGTTTAATTTTCTTTATTTAAAAATATCAAAAATATACAAGCATATTGTATGATCCTTGGAGCGTCGTCAAAAAAATCTGCGTATACGGTACCCACTGGCGTTTCTTCAAAAATCATCTGAAAAAAAAAACCAAAAAGATTATTAAATTAGATACTATAATCTAGTACTTGTCATAGCCGATTTTGAAAATATCGATTTATGACAAAATGGCGGACGTTTGAACATAAATAGTGATTTTTGGGCCGAAAATTAGTTATTTTGCCTATTAAACAAAAACTAAGTAACGGAAAAAAAATCCTATGACAAGTACTAGATAATGGTGTATAGAATAACCACGAAAAACCTCACGGCTATCGGTTCATTGGTTTTCGAGAAGCTTTGGGCACCGATTTGAAAAACGTGGTTTTGAGAAAAACGCGTTTGAAAAATTGGGAATGAATAAATCATGAAATTTGTCAACTTACATGGAATCATCGATACCAGGCCCATAGTGTAGGTCTTCTACGGTCGACGGAATGTTCATAGCTTCTAAATCCTCGACTCGACCATCCAGGTGGATATCTCTCCTTAAACTCGCCTGGTTGAGTAAAAAGAGACGGAGATAGAACCAATATTGCCAAATATCAAACCTAGAAACACTGCGCGAATCGTTGGAATAACTATTTTTTCATTTTTCTAATTAAATGTGAACCACAGTTTACACGTGGAAAATTTAGTTATCACACCTTTTTTTGCACATGTTACGAATATAAATTGTACAAGTGTCAAGTATAATCAGTGGTCTGACTAGTGTGAAGCGATAGGACTACCTCAAGCGACGAACGAGAGTTTCGACATTTTCATAGTAACCCCTCAACCGAAATAATCTTCATCGAAAGTTCTCATCAAATGCTAGGACGTAGAATTTACCAAGTTTTCCAAACCTGTAGTCGTAAAAATAAAAGGGGCGGCACACTTTGCCAATCCCTAACCTGTGAAAGAAAGCGTCAACAACCATACATTCTCGTTTGTCATAGTCAATGACCCTTGATGATTTCACAAACGGGGCTTAAACATAAACAAATGGTAAATGGGAGCTCATTCCCATTTTGAAACACATGTCCAATGAACCGCCACTCGATGTCCTTGAAAAAAAAATCCCCCAAATTTACATATAGAGGAAAAACTCTTGATGGTTTGTTCACGATTTTGCTGCATGTTAATTGAGATCCCCATCTGCGCATCTCGTTGCAAAATTCCACGCATAGACGTTTAAAACTTTAGAAGCTACGAGACTATGGACCTGACGAAGGCTTCCTCGTTTATCGAACCCTAATGCAGAAAGAAAACACACGACGAGAGTTTATCGTAAAATACGGGAAAAACGAAGGAATACGAAGGGTGACGGGAAATAAAAAGAAATAACTCTTTCGCTTTGTTCGCAAAAGGTTCAACCGTGGAGATTGGTGGTTGGCCGCGTCGGTCGCATCGGACACGGCGAGCTGAAGGGCTGGAGCTGGCTACTGTCGCGCAAAGCTCTGCTCAAAGCCTCGAAACACTTGAAAGAGATTTGCGGACAGTGCAGTCTGCTGTATCCATCCGCAGCACCGTGCGTACTCAGCGCTTGTCTCGTCTCCCTCGAACCGGACTCGACGCTGCGCCTAATGGCCGATCAATTTACACCGGACGAGAGATTCAGCCAGGCTTCCGTAAATTGTCAACTCTCCACGCCCCAGGACGTAACTTGCACACACATACTCGTCTTCCCTACTTCGGCAACGACGCAGGTTCGTGTTGCAATTTTTACCGTTAATCAATGCGAGTCGGACCATCTTGTGCACATGCGAAATTATACTTAAGGAGGTTGGAATGGTCCGGTTGAGTCGAATGACGGTTTATGGTTTTTTTTCAACGAACTTTTTTTTAAAATGCGTACGAGGTATAGATTCATTCTGTACGCATTTTTCACAAAATATATAATTGAAGGGAAACATTATGCATTTTTGGTAATTCTTTAGATAAGTGACTTTTCCGAAAAATGAACCTAACATTTTTTTGTTGCTATTTTGTCATTCATTGGACTATAAATGTTATTCAGTCGGGGGAAGCTGAAATTCACCCCCCCCCCCCCTTATAAAAAATGGGGTTTTGAAGTTCACGGAAAAACGTGATAAAATAAGGCATTTTTGAACATTTCGACGCCTACATTGGGGGTGGAAGGTGGGGAGATTTATAAAAGAAGCCTTCCTGAATACAAACAAACCCAACCTTCTCGACGCGGAGGAGTTGGATTTCTTTAGGTTTGTTTGTATTCAGGAAAGCCTTCTTTTATAAATCCCCCCACATTTGGGTTTTAATACGGAAGTTTCTGAAAAATTCGAAATTATTTTTTAAGATTTTTGCCTTTTAAAAAATTCATTAATGAAAAATTTCAACTTCGCCCAACGGAATATCATAATTTATAACCCAATAAACGAGAAAATAGCAACAAAAACAATTTTTGCTCATTTTTCGGAAAAGTCACGTATCTAAAGAATGACCATATTTTTATTACGTGAATAAGAAAAACTTCTGTCTTACTACCAACTTGAAAAAGTATAACATTATCGATGTTTAGTATGAAAAAAAACTGCATCAGTGAATGTTTTATACAACCCAGAATGAAATTTCGAGTCATTTATAATGATGTCTTCATGTATTTATGTCACGAGATTATATATTATTACCATTAATTAATATTAAGTGTTGCCGACATACGGCAACTCTGCGGACATTGAGGTTGACAGCAATGCTCTTTATTCGCCAGCCAACATTCGTAATCTTTTATCAACCCTCAATGGTTCGAAATAAATTCAATGGTTAAATATAAATTTAATATAGATGGTTTTCGATGTGCAAGACAGACTTTTTTCTCGAAATGTTTACAAACTTTTAGTTAGCGTTGATTCGTCGTCAGAAATTGTTTATCTTGGTTGTTTGTCTAAATGCAGCTAAATAGCCAAAAAAAATTACATTACCAGTAGCGTGAACGTCTTGCCCATCTAATCGCACGTAAAATTACATACATTAAACTTTTTCTCATTTCTGGTGTTTTGTGGCGAAAAAATTACAACCAATTCGTAAAGACTCAGTATAGTTTAGACAGTAACATATTAGGTGTAGTAAAAAGAATTTTTTATGTCATTATTTTCGCCTTCCATTTCACGCAAAATAACGGATTTCTATTTACTACACATAATATATATACATACATCTTGGTTTGTGGCTAACGTTCCAACCTCCTTAATCGTATTATAATTCGTTCGGTATATATATTGGCTCATTCGAAGATTTTCATAGTTAGTCTCTTCTAACTAGGTACCACACACGTGCCGTTTTAAGAGAGCCCCTTGATACTTTTGCAAAGCTAAAGCCATTTTTGTTGCTTCTCGTTTGTTCGCGCAGTCGTCGCAGACCGCGTTTCAGGAACAGCACATAAACGGGCCCGAGCTCGGTGACGATGAGCTTTTTTCTGCTCTGAACGACGATATGCCCGAGGGCATGGAGGGCATGGGCGACTTCAACGACATATTCAACGTGTGGCCCGAGGCCGGGGCCGGAGGTGGCCAGAGTCCTGGTGGCAGTCCTCACAGGCCCGAAGGCTCGCCCCTTGGCGGTGACGGTGGCGGTTCGGGTATTGGTAATCACGACGGCCCGGGCAGCCCCTTCCCGTGCAGCAATACACCACGGGTGAGTTGACGCGATTCCCGTAGATCCCCCGGGAAAACAAACCCTACGGGACACTTTGGATTGCGAAATTGATCAAATTCGAGGTCGCTTAATTTTTTGTTGTCAATAGAGTAATTAAGGGCTGGTGAAACCTGTACTTTTATTTCGTATTTGATAGGGTTTATTTCTAGCTCGTTCTCTTAGATATCGTTGGGGAAAAAAGAATCGTGACGACGTGACAGCACTGATAAATTCAATTTAGTTAATCGACAGTTCATTCAGTATTGCATTGTAATTGATCAGAGTTCATTAGCACTTTCTATTGTGATACAATATTTTGGAATTTATTGAATAATTGTCTTATAATATCATTTATTAGACCATTATAATTGCAATATTAAACAACGGTACTTACTTAAGGCGGGATATACATTTAGACAGGAAAAAAATAAGCAGTATAGAGGGATTTTTTAAACTAAGAAATAATTATTCTACAATAATCAAACTTTAGGTATACTTTAATAGTATATTTAAGTGTACGAAACAATTTTTTTAAATTAATTCATCATCAAAATGGCGGAGCTGTGGCAGAGTGTTACAAGACGGTCGCCGCGGGAGTTGCGAATCGGCGTGCAGTCTAGCTTCCCGTAGACTTTGATTTGCAAAAAAATTCAAACATTTTTTCAGTTAGAACATGTATAGTTTCTATGTGACGGTAATTAAAATGAAGAAAATGCAAATTTGAGAAAAGGGTACGGATTTACAAAAAAAATCAACATTTCACGCAACATTTCTGTAAAATGTGGATTAAAAAAGTAGTTTTTTTCCAATTTTTCAAAAACAATTTTCGTCAAGCAGAAGGTCATAATATCAATATTTCTACCAAGTTTCAACTCAATCGGCTTAATAGCTTTCGAATAATCCTGCACGCCAATTTCGATAATGCAGTTTTGAGAAAAACGCGTTTGAAGTTCACGCCCGCTTCGAATCCGAGAGGTGAGGCACAGCGTTGACGGGCTGTGACGTTTGAAGTTTTGAGAATTTCGCTTTGAAACTTTAGGAAAATATTCTACATATATAGTTCTATCGTTTGAAGAAAAAAAAAACTCGATTTTTCGATCGTTGTAAATGTATATCCCGCCTTAGTTGAGTCGACTAACAGTTAACTCTAGTAAGTTGTAAATTAATAGTTGATTCAATTATCACAATTGACAGGTCGCAAGACAACAGGGAACACCGACAATTGTCGATATTTCACACCCAAGGTTTTTTTTTAATACCCTCGAATTTATAACGTTGAAGTTTGCATCGTTGGAACGCAACGATTTCCTTTTTTCATTTAGTTCTTTATTTTTCTCATTATCCAAAGTTTTTTTTTGCAAATTAAGGTCTTAGATCTCCAATAAGAACGCGTAAAAACGTTTGAGTGATTTTCATAGTTTCGATGGGCCAAAAAACTTGTGAGCAGTTAAAAAGAATAGGGTATTTCAGTTTAAGTACGAATAATACTGAAAATGTACAAATAAGGTATTTTTCGCAATAAGCAATTGAATAATGTTGGTTTTAATTTATAAAAACACAAAATAAATGTTATAATTCATTTTCAAAAAATACCTTTTTATCTGTTCAACGTACATGCGAAACGGTAGCCGCCATAATGGATTCCGACGTGACGTCATTGACATAATAAACAAAGAAAGCGGTAGACGTATTACTCTCTAATCTGTGAAAGAAAGCGTCAACTATATATTCTCGTTTGTCATAGTTAATTGCAAATTTTCAAATAGTTATCTGTACTTCAAAAAAGAACAAAAGAGTTTTTTTTTCGGACTATGACTTTGGATCTCTTCTCGCAGGTTTTAACCAAGTCTTCCTCATATTTATATCAATTGGCATTTCAATCGACAACTTTCCCGGTGTTTTTGCACCAGTATTCTTACATTTAGGAACAACACACCAATGATGGGGATTGTAACTCACTTTTAACCGAATTAATTTACGTATTCACTATTGGCGCAGCGTCGATGTTTACTATGCAAGTGACGTCACGAACCGAAGCAGCATCATGGCTAGCGTTTTCGCGCGAAAATTTGAAATGTAAAATTTAAATGCATTTTTACGACACTTATAGATTTCATAAAATAGAAATAAAAATTCTAGTAGTTTAGTACCACCAAAGGATAAAATTGAGACACTTTTTAAAAAAGGGCGTTATACCCTATTATCCGTTGCACTCTGAAGATGCAAACTCCAATATCGCTCGAACTTTTCAAACAAACAATTTTTAATAATAATAATACCAGATATAGCACCTCGTATAAAAAAAAAACAATTTTTTCTGTTATTTTTATCGAAATTAATTATTTTGCAGTAACTGAAGTAAATTTTCCTGAAAGTGCTCAGTAAATGCTATTTTCCGAATCAATTTGGTGTTTCATAGAATCACTACGACTTTAGGGAGAAGACGGATGTGAAGAATTTACAAGGATTTCCATTGCCTACTTTACTCGACGAATCAATAATCAACGTATATTTGATTACGTCGTTTTTTCTTTCGTCTCTCACGAACAGGGCACGGTTGCCGATCAAGCCGAAGAAGTCGGTACTCTTCTACAGCAGCCTCTCGCTCTTGGTTATTTGGTGTCGACAGCGCCGACCGGTCGCATGCCACCATGGTTTTGGGCAGCCTGTCCTCATCTCGAAGGTGTCTGTCCCGCGTTTCTCAAGAACGCCCTGCATCTACACAGTCCAGCTATACAGCAGAACAGCGACGATCTCCTTCAGCAACAGAGCGCGCTCACTGCTCACCCACTCGACTCGCAATATACCACCGATGTTCTCAGGTTTGCGCCTCTCTTTTCTTTATTCAGATGTATTTCTTTTTCTCAAACTTAACTCACGTGAATTGGAGCCCTCAACGATCGATCGCAAATCATTAGTGTTACGCATCATTGTTCCGAAACAATTTTCATCTTAGGCCCAAAATTCTTTTTATTTTGGCGAATGGAAAAGTTGTCGCAAATTCTGAACATTGGTAAGGGATTAGAAACAAAAATTAGAAATGAATTGCGAAATCTTTTGGAATTGGAATAATTGGGAAATTCTTTTGGGTCGAAACGGTTGAATTTTTTTCTTTCAAATTTAATGCTATTGGGTAATCACGCTGAATAAAGAAAACATGGAAAATCCTTTCCAATTCGATAAAAAAGAAATGTCTTTTGGATTTGGAAAACTTTGAAGGTCATTTCGAATGTCGAAGTCGGAAAATTCATTCAAATGGAATCTTTTTTGAATAAAAAATTTGATAGAAAAATTATTTCGAAATTTAAAAATTGGAAAATTCCTTTGAGTTCGGTACATTGCGAAATTCTTAAACATAAAAAAAAATGGAAAATCCTTCCGAGTAAAGATGAATGTATAATTCTTTCAACTTCGTATAATCAGAATATTACTTTATAAAAAAAATGTGGGATGATGGTAAATTAAACAAATTAAAATTCCTTCGGATTGAAGAAACATTGGGGAGTCCTAACAAATCATAAGCAGACAAATAAGATATTTTTTCGATTTTAGATAACTAGAAGATCTTTTAAGGGGTCTTCTCGCTTTAGACGCTAAAAAAGGCCATTTTCAGGAATTTTGTTTGATAAGTTTATATTATAGATATTAATATAAAAGTCGTTGCACTTAATAAACACACTTTCGAAATACATTTTTTTTAATTCCTAAAAAAAATACATACAATATCTATATCTGTAATATAAATCTATCAAAAAAAATCATGAAAATATACTTTTTTTGAGCGTCTAAGCTGAGAAGACCCCTTAAATATAAAAAATTAGATAATTTTTCATTCACGGTATTCCTTTCACGAATCCAAACATTTAAAAACTGATTTTCGTCTACATCGAAGTAAAAGTACGTCCCAGTCTACCGGTAAAATTTCGAGTGCTGTATAAATCGTCGAATTTATACAGCACTTTACGGAGATGGCATGGTAACTATATTTCTATCTAATCCTTTATACACCAGATACCTCTAGATGCCTGGTATAAACTGCTCTAAGCGTGTACAAAATTCTAAAGATTTCGAAACGACAATAAAAACCGGGGATCACCGAATGTTTCAAGAAAATATTAATCATAAAACTTGTAAAAATATGACTGCAGAAGAATTTGCGTAGCCGCGACTTTTCCGAGAAAATGTCTAAATCTATTAAATTTTCGCGATATTTTTTATTCCGGTTTATCGTTGGGTCGATTGATGGTAACTAATCGTAACCGGATCGATGGTAACTTCCATCAAGCGCCCCTAATTTGCCGATGATTCGAAAGGGCCCTGTTTATGCCCCCACAAAATACCGTGGCGTTACCCCCACTTGTAGCGCAAAAAAAGGCCTTTTTCATGAATTTTTCAAAAGAAAACTACAAAACTTTTTTAATCGATCAATATACCATCTTAAAGAACACATCTTGAAGAACTTTCAGTAATTTTTTTATTGAAAAATATTACATTGTTTAGTGGCAAATCAATGAAATAATGTTTTTATATACACGGTTTACGGTGACCAACATTGCGGCGAAGTGGATCATCTGAAAAAAAAAAATGCGGATGGATTTAGTCAAACATAAGTATAAACTAGTCTTTAATCGAAGGATTTTAAAAAATATTCATTTTTCATAAAATGGCGGACAGTCAAAGTTAATGGTTCGATTTTAACGAAAAAAACGGCCGTTTTTTGGCTACAAAACGGCCATTTTTTTCGAAAAAAAAATCGAACCATTAAAGACTACATTTTTATGTATTAAATAAGCCTGCAAAATTTCAAGAAGCTCGGTTCATTAGTGTTCGAGTAATCTTGGTCACCGACTTCAGAAATGCCATTTTGAGAAAAACGCGTTTAAAGTTTCTCTTTCAACGCTCTTTCAACGCGGATTCTTCTCTTTCAACGCTCATATCTCAGTCAATTTTGTTCGGATCGACTTGAAATTTTCAGGACATATTCTCAGATACTTATACTTCAAAAAATTGCAATAAAAAAGTGGGGGTAACCCCTTAAGTAATTTCGAATAGTAAAGTATGCGAAAATCGCTTAAGGAATCATCACAGTGCAACGGGTGGAAAAATAACGATTTTTTTCGATGGTTAAAATACGCTAATCATTTTGATTTTTCAATGTCAAATCGAAGCACTCTTGAAGAACAGAAAATACATTTTTAAACGTTTTTTTTTTTGCATTTTTCAAACGTGTGAAGCTGTCTTCGGAAAAACGGAGTCCTCACGGTGTACGCGGTTGTGGCCGGAAATATGATCTGAACCAAAATTTGTAAAAAGATTATTAATCAGTATGAAAGCCGCTATCTTGCTATGAAGGTTTTGTTTTAAATCAAAATTGACAAAATCGCTGTGGTTTGAAAACAAAGTATCGAATTTAGACTATTTTTCGACAGTTTTTCGTTAAAAAAATGTCGAAAATTAAATTTACGAACATTTCGAGAAAAAAAAACGCTTCCAAAGCAAGATAAAGAATGGCGTGAAGAATGTTGTGTCAAAATTTGATACGGATAGCTTGAAAAAAATTCCTTTGAGAGTGTACACCGTTTTGAAAAACGCGCTTAAGGCGGGATATACATTTACAACGATCAAAAAATCGATTTCTTTTTTTCTCTTTAAACGATAGTATCAAATATATAGAATATTTTCCTAAAGTGTCAAAGCGAAATTCGAAAAACATCAAACGTTACAGCCCCCCAACGCTGTGCCTCACCGCTCGGATTCGCAGCGGGCGTGAACTTCTCGGTACCTTCTACTTGACAAAAATTGTTTTTGAAAAATTGGATAAAAAACTACTTTTTTAATCCACATTTCACAGAAATGTTGCGTGAAATGTTGATTTTTTTTGTAAATGCGTGCCATTTTTTCAAATTAGCATTTCCTTCATTTTAATTACCGTGACATAGAAACTATACATGTTCCAACTAAAAAAATGTTTGAACTTTTTTGCAAATCAAAGTCTACGGGAAGTTAGACTGCACGCCGATTCGCAATTCCCGCGGCGACCTTGCTGCAACACTCTGCCACTGCTGCGTCATTTTGATGATGAATTAATTTAAAAAAATTGTTTTGTATACTTAAATATACTATTAAAGTATACCTACAGTTTGACAATTGTAGAATAATTATTTCTTAGTTTTAAAAATCCATCAATACTGCTTGTTTTTTTCCTGTCTAAATGGTTATTCCGCTTTCAAGTTTGGAGTGCGAAATTTTCATATAAATTGTCTACTCACGATCAATCGGCGATGTCCATGTTTGTAACCGTCTTTTCTATCGGATAATGCAAAAAAAAATCGTTTTTTTTAAATGTTACACAGCAAAGATTCCATAAGGTTGATAATGATGAAAAAATCCTCTCGAGCTAGGAAAAGGAAACTTCGTGCCTCACGAATCAATTTTTCTTCTTCCACAACGACAATCTCGTACAAAAGTGTACGAAAAATGTTGCATTTTTGCTCACCTCTAACACGTCTAAATTTTTTTTTAATTTCAATGCTCACAGATACGTGCTGGAGGGTTACAACGCGTTGTCCTGGCTGGCGGTGGACGCAAACACGAAGGATCGTCTCTCCTGTTTGCCGGTACACGTGCAGGCGCTGATGCAGCTATACCACGCGGCCGCTGCCCTCGTCTGACCCACACCCTCTCCCCCTGTAGCGCGATGCGCCAATCTCTCTCACCAAATTATTGTCATTACGAGGATCGGGGGCTTTGCGAGCGCATTTTCATTCCAAGCTGCCCATCGTTTAACGCCCACTCGAGACCAACAAAGACAAAAGTGTCTTTTACGAGATACCTTCCCCTTGACCCCTTCCCCCCCTCCCCCTTATCAGCCGATTACACGCATGAAAGTATCACCTTGTGGTAATCTTTGACTGCCGAAGAGCGGAGCCGTTGATCAAAGAAATTTAAAAAAAACAAACTAGAACGAAGATGGCCGTTTTAAATCGTGATTCGCCGAAACTCTCATATCGCGTCGAAAAAAAATGCGCCGTTCGACGGCAACGAAAAGAAAACACGAAGAGAATCGAAGTCTCTGACGTTCGCCGTATATGCGAAAAAAATCGTGTTTTGCCGCAATCGCGAGGAGAGAAACAGAGGGTTAAAAAGGAACAAATACTTTCTTTATCGTAAATGATTATCGAGCGCCCCCTTCCCCTCCCCGGCCCCTTTTTTCTACCCCCTTAATTCATCACGGCAATTGGAATGGCACGTTGTTTTTTTCGTCGGCGCGGTTGGTCCCGCGCGAGTTTTCGCGAAACGGAAAAATACCTGCCGAAACGAATCAGAGGCGATGGGATTGCCGGGTAATTACGATCAAAGCGCATATTCACCGAGGCACACCGGGAGTTGAAACGAGAAGCGACAATTTGAAGAATTAAAATAAAAACAAAAACAAAACATTTTGCCTCTCGAGTCGATTTAGATAGTTCAATTTAAATGAAGGAAGAAGAAAAAAAAAGCAAATGAGGAAAGTGAAAGAGAGAGAAGAATACTGATCAGAATCTCTAGGGAATGTGGTTGCGTATCCAAATGTTTTTTAATTATAAATTGAACTTTGTACAAAGCTTTTACTTATTGCCAGCGACGAAGTAATATAATGAATATTACGTTGTTTTTTAATTTTATATAGATGAATATAGAGAGAATAGATTAATGAAAAATGTGTATGATGAAAAAGTGGCGCGAGAGTACCAGGGAGAAGCCGGCGTCAGCCAATTTTTCGGCGTCCGAGCAACAACAACAAAAAAAAACGTACGGCCCGTAATATATACCTATATTATATATGGTTTTTTTTTTCCTTTTTTTCCTCCGATTTTACTTCTTTGCCTCGTTAAAGCCCCTGGTGTGAGATCTTACGTACGACGGTTTATAATTGTAAAGCTCGCAGCCCCGGGGTGTCTCTCTGTTGTCACGTTTTTCCAGACCCGACGGGCTGCGAATCTCCACGATCGACGAACAAAAGCAGCAACAAGTAAACGAAAAAAAAAAACGTAAAGAAACAAAATAAATTTTATTCGAATTAGGTGACATTCTATATTATACATACATTATAGTGTAAAAAAAACAAACAAAACAAAAAAAAGAGTAAAACATGTTTTCAAGAATTATTTATAAAGTGAGACATCGCCGAGATTAGAGAATTGAGTGTAAGTCTATGGAAAAATCAGTAATGAACAAAGAGAGAACAAGATAAAGAGAGAGGGTGGTACACTTCCCTGCATCTTTGAGAAACGAGGAGAGAAAAATGGGAAGCGTCTGATTGTGAGATCGTTGTGGCCAGGAACAAAAAAAAATAAGAACGAAACAGAAGAAAGAAAAAACAAGAAAATAATTGCGTCAGTCGCATAGTACAAATATGACTTGTACATAGGAAACCCCCGATATATCCCCTCCTCCCTGCCCCCCAAATTAATTGGTTAATTTACTCACTTCCCACACACTCACTCTGTATCTATAGTATTTATTACTTGGGTAGAACGTCATTATTGGGATTATTATTATTATTATATTAATATTACGAAATACAGTTTTATGTGTATATATATTATATATACCGTACATATGTATAATTCCATGCATCCCAATCTCTCATTTTCGTCCCTTTTTTTCTCTAGCATTCAAAAGTGTAGAATGATTATCCGAAAAATATCTCATTGCAAGCGATAATGCGCGAAAAAAAAGGGGTGAATTTTTTCTTATGGCACGATAAAAAATTCTACGGGCTCGCGTGGGAAAGATGACACTCGCAACGAGACATTTCTCGTTCAATGGCAATGGTGCAGTACATGTGAAAAACGAGAAAAAAAAAATTTTTGTTTTTTTTTTTCGTAGCGAGAACGAGTCGACACTCATCTTTCGCACTGTTCTCGCTGTAAACGTATCGACTGTAAATAGCAATATGTTACAATTTCAATCACCATTCGATGAGAAGAAAAGACTGTACGTAACGCGCGAAGTAGGCGTTGTTTTTCTGTTCTTCTCTTTTGCGTTTTTTCATCAAACTTTTACGGAAAGAAAGTTGGCTCACTGACTAGCATTACGTTTTCCTTAGTTTTGTTTCTCCGTCTTGTCTCGATATTCTTCCTTTCGTGACAATAGCGCGATTGAGAAAGTACGGCTTTTCGGACACTCCCGTGACGGAGTTGTCGGACTACCTTGTAGCGGTATTGCGCGAAGATTATCTACTAATTTATCGTAAAATTGTCGGATCTGTAATTTTTGGTTTGGTCATTAAAACTATCGGCTTCTTGCATTATACTTTTTTCGTGCCAATAGCGCTCATTCGTCATTCGTAAAATTCGACTTCACAGTGGTTTGTAAGCGTATGTAAAAAAAAAAAAACGTAACGGCTCAAATCGGAGTAAAAGTAGATTCACATTTTTTTTCGAGGCAATAATTGTGGGCGTTCGCGGCGAAAGTGCATTTCTTGCATTCTCAAAGATTCGAAAATAAGATTAGCACGTATATCCGGTTAGAGTAAAAAAAAACGAACATGCGCGCTGTGGATGATTATAAATCTTTTGGCGTTGCCAAAAATTGAAATACGAAAAATCGGTTTAAAAAAAAAAGGGCGGTCGACTGGCGTTTTAAAAATTCGGTAAAACAGTACGACGATGCATCGGAGCCTCCTCTGTACTTTCTCAACGTATTATTCATTACGTTATCTTTGTTTAAAATCGCCGCGACGAAAAACTTCTGCCCACGATAATGAGAGACTAGCGACTCTCTGGGGTGGACGGTGGTCGTTTTGTTTCGGCGCCTTCGACACCGTGACTTATACCGTACGGCCTTAAGTGATAAATCAGATACTCCAATACGTACATCATGTTAGGCGATACGTAATGAAACGAGATCGCGCTGTCCGAGCAACAATCGAGCCCGTATTTGCTCTCGTAGTAAATGTATTTCCAGTACCAAAAACTTTTGTCAACGTGCTCCGGTATCAAATGATGCTCCGGTACAAACGGGAAGAATCTACCGCGTCCCTGCGGATCACGCGTGTCCATCGCTTTGACGCCAACTTTTTCCAAACATTTGCCCATCTCTACGTCCTCGGCGCCACCCGCGTCGCTTCGACACTTGTCGCCGTCTGGCAATCCTTCCGTGATGAACTTTTTCACGCTCTCTTTGCTAAGTACGTATCCGGCACCGCCGCTCATGTAGCCCTGCTTTACGAACGGCTTGAAACGACAACCGAAGTACAACGGCGACGATGGATCGTACGATGACAGCATGTAGCGCAGATTCTCCACTATTACGTATCTGTGATGAACGAGAGAGGGGGAGGAACGTCAGAAACTTGTACACCTTGAGGGCATTGGCGTCCCCCCACACAAAAAAAATCGATCAATAATTACTAAATTCAAATAATCGATCAATTTTGTTTGTTTCACCGGAGCAAGCATGAAGAAATCATTTAAAGGGCCACGCCACTTTGAAAATTTCGAAAAATCGAAAGCAAGCAAGATTTGAAGAAATCGACGATGATGAGGAATCAGAAGGGATTTTGTACGGTGCAGAAATTGCCGATTGAGTTTAGGTACGACTTTTCATAGTATAAACTTCAAACGCGTTTTTCTCGAAACAATGTTTTCAAAATCTAGCTCTATCGTATCTCTAAAACTAATAAACCGATTCTCTTGAAATTTGAACCACATATTGTAAACATGATTCGCAACAAGATCACCCTCGATGGTTTTAAAATTTTGATTTTTACTCTTTTTTCCCGAAAAACTGCGAAAAAACGCGTTTTTTTTTACTTTTTTCGTTTTTCATCTGCCATTTTTTTATTTTTTGATAAAACTTTACTTCCGAGGGTCATTTTGTAGCTGGTGTCATACGGAATGTAATGGACTTTGATTTTTTTGTTTCAGACAAGCCGTCGCCGAGTTGTGATGGAGCTACCTAGCCCGCCTATTTTTGAGGTGTTACGTTAAACTATAGTTTTTGTGCTTAAAAATGAATAAAAATGGATTAACATTTTTTGAAATGTATTTCAAGACCAGCAATTCGTCAAGTCCTTAAAAAATTAGCTTAAAAAAATTAGCCAAGCTTAAAAATGAATAAAAATGGATTAACATTTTTTGAAATGTATTTCAAGACTATTCATCAAGCCCGGCAACTTTTGTATTCATATCTTTTAGAAAATCCTTAAAAAAATCGCGAAAATAGCCTTTTTTCGTGGCTCCAAAGTGGACTGGCCCCTTAATGAAACTTTAATTATTTCCTCCATGGTAAATTCCTAACTTGTATAAAAAGTAGGTGTATTACGTAAATTAAATGGATATTCAATTTTCACAATCAAGTTAACCGGGGGCAAAGCAAATACATGGATTTGCCGGCCGATACACAGTCCAAAGGATACTGGAAGATCAAAATTCACCACCAAGTAGATAATATCATTGTAAATCTTAAACGCCGGTTTGAGAGCCTAACGTTAGCTCATGCGGTTGGCGCATTTTTAAAATTGACGAAGAACTAAGAGGATTTTATCAATATTTATTTCAAAATCTTAAGGGGTCTTCTCACTGTAGACGCTAAAAAAGGCTATTTTCATGATTTCGTTTGACAGATTTATATTGTAGATATTGATATAAAAGTTGTTACACTTAATAAATACACTTTCGAAATACGTTAAAAAAAAAATCATTTATTTAAGTCACTATTTATAGTCGAAAATGGTAGTTAAAAAATGTCCTAAAAATTGTAGGTTTGCGCTGTTGATGGAATCAGATCAGATGGAGATGAATCATCCGAAGCAGAAAAATCAAACTGTTTTAGATTCAGTATGTAAATGGCTATAGCGCATGTCATACGATTTTTTATATATGCAAAATTAACAAAATGGCGGACATTTTTAGAAAAAACAAAAAAAAACGTTTTTTCACCGTTTTTGGCAAAAAAACGTAAATATCAAAATTTCAAAAAATCCTTGATACGCGCTATATCTATAGTTGTAAAGAATATGTGGTTAAAATTTCATGCGGATCGGTTCAGTAGTTTCGAAGATTTTATCAACAAGCTGTCGAAAAACGTTGTTTCGAGAAAAACGCGTTTAAAGTTTGTTTGGGTTACATAAATACATTTACAAAAAAATTAATATATATTTCGAAAGAGTATTTATGTGTAACCACTTTTATATCAATATCTATAATATAAATCTATCAAAAAATTCATGAAAATAGCCTTTTTTAGCGTCTAAAGTGAGAAGACCCCTTAATAATTCATACGTCAGCCTTAGAAGTGGAAGCGATGGTCATGAAAAAACATACTTTCATCTAAAAATGATGAAATAAATGCTGGAAATTTAAGAAAGGATTTAAAAAAGGAGTACTGCCCTAACTTATATAAACTTTTCCAAGCAGCAATACTCCCAGTGAGCTCTGCCTGCTGTGAGAGGAGTTTTTCTGCCATGCGGCGGATAGAAACGTGGCTTAGAAGCACAATACTTCAGGAACGATTCTTTCATATGTCACTGGCGAACACAGATAATGACGTTAAACAAAATATTCCACCTGAAAAAGTGTTGGGCCAATTCGCAGAAAAAAAATAGAAAGCTAAGACTTATTTGAGTACCTACTGGAAATTAAGTTTAAGGACTGGTAACTAAATTGATGAATGATGAAAAATTTGTTGATTATGTTCTACGGTATTGCAAGAGTTTGATGTTAATGTTAACATGATCGTGTGATCAATGCTTCATATTTTATGTGTGTTACATGGATATCGATTATGTAAATTGTATTTAAAAAAAAAGATGATTGTGACTAAATACATTTTTGGCAGGCCACCCCCCCCCCCTTCCAGAATAAAATGCTGGCTACGCCAATGCTTAAGGGGGGGAATGCACGTAGCGGCATAAAAAAACAGGGCCGGGTTGAAATTCTGAACGTTGAATGATCAGAACGCTCAAAACTCGGAAGGAATTTTACACGAAAGACCAAAACTCCGAAAATCTGAACACCGTCAAAATAATTCGGCCATGGAAGTTTTAAAAGTTTCAACATTTTCAATAAATCGACGAATTATTTCAAGAGTTTGTTTTTATTAAGAAGTGATTTTACGTCAATTTTGAAATTTGTCTAGACAATGTTATAAGTTCTCCATCATTTACAGTCAACTGTGCAGCCTTTCGCTGGCATAATCTTGACGATTCTTGTAATTTCGGAACATTAAAATTGGGAATTTTAAACCGTCGGCGCATTCAAAGTTCGGAATTTCAACTCGGCCCTCATGTCAAGATCACGCCAGCAAAAGTCTACACAGTTGACTGTAAATGATGAAGAACGTATAACATTGTCTAGACAAATTAAAAAATAGCCGCAACAATAATTCATCGATTTATGGGAAATTTTGAAACTTTTAAAACTGCCATAACCGAATTATTTTGATGGTGTTAAGATTTTCGGAGTTTCGGTCTTTTGTGTAAAATTCTTTCGGTGTTTTGATCTTTCGAGGTACTATTCTTTCGAAGTTTTGAGCGTTCTAACCATTCAAAGTTCACAAGCGGCCCCATCTTGAATTTCGGAACATTAAAACTCGGAATTTTAAACCGTCCGAGCATTAAAAGTTCGGAACTTCAACCCGACCCCAAAAATCGATTTTTTTCACGTAAAATGTTAGTTCAACATCTCAAGAATACGGTGATGAAGTTTCAAACCGAAATTCATAGTCGTTGCAAAGTTTTTGCTCGTGAGCGTGACACATTTATCTCAATACTACATTTTTTAAGTCTGTGGGAAACATAACTTTAAAACGAGTCAACCGATCGTCCATAGACACAAAACTTAATAACAATATCACCTTCAACGTACACCAACTTCTTTATGAAAAAAGCTTTTAAAAAGTACTTTTTCATTGCAAACAAAAACGACAATTTCGTGCAAAATTTCATTTTTTCCCTAAAATATCCCATTTTTTTTTAATTTTTAACTTTTTAACGTTTTCTTAGGTACAAGTTCAGCCTTTGAATGTAAAAATGCTAAAAATCCTTGGTTCATATTTTTTACATCAATATTGAAGTCGTTGGATTTCCCACAAACGGATAAGCCGCTTTCTCGAAGGCTCCGCCATAATGGCGTCATTTTGCAATATTTTCAAATGAAACAATCATTTAAACATGTTAACTATGTAATAAATTGTCTAAAGTTTCATAAATATAAAAGGTTTTGGCCCTTAAAAAAAAAAGATCAAAATTAGCTATTGTTTCGTCGTCCACGTGTGTTTCCCCCCTTAAGATAGTGCGAGTGCGTCCTCGATTGTTACATCGTTCCTTTTTTCTCTCAATATTTTGAAAATTGCACAGCATACGAGCGAGTAATTTCACATAATTACATGTATAATTATACTTCACTGTATTACAATATTACGAAGACGTTCACTGATATTCACGATTTACAAATGAAACAAATAAAAGTCGTTTCTCGTCAAATTTGATAGAGATCTATTCGCGTGTACGACATTCCGCACTGAAGTCGGGAAATTTGTTAATATCGCAACGGGCACGCGTGTTTGTTTTCGTATTATTAACAATGGGGCATTAACGAATGTTCAAAATGAGAAAACGGTACTAACGTGTCGTCGTCCGCTTTGAGGAACCAGTCGACCTCGTCCTTGTATTTCTCGTAGGCGAATTTGAAAGCTTCTTTGGTTTTAGCCCAGAGATTGTTCCTGCCCTCCTTGACCGGAAGTACCACAGTTGGTAAGCTCGTATCTGCGTCGTCGTATAGTGACGAAAAAAAAACAAGTGTAAGACAAATTAACGAATTTGGTCGCTAAAATTGGTATATGATGAAAGGAAAAAACAAAAAGAAAAGACTTTCGTCGTACCTTCGGCCGAGCTCATGAAGAGAAGAACGTTGCATCGTTTTCCCCAAGTGGCTTTAACGTGCCGTGCCTTTTTCTGATGATTGGACGGGCTGGTCATCACCCAGCAGAGCACGCGAACCTTTTTCGCCATTTCCTGGGCGACTTTGTCCTCTCCTCGATGAAAGTCTTCGTCCTCGCCATGGAACTTGACTTCGGTCTCGGGACCGACCTGTACGAATAATTATTCTTATCCGACCTTCGTATCAGCGAGTTTCCAAAAAAATTCGAAATCTACTTTTTCTTGTTCATCCTCCAGTCAACATACACACATTGTTATCGTTAATATCGTTCGTTCACTTTCTTGTTTAACGAAAGAGTACAAATGGAAAATTATGCAGGAAGCTGTCGCAGCGTTATTTACCTCTTCCTCAAGATCCGAATAGTGATGAGGATCTTTAGATAATAATGCGCTACGGGGTAGCCAGCTCAACATGCGCTGTGAATCTTTCGTCGATGCGATTAGAAGGCATGCGGACAGAAATCCAAATACCATTCCGGCAACGAGGGTCAAGACAAAACGTTGACCGCCACGACCTTGCACGCAGAGGAGAGGAAAAACTCATTGATACTTGTTCGTCCGCGCGTGTTATTCTTTTGTACCCTGCCCATTTTCCCGCTTCTTCTCTCTACAAAGGCTGTCCCTTTCGAATCGACCCATTCGGGTCTTCTCCAAGCTGTTGACAATACTGGAATATGCTCGAGACAAAATGCTTCCGGGGATGCATCATCTGGTGTCATTTCTATATTGACGCATGGAGAGTAACGTTTTTTTTTGCTCATTTGAAGGACTACTGCCTCGGTACATTGAGAAATTTATGATCCTGGGAAAAAAGCAAAGTTGTGCCGCGTACGAGCTCTTTTGGAAAAGAAAAAAAAATTGCCGGATAATGCGACACCTGAAACTTGTTTGAAATATATTTCCCTATGGTCAACAGTTCGAGACATTCTGGTGGTTCGATTCGAATGGGCCTGTATGCGTTTTAGGTGTTATTGAAGAAATCTTTCGCGATACCGCAAGCTTTTACACAGACGCTGACGGAGAGGAAGCGATCGCGTCGCAATGACACTGTACCCTTGTGTTATTGTTCGCGTAGCGAGAACATAGTGAAATTTTTGCTTTCCGATAAGAACCCTGTACATTATTTCGTGGCAACGTCGCTAAAGATCTACTTATATTTACCCAGCGCAATCTATACATCGACAATTATGATTAATCTGCAGTGATAAGATTAGAGACATCATTTAAAGAGCTGATATGCACTGCACTTAAACGGGTACTGAACTTGAACCAACTCTGTTGATCATTCGGTCGGATGTGTATATCAACTCCGATGAACGTCACTGACCGATTTTATTCTCTGTGGATCCAAAACACTCGGACAAGCGCAACCTTCACTACGTTCCGTCCTCGCGAATGACCGGAGCTAATGCAGGACACTAAAGTTCGGTACGGAGACAGAGACAAAAACATTCAGAGTTCCACTCACCGTCCAAACTTATGAAGCGCGGCTGTACCATTTTTCCTCAAATTGACATCCGCCCGAAACAAGGCCGAGCTCTCAAAACCTTCAGGATCTTCCAACGCCGCACCGTCCGATCACTCTGCTAACGTCATTGCCGCCTCGACTCGTGGACCTCCGACGAATACTTCTTCGTGGCCTTCTCATGGAACGATCCGAGTGGAAACCTTTTGGCAGCGTCGGGCGGTCGAATGAATTGTTGCCTCTTTCTGTGGTGTCTGGGTGCGATTGGCTGTCAGGCACGAGATAAAAACGCGCGTTGAAGCCCGGCGATAACTTGTGCTGTAACTCCCGAGCGTGGCTTTCGTGCCGGACTGCAGAAATTATTGCACTTACCGATTCGCCCGACCTCAAACCAAAACAATATTGCCTTTGCCTCGATAAGAGAGCTCCCACATTCGTTGACACTGCAGAATTTCAGAATGCAAAAAAGAAATTTCGTTTGCGCAACTCTTGGACGAAATAAGTCGAGCTCGATTTGGAACTAAAGAATTTGTCGCGTATGCGAAAATTCGTGGTTCGGAGAAAAAAAATTATCTCTGCTTTGGAGCCTGATAAGACCATATGCATACAGCGGAAAAATGTCGGAAGATAACCTGCGTCAAAATTTGTCGGTATTCATCATACTGAAAAATACACGAGAAAGCTTGAGGTGATGTGAAACGAATGTTGGTGCAGAGGGCAAAGCGGCGCTGGCAGAGCCGACGAGCTGCCGGGGAATGTTTTCCCCTTAATCCTAAGCGGGCATTGTGCTCCTTGATTATAATAAATGAGGAAAAAGAAAAATAAGGTATCGACACGTACACGTAGATAAAACGGGAAAAGCCGTACTGGTATAATTTACATATTTCTCGGTGCTGCTCGCAGTCTCGTGTATTTTATTGCATATTTATCATGCTGATGCCAACGAAGTTGACTTCGTGCGGAGGCATACAGGGAAGCTTATACGCTAATGGTGGGATGGCACTACTGTCGGCCTTGTGTGGCACTGCCCTCGTGTGCATTGACATTCCGCCCGACACGTTGGGATACACACGCTATCTCGAAGTAAACACGAGGCAGCGTATATAACGCTGAGCGTTAAGACGGAAGTGAGTCGTGAAAAGTGCCGCCGCAAGATGGCTACTCAATGGCGCCTAATTTGAATCATTTTTCGACATTGCAATATAACGGACGTGATGGGAGAACTATAAAGATTGGAGTAGGCTGAATTTGTTTTCAATTAATTCTATTGATGCTAATTTTTATAAAATGTATAATCGAAGGGCACAATTGTGAATTTTTATATTTTTATTAAGTAAATTATAAAAACTTTCGTGTTAGTATTAACTTGAAAAAGTCTAATATTATCGATGATTATTATGAAAAAACGAGTGAGGTTCCGAAAGTTTCAAAAAATTCGTAAAAGTTAGTATGGTCTAGACAAGAATATATATGTGTGTGTGTGTGTGTATATATATATGGGGCATTCCATACCAATTCGACCTGGGTCTGACCCTCGACCCCTCAAATCTGGTTCCCGATTTTTCCTATCATTACTCTCACTCTATCAAGCAATTACAATTTTTTTCAGATTTTTCAAAATAAATTTGAGCGCGTCATGAATTTTTGAATTTTTTTTTTAACACCTCGATGGCCGTAATCGAAAAATCTGAAAAAATTCCCAAAAATACAGTGTCAGATATAAAAAATGTTGGTATGAAATTCATAATGTCTGGGCTTTTTCTTCAAGCCCTAATTAGGGTTTTTGTCAACCATGATTTAAAAAAAATCGAAAATTACAAAATAAACTTTACAAAAATCGGAGAATTTTTTTTTAATCTGGTATTATGCATACAAAATTTCGAGAAACAGTCTACAGTAAATTGACCTCTGCTTATTATTTTTTTTTGCTCAAAAAGCTAAAAAACGGGTTGAAGCAAAAGCCCAGACATTATGAATTTTACACCAACATTTTTTTATATCTGACACTGTATTTTTGGGAATTTTTTCAGATTTTTCGATTACGGCCATCGAGGTGTTAAAAAAAAAAATTCAAAAATTCAAAAATTCATGACGCGCTCAAATTTATTTTGACAAATCTGAAAAAAATTGTAATTGCTTGATAGAGTGAGAGTAATGATAGGAAAAATCGGGAACCAGATTTGAGGGGTCGAGGGGTCAGACCCAGGTCGAATTGGTATGGAATGCACACACACACACACACACACACACACACACACACACACACACACACACACACACACATATATATATATATATATTAATTTAATCTTGGATCGTGGCTAACGTTCCAACCTCTTTAAGGCCTTAGGCTACAGTAACGGGTGCGAATTTAACAATTTTTTTCGTATGAAAAAGTGATTCACTCATAAAATTAATTACACATCTATTTAGTTTGAATATCAAGCTGTTAGAATTTTTTTTTCGATGTACAAAATGGCCGACTACTAATATTTGTTTTTGTTATCTTTTTTCAGGCGCTCTGCGGCGTGACATTTAGCATCCACAATTATTTACCTAGAACAAAAAACAAAAATTCTCGTCAATTTACATTAGAATACCTAGAGAAGTACGTACGGAATTTAAAAAATATTGTTTTATTCAAAAGTTGTAGGTATTTGAACTTAAGAAATGAATTTTCAGTGAAAAATTATAACTGGTCATAAACTGCTCATAAAATGAAAAGTTTTCGATTAATCAGAAATTCCGTACGTACTTCTCTGCGAAATGCAATTAGGAACATAACTTTCAAATTTGAAGTAAATCGAGTGAAAGATGTTGAAGTTATTTGTCACGCCAGTTGGAAAAAAGCTATTTCGAGTTCTGAGTAGTCGGTCATTTTGTACATCGAAAAAAAATATATATATTTTCTAACAGATTGATATTCATACTAAATCGATGTGTAATTAATTTGATGAGTGAATCACTTTTTCATACGAAAAAAGATTGTTAAATTCGCACATTATTTTATACCCATTACTGTGGCCTAAGGCCTTAAATGGGATGAGGCGTGTTTTTATTCTGTTGAACCTTCATCGGCATCCACGAGCAAACCTTTTCACAAGTCGACACGACGTAGTTGTAGCCCGAGGCAACGGAGGACGACCCTTTTTCATTTCACCCAATTTCACCAAATTTCACCCAAACAAACTCTCTAATTTTTGTTAAAACGAACGATTTCTATGATATTCCCTCGTTTTTACATTGATGAAGAAGAATTTATTTGTTTGTAATGAATATTCGCATTTGAAAATCCTTTTCTGCTCCGTTTTTGAATATTTTCGCACTTTCAGGCCGAACTTTCTTACCGACCGACGGTACGTGACACATAACCTCTTCGCACGACTCTCGATTCGCACATATTTTGTATACACCCATCCGTCAAAATTTCGGGCGTCGTAAAGAAACCCCGGAATTATGTACATAGCGTTTTTAATTGGAAAATAATCGTTGCAAGATTGTGTTTGTTGTGTTGTCGATAAGGCCGATCTGATTATACTCGCAGAAAGGAAAACGTTCCGAGTGCGAGCTCAAGATCGCGGAAAATGACAGAAATAAATTGGTAAGTGTGACGTTTTTATCACGTTTGTTTTTCAAGGAAGATGCGAATGGTATTTACGTTGCAGGATCGCCTGTCCAGTGGACCACAAGGTTTCGCGGCCCGCCCGTGGCGAAGAAGTCTTCGATCATCCCCTCAAACCTGTCACTATCACCGTAAGACATCGAATTTTATGCAGTCTTTTTCAATCTCAAAGTTGCGAAAAAACGACTTTTTTCTCAGCTGGTGGACGGACGAGGCGGCGTACGAAGAAGTACTTTGCGAAGTACAAGCACCGGATCGTCCACAGGTACACCGACTCCCACGCAGGCTTCAGTCTCCATGGGCAATCCCCTCGGCGATCCTCTGGTTGGACACTCTGGTCTCGACGGCTCCGATCCACTCACGCAATTCGCTCGAGAGGAGATGGATCCTCTCTCGAGAATGGCAGCCGACGAGGTGAAGTTTTAAAGAAGTTGTACTACTACTACTGTCCACAATTGGATCGAACTGGCATTCCTGTTGTGTTCCCTCCTGTACAACTTTTACCTCGTCGATCTCTAGTCCTGCTTATCTCATTTTTAATCCAGATGTTTTTTTCTTATTTTTACTTACTTTCTCATTTTACTTTTTCTTTCGTGTCACTCGTAATTCAAATAAACCCGAATAAGCCGGTACAAGTCTGTCGAATAGTCAATGTTTTAAAATTCTGTTTCTTATAATATTCTTGGCTCAAACAGAGTCATGGTACTCCTGTAAATACGATTTTTGTTTCGAGTCGGCTCAAAATTTTTTTTTTACTCTTGATTGAAGCACATATTGTATTTATTATGCACTAGAGTTTAACCACAACTTTGCCCCCTTAAAATTTGGCTACTACCATATTGGTCATAGCTCAAGATTAACTTGAACTCTGAGCAAGAATTGACTTCCGCTTTCCAGGCATTTTAGGAAACTATACAATAGAAACGTAATAATGAATAACAAATTGTGATTTTCCAAAAAAGCTGAACGCGTAGTTCTTAAGTTTCGACAATTTTTTTTCTTTGATGAGGAAAATGCTTTACTCATCGTAGGAGAGATGTACTCTCCTTGGTAAAATCCTTTGCCGAATTGTTTGTCAAATCCAATTACTTCGTTTTTCAATTTAAGTTCGTTTTTTAAGTTAAATTTCATCGAAATCGGTCAAGCCGTTTTGGCGTGATTGAGTAACAGACAGACTTTATTTATAATATTTATAATATTATAATATTTTAGGTTTATGGATTATGGTTTAGGATTTATAATATTAGTTAGGATTGGGATATTGTTTTCCATGGTCCACATTTGATTTTTTATTTCCAATACTGTATTTCATATCGTGTCTATTTTAAACCCAAACAAGCCGCTTGTATTTCCGCGCATACATTTTTTCGTTCGATTCTGAATCTTGCTTTTCATAATTCTTTCTTTTCTTTTCTCAATATGCCAAACCGACGCTCTTATCTTTCGTTCTCGTCTCATCCTTTCCGGGTGCCTCGTTACACTTTCTTATCTCCTTATTTTTTCTTCCATCCGATATTCAATCTTACCTTGAGTCATTCTTCAATCTTGCCTTTCTCATTTTCAATCCAGACGCTTTTCTTTATTCTTATTGTCCTGTTATATCTTTTTTCTTCTCATTTGTAACTCGAATAAACCCAAACAAATCCGCAGTAATATATCAAATACGATTTTCCTTTCAGTCCATTTTTGATGTTTTTCAATTTGTTATTATGTTCTTGACTCTAACAGAGTCATGGTACTGGCGCGAATACGATTATATCAGTGTAACATTTTCAAAAATCTTTACTAGGCATCCGTAAACTAAACCTGCAAAAAAAGAGTTTAGAAAGTAGTCAAACAACGAAAAGAAACAATAAAGAAGAATATTCCGTTGCGTTCCAGCGATGCAAACTTCAACCCCATTCGATCGACTATATTTTCTTATTTATGTCCAACTCTGTATTTCTTATTCCATCTATTCTTAAGGAATCATCACAGTGTGACCGCCCGAAAATAGCCGATTTTCGCGGTTTTTTTTAGGTGGATGAGATAAGCTAATTGGTCTAATTTTTTTTGACTAATTGAACCACCGATAAAGAATACAAAATGATTTTGTAAAAAAAAATTATTTATTGTTTAACGTTGTTTTTATTGGCGGAAAATTGCGTGGAAAAAAATGGTGTCTCATGGTGGCCAGGATTGCGGCCGCAAATTTTATCCGAAACAAAAATTCCAAAATGATTATTAATCTGTAGAAAAGCCGCTATGTTCGTATGTGTGGCGGTGGTTCGAACAGAAAGTATCAAAGTTAGCCTTTTTCTCGACAGTTTTTCGTAAATAAAAACAGGAAGATTAAAAAAAAAGTGTCCATAGCAACGTAAGGAATGACGTGAGAATATTCTGTTAAAATTTCAAACGGATAGCTTGAAAACTCTTCCTTTGAGGGTTGCCACTGTTTTTAAAGAAACTTCCGAGAAAAGCGCGTTTAAAGTTCTGAGAAAGGCTTAACTTTTTCCAGGAAAGGTTTTAGTCTTCGAAATAATTCGAATTTCGATCTAACAATTGGACAGAACGTTTAACATCGTGTATACTATCGGATAATGCAACAAAAAAATCGATTTTTTGAAATGTTTACACTGTGATGATTCCTTAACCCAAACAAGCCTATCGTATCGACGCTGCTTACGAAAAGTAGCACGTTTCAGAATTCTTACGAAAACAAGCACGTTTGATATCACCGCGAAAACTTTCGTGTCGGAAACCAAAATGTTTTGGCTCCCGACACGAAAACTAGCACGTTTCGGCTTTCACCACGAAAAGAATCAGATTTCGATATTCACCGCGAAAATTAACGTTTCAGTAGCACTGGAATTGTTTCCGACTTTTCTTCCATGCTTTTTTACGCCTTGCCGCTATTTTTTTACTCCAATTCCTTTGACCGCAATCGAAAATTTACGATTTTTTCAGGCATGTCAGAAAAATTTAATTGGGCTTCAGTTAAAATTGCAAGTATTTGGGAAATATCCATTCAACCTTACGTCGATACAATCCACGTTAAATATAGTCCAGTCGAGATAGGTCTTAAATTCGGTTAACCTGGAAGTAATTCCGGGCTTCGATTTTCTTTTTCTATACTTGGGGGGGGGGGGGGGGGGGGGGGGTGGTGGTAGTATGAATCTCGATTTTCGGGAAGATCTCCCCGGTTCGTTTGCCGCTATCTTGATTTAAAGAGGGATTTTTTGTTTTTCGTGTAACTCGCATTTTCAACCTTAGAGTAAAAATGATCATATCAAAAGTTGTGGGGAATGTAATTCCCCACAAGTTTGGTGATTATAGTTTTTACCCTAGGATCGATATTTATAGAGTTACACTGCAAGTAGGGGTAAAAAACGTTTTTTTTGTTAATTGTCTCGTTTATTATCAAGTTTATTGTAAAAATGGTAATGAATAATCACGTAGGCAATTTTATTTTCTTCAACTTTAGTCATTAGCATTTTTACTCTCGGATCAATATTTTCAGACTTATACTTAATTCAGGGATGAACTTTTTTTTATGTTTAGTTATTTCGTTTATTATCAAGTTTATCGTAAAAATGGTAATAGATAATCGGGTAGGACAGTTTATTTTCTTCAACTTTCGTTAGTACAATTTTTACCCTAGAAATTTCCTACCCGATTACTTCTTACCATTTTTACGATAAACTTGATAATAAACGAAATAACTGAACATTAAAAAAAAAATTCACCCCTAAATTAAGTATAAGTCCGGAAATATTCATCCGAGGGTAAAACTGCTAATAACCAAAGTTGAAGGAAATAAAATTTACTATGTGATTATTTATTACCATTTTTACAATAAACTTGATAATAAACGAGATAAGGTTTGAAAAAACATTTTTTACCCCTTTTAGCAGTCTAACTCTATAAATATCGATCTTAGGGTAAAAATTATAATCACCAAACTTGTGGGGAATTACATTTCCCACAACTTTGAATACCATCATTTTCAGTCTAAGGTTGAAAATAAGCGAGTTATTCGAAAAACAAAAAAATATCCCTCTTTAAATCAAGATGGCGGCAAACGCACCGGGGGGATTTTCCCGCAAATCGAGATTTACACTACTAACCACCACCCCCCCCCCCCCCCCCCCCAGTATAAAAAAAGAAAATCGAAGCCCGGAATTAATTCCAGGTGAAAACCTATTTCGACTGGACTAATATGATTTTGACCAAGGACGAGAGATGAAAATTTGAATTTTCGATTTTGCCTTTGAAAAAGCAAAAACATAGATGATGTTCGAATGTTCCAATGAAAACAGACGTCAGATAAAAAATTGCTTCTTGCACCAAGAAAAAAAAAAATTTACAGGCCATGCTTGACAGAGGTTTGATTTCAATCGAACATCAGCAAGGTTTTTCAAACATATTCGACGAAAACCATCTGTAAGAATACAGTAAATTTATTGAATGATATTTTCAATATCGTTCTTTTTTAAATAGAAAATCACAATAAATATTTCATTATATTTACAATTTCGATATTATAATCTCTTTAAATTACTACTATCGATTTTAATTGATAATTATTGTCAAAATATTAATAAAAGCGACGAGTATAAAATTAAAATGTCATTACGCAAAAAGTTGTCATATTTGAAAAAAAATACTAATGGTTTATTTTTCCAGATTTTTACCTGAGCACGAAGGACTTTAAATTCTCACCAAAACTGTTTTTGGTTAGATTGTACGAGCGATGAGATCCTTAATGTTTTAAACTTACTCCTTTTACACTAGTTTTTACAGTGAAAATAAAAAAAAGCTACTTTTGCATTGACAGCCGAAACATGCTGGTTTTCGCGGTGAATATGGAAACGTGCTAGTTTCCGTGGCGTAAGCATAATCATGCTAGTTTTCGTAAGAACTTTGAATCGTGCTACTTTTCGTAAGCAGCTTCGGCATTGTCTCGCATACATTTTTTCTTTCGATTCCAAATCTTGCTTTTCATATTTCTTCATTTTCTTCTTTCTCAATAATCCAAACCAACGCTTTTTCGTTCTCGTCTCCTTAATTCCGGCTCCCTCGTTGGACTCCCTAGTCTCCTTATTTTCTCTTCGATTCGATATTCAATTTCGTTCCTCTCGCGACTCTGACGGCCGCGTGTTCGCAGTGGGACTACTGTTCGAACGCCGGGGCGGTAGGAAAAAAGGGCAAGGACGCGGTGGATGAGCTGGTGGAGCCTTGGTCGGTGCGTAGATCAACGATCCTCAGTAAATACACAACGTCGGAGAAGCTGTCGATCGTGACGAGTTTTCTGTCGGGTGGTGAAAAAGGTACGTCCGCAGGTCCTGGGGTTTGGTTTATGGCGTTTCTTAGTCTAAATCCATTAAGGCGGAATATACATTTACAACAATCAACAAATCCATTTCTTTATTTTTTTCTTTAAACCATAGAACTATATATGTAGAATATTTTTCCAAACTTTCAAAACGGAATGCGAAAAATTTCAAACGTTACAGTATTACTCAAAAACTATTAAGCCGATTGAGTTGAAACTTGGTAGAAATATTGATAATATTGGTACGTTCTACTTGACGAGAATTGTTTTTGGAAAAAAACGACTTTTTCAATCCACATTTTACAGAAATGTTGAGTGAAATGTTGATTTTTTTCTTGTAAATGCGTGCCATTTTCTTACCGTAACATAGAAACTATACATGTTTTAACTGAAAAAATGTTTGAACTTTTTTGCAAATCAAAGTACGGGAAGCTAGATTGCACGCCGATTCGCAACTCCCGCGGCGACCTTGCTGTAACACTCTGCCACTCTGTTTTGTATACTTAAGGAGTTTCGGTACAAAAGTCAAAATGTTAAGAAATTGATCAAATTTGGTGATAATGTTCTTCGACATTAAGTGCGAAAACACAAATGTTTTCAAAATTTTCTTCTACTTAGTTATCGAGTAATTAAGCATTAAAGCAAATTTCTTATGCCCGCAATGTATACCTATCTATATAGAAACGCTATGCTTATACACGTGGACTTCAGTGTTAACTTACTTGTTAACTGTGCAGAAGAAAAATCTGGAAAAATTTGTATGGTCAAATTTGGCACTAAAGAATATGTTCACCAAATTTTATAAAATTGGGAACTTTTTGAAATTTTTGATGTTTTTAACATGGTTTAGCATGGCAACATTGTATCGCCCGTACCGAACATCCTTGAGGCGTTAGGCCACAGTAACGGGTATAAAATCATGTGCGAATTTAACAATTTTTTTTCGTATAAAAAGTGATTCACTCATAAAATTAATCACACATCTATTAAGTATAAATATCAAGCTGTTAGAAAAAATATATATTTTTTTGCGATGTACAAAATGGCCGACTATTAATATTTTCTTCTGTTATCTTTTTTTAGGCGCTTCGCGGCGTGATATTTAGCATCCACCATTGCTGACCTAGAGCAAAAAACAAAAATTCTCGTCAATCTACATTAGAATACCTAGAGAAGTATGTACGGAATTGAAAAAATATTGTTTTATTCAAAAGTTGTAGGTATTTGAACTTAAGAAATGAATTTTCAGTGAAAAATTTCGTTATAACTGCTCATAAACTGCTCATAAAATGAAAAGTTTTCGATTAATCAGAAATTCCGTACGTACTTCGCTGCGAAATGCAATTAGGAACATAACTTTTAAATTTGAAGTAAATCGAGTGAAAATTGTTGGAGTTATTTGTCACGCCAATTGGAAAAAAGCTGTTTCGATGAGTTCCGAGTAGTCAGCTATTTTGTACATAGAACAAAATATACATATATTTTCTAACAGCTTGATATTCACACTAAATAGATGTGTAATTAATTTTACGAGTGAATCACTTTTTCATGCGAAAAAAATGGTTGAAATCGCACATGATTTTATACCCGTTACTGTGGCCTAACGCCTTAAATATACTATTAATGTATACCTAAAGTTCCTAAAGTATAAATGTATATCCCGCCTTAAAGTAACGCGACAATTGCAAAGTCGTAGTGAAGGTTCAGCCGACGGGAACTCTGGTGGACAAGGTGAGAACGAGACTGGAACAATTGGACGACTTCGAGGAGGGCTCGGTGAGGCAAATGTTGGACCTTTCGCAACAGGAGTACGCTGCGCGCATCGAGCAATTGAACGCCGAGCTCGTCCAAGCCTGGCACTCGGATCAACGTGTGAAAGCGCTCAAGATCGCGATACAATGCGCCAAATTGTTGGTCGACGCGTCCGCCATTCTCTTTTATCCGAGTAAATTCGTTCTGATAACCGATATACTCGATATATTCGGCAAACTCGTTTACGAGAGGCTCAGAATGAAAGCCGACTATTCCAAGTGCGTATCGCGACGTTGCAACGAGAACATTTACAATTTTTGAGATTCGATTTGACGCATTTCCGTTTCTCTTTCAGACCGGGCACCAAAGTTCTCAGAAGCTTACCCGACAACTTTACTCCGGACATGGTGCCCGAGAACGCGAAGGAAACGTGTCGCAATTGGTTCTACAAAATTGCGTCCATACGGGAACTCGTGCCCCGGCTATACGTCGAAATGGCGATCATAAAGTCGTACAGTTTTCTCACGAACGACGAATTCGCGTCCGCTCTTCTGCGCATAACGCGAATGATACGCGGCATCGGAAATCCTCTGATCGCCGTTTACGCGAGATGTTATCTATGTCGCGTCGGCCTGGCGCTCAACAAAACCTCCGATTACGAATTCGTACGGGAAAATTTTTACGACTTTCTCGCCACTTATCGACAATTGTTCGGGAACGACGTCAGAGCCGAACTGTCGAAGCAAAGCACGAGCCTCTATTCGTATCTGAATCTTTATACACCGGCCCTCGATTGGATTCTAAAAGTAATGGCTAGCACCGCATCCGAGAATCTTCTCGTGCAGGTATTGTCGCGATGCAAACAGCAACCTCACAGCGGTCTATTGCTGAACGCCATTCTCGTTGCTTTCAATCCGGCTTACGTTGCCGCGCGCTCCATGGAATTTGCCAATTTGATCGCCGAGTGCGACGATGACGACGGTGAGTTGTTGCTCGTTTTGTTCGCAAAGCTTCTCGTATGCCCCTGCGATGCTTTGCGATCCCGTCTCTCACTTTTACCCCACACTTGGCAGTTCGATATTTTCAGTTGCTTAGAAATCCTCCAGGGTGCTCGACGCGACCGTGCGAATATTATAATTTTGGCGAACTTTTGGGGCTACTTCTATCTGGAGGCCCGAATAATGGCCAAATTCCGAATTTTTCTTCTGGGATACGGTTGGTGAAAAAGTAACGCGTTTTTTAAACACAAAGGTACAGATAAAAATACAGAAAATATACCAATAAAATATAGGAATATACTGAATTGAGAGACAAAAAAATACAGAAAAACGACAAAAAATGGCCGCTGGCAGATAGTAACATTTTTTCGCGATGTTTGGCGGTGGACACTCCAGCTTGGACGGTTTATCCGAAATCTGAAAACCAAACGGGTTATTTAAGGGGTCTTTTCACTTTGGACGCTAAAAAAGGCTATTTTCATGAATTTTTTTATTGGTTTATATTATAAATATTGATATAAAAGTTGTTACACTTGATAAAAACACTTTCGAAATACATTTTAAAAAAATTCTATCTATTTACGTAACCCGAACAAACTTTAAGGCGTTACCCCCACTTGTAGCGCAAAAAAGGCCTTTTCCATGAATTTTTTTAAAGAAAACTACAAAACTTTTTTAATCGATTAATATACCATCTTAAAGAACACATCTTGAAGAACTTTCAGTAATTTTTTTATTGAAAAATATTACATTGTTTAGTGGCAAATGACCGTCAATGAAATACTGTTTTTATATACACGGTTTGCGGTGACCAACATTGCGGCGAAGTGGATCATCTGAAAAAAAATGCGGATGGATTTAGTCAAATATAAGTATAAACTAGTCTTTAATCGAAGGATTTTAAAGAATATTCATTTTTCACGAAATGGCGGACAGTGAAAGTTAATGGTTCGATTTTAACGAAAAAAAAACCGCCGTTTTTTGGCTATAAAACGGCCATTTTTTTCGAAAAAAAAAAATCGAACGGCTAAAGACTACATTTTTATGTATTAAATAAGCCTGCAAAATTTCAAGAAGATCGGTTCCTTAGTGTTCGAGTAATCTTGGTCACCGACTTCAGAAATGCCATTTTGAGAAAAACGCGTTTAAAGTTTCTCTTTCAACGCTCTTTCAACGCGGATTCTTCTCTTTCAACGCTCATATCTCAGTCAATTTTGTTCGGATCGACTTGAAATTTTCAGGACATATTCTCAGATACTTATACTTCAAAAAAATGCAATAAAAAAAATCGATTTTTTCAAAATCGCAAGTGGGGGTAACCCCTTAAAAGCGTTTTTGTCGAGACAACGTTTTTCGACGGGTTGATAAAATCTTCGAAACTACTGAACCGATCCTTATGAAATTTTAACCACATATTCTTCACAACTATAGCTACAGCGCACATCAGGGATTTAAAAAAATGTATGTATACTATTTTTTTGCCAAAAACGGTAAAAAAAAACACGTTTTTTTGTTGTTTTTTTTTCGAAAAATGTCCGCCATTTTGTTATTTTTGCATATATCAAAAATCGTATGATATGCGTTATAGCCATTAACATACTGAATCTAAAACCGTTTAATTTTTTTGTTTCGGATGATTTATCTCCGGGATTTCATTAACGGCGCAGACCTACAATTTTTGTAGGACATTTTTTAACTACCATTTTTGTCTATAAATAGTGACTTAAATCAATAATTTTTAAAAATGCATTTCGAAAGTGTATTTATTAAGTGTAACAACTTTTATATCCATATCTATAATATAAACCTATTTGAAAAACCATGACCATAGCCTTTTTAAGCTTCTAAAGTGAGAAGACCCCTTAAGTTAACAATAAATATGAGTCGTTAACGATCGTCGATTTTTTGAATGATTTCTTTAACCAAGTGGTAACGAATTTAAGGGGCCAGTCCACTTTGGAGCCACGAAAAAGGGCTATTTTCGGGATTTTTTTTTAGGATTTTACAAAAGATATGAATATAGAAGTTGTTGGTCTTGATAAATAAAGTCTTGAAATTCATTTTAAAAAAATTTAATTCATTTTTATTCATTTTTACGTACAAAAACTATAGTTTAACGTAACGCCTCAAAATAGGTGGGCTAGGTAGCTCCATCACAACTCGGCAACGGCTGGTCTGAAACAAAAAAATCAAAGTCCATTGAATTCGGTATGACACCAGCTACAAAATGACCCTCGAATATAAAGTTTTATCAAAAAATAAAAAAATGGCAGATGAAAAACGAAAACAGTAAAAAAAACGCGTTTTTTCGCAGTTTTTCGCACAAAAAAAAGAGTAAAAATCAAAATTTTCGAGGGTCATCATGTTGCGAATCATATTTACAATATGTGGTTCAAATTTCAAGAGGATCGGTTTATTAGTTTTAGAGATACGATGGAGCTAGATTTTGAAAACGTTGTTTCGAGAAAAACGCGTCTGAAGTTTATACTACGAAAAACTCTTACCTAAACTCAATCGGCAATTCCTGCACCGTACAAAATCCCTTCTGATTGCTCATCATCGTCGATTTCTTCAAGCCTTGCTGGCTTTCGATCTTTTGAAATTTTCAAAGTGGACTGGCGCCTTAAAACCGAGCAGACAACCTTCAAAAAAAAAATCGTCATGTTCACGTGAATATTAAAAAATGAAGATCGATTTAAAAAAAGTTAGATCGTCAACGATCTTTAAATGCTTCTCATCGTATCTCCTGTAAATTTGGAAACAATCCATCAAGTGGTTCTCGAGAAAAGTCCACGGACGTTGAAATCGGTATCATCTGCCGGTGGCCATGTTTTTGTTGTTTTTCTGTATTTTTTGTGATTTTTTTTAAGACTCAATATATGTACCTTGGTGATAAACCAAATGCGTTTCTTCTTCACCAACCGTTTCCCAGAAAAAAAAACTCGGAATTTGCCTATTTTTGGCACCTCTAGATATATGAGCCTCTTAATGACCCGATAATTCATGATCAAACAATTAGTTGACTGGTATCAGTCCATTATATGGTCAATTTTTCTCGCGTTTCTCTCACCTTTGACCTCACTTTTAATGTTTTGATATAAACGAGTTCTCTGAAATAACTATTTTCTTGCGTTTGAGTTTTGCTATGATATCGTTCGTGCAGGTTTTCCTCAGTATCTCCTGTATCGAAGTTTGGGCGAGTGTCTCGTGCAGGAGTCGCCGCCGAATGAGGACTGCCAATCGGTGCTGAGCGTCGTGTGGAATTACATGAGGAGCCTCAAGGAACCGAACAAATTTATGCACTGCACCGAGATATGGATACAATTCACGGCGATTCACTTCACCGTGAAAGAGCTCAATCTCTTCCTCGGTGAGATAATAAACAAGCTCAGCCCGAACAGATCCTTCGAGCAATATTACACGCAGCTTCAGGCGATCGTGGAGAAAATAGTCGCACACACCCAGGACTTTGAGTCGCTTCTCACGATGGTAAGTGGACAATAAATAGACGACGAATTAAAAAATAAGGACGAAAGATTAGTCTTCGGACGCGACGATTTTCTTGCTGTAAAAGAAAAATGACTTCAAGTATTGTCCATGGTGCAGGACAATTTTTTGCCCCTCATCGACATGTTTCACAAGGAGAGCATCAAAGTCGAAGTTTGCAAGAGCGTAATCGAGGGCTTCGGCGCTCAGAGCGGTCCGATCACGGATCCAATAATCATTAACGCCCTCATGTTTATTGCCAGAATAATGCACGATTCCGTAAGGTGAGTAACAGCCAAGTGCCAAAGAAATTAATTCGTTCGTACAATTAAGGGTTTGGGCTACCGTGACGATACAAAAATCAGAATTATTTAAAAAATTAATTTTGGAAAAATACGTAAGATTGAAAAACATTTGGACATTTATTTGGATGTACATTGACAAAGTTGTGCGCCAAATTTCATGAAAATATATTGAGAATTAAAGAAGTTACAAACAATCTTCTTCAATTCAATACACGGGCCATTATTTTTGAAGCGTCTAAACCAATCTCTGAAACTCTAAAACTAAATTGGAGGCGTTACTTCACGAAGACTCATGTCAGACGCTAGCTGAACTTGCAGAATCATTAGGAGTTGATCACACAACAGTTTCGAAACGTTTGAAAGCATTAGGAATGATTTTTAAAAATAAAGCATTAATTTTCACGAGAAAACAGCGAGACCTTATTCAACATCCAACTACAAATCCGCAAAAGGCTTCGTCAGACATTAACGTGTACCCCCTTAATCAGTCGATCCCTCATGCACGATATCTCTTCTTCATCATTCGTACGAAAGATTGACGTATTTTTTTCTTTCGCAGCGCTTTGACGGTCGACGACGAGAAGCGTCAAATTGGCAATTTGATAGGCGGCCTCGTGCAGCGGGTCGACTACGGTCGCGACTTTGAGAAACAATTGAATTTCTACGCGGAGGCGCGAGCGGCCTTTCCGAATCTCGATTCGGTCCACGTGCAGCTCGTGCAGTGTGTCAACAGGCAGGCGGTCGAAACGAGAAAAATCGTACGCGGTCATCACACGAGAAGAACCTCGGCTTTCGTGAGGGCTTGTGCGGCCTTTTGCTTCATCACGATTCCTTCGCTGACCCTCGTGCAAACGCGGCTGCAGTTGTATCTGCTCTCGGGACAGGTCGCTCTGCTCAATCAGTGCCTCGGACAAGGTGCGCTATATACAGCTGCAGAAATTGCTGATTGCACGAAAGTAACTTTTATAAAAAAGTTAAATGTTTTAAGGCGGGATATACATTTAGACAGGAAAAAAGCAATATTGAGGAATTTTTAAAACTGATAAATAATTATTTTACAATTATCAAACTTTAGGTATACTTTAATAGTATATTTAAGTATACAAAACAATTTTTTTTAATTAATCATAATCAAAATGACGGAGCTGTGGCAGAGTGTTACAGCAAGGTCGCCGCAGGAGTTGCGAATGGGCGTGCAGTCTAGCTTCCCGTAGACTTTGATTTGCAAAAAAGTTCAAACATTTTTTCAGTTAGAACATCTATAGTTTCTATGTGACGGTAATTAAAGTGAAGAAAATGCAAATTAAAAAAAAGGCACGCATTTACAAAAAGAACAACATTTCACGCAACATTTCTGTAAAATGTGGATTAAAAAAGTAGTTTCTTTCCATTTTTTCAAACACAATTCCCGTCAAGTAGAAGGTACCAATATTATCAGAATTTTTACCAAGTTTCAACTCAATCGGCTTAATAGTTTTTGAGTAAACCTGCACGCCAATTTCGATAATGCAGTTTTCAGAAAAACGCGTTTGAAGTTCACGCCCGCTCCGAATCCAAGCGGTGAGGCACAGCGTTGACGGGCTGTAACGTTTGAAGTTTTTCGAATTTCGCTTTGAAACTTTGGGAAAATATTCTACATATACAGGGTGGATCAATAACTATTGGCATCTTGGATATCTTCGAAATTATAAGGTTCACAGAATTATTTGCTGAAATAAAATTGCACAGTACGAAAGGGGCCACCATCCGATAGCGATGACAGTTTTTTTGCAGGTAGAGGTACTTCGGACATTTGAAGTTCAACACCATTTTTTCAAATGGATCGGTATGTTTGTTTTGCTTTGTCATGAGAGAGGAGCTTAAAACGAGGTTAACGATTTATGACATAGGGTCACTGAAGGTCATAGAAAGTACAGAAAGGCGATAATACTTACAGTTTCGGTAGTAAATAAAATTACTACGTTTCTACTAGGTGCGCAACTAAGTTCCCGGGTTTCACACATGGATGGCGCTAGCGACACATGTAGTCGGCATACAGGTCTGAAATTGGGTGTCTTTATAGCTTGGACATCTGTTAAGAATACCCAGTCGTAATATTAACAAATATCGCAACACAACGACCCTTTTTCTAACCTCGAAAATGTCAAAGTTTGTGCCAAATAAACAGCATTTGCGGGAGGCATTGCTTTTCTGCTTTAACCTAAAAAAACAGCAGCTGAAGCACGTTGGTTACTTGAGGAGGCCTACGGCAAGCATATACCATCAAAAACAACGTGTGAAGATTGGTTCAAGCGGTTCAGAAGTGGCGATTTTGAGACTGGGGACAAGGAGCGCTCGGAAAGACCACAAACATTTGCGGACGCCGATCTGCAAGCGTTATTGGATGAAGATGACACTCAAACAGAAGATCAACTTGCCGAGGCATTAAATGTGACTCGGCAATGTATTTCGAAATGTTTGCACGCCATGGGTAAAATTAATAAGGAAGGAAAGTGGCTGCCGCATGAGTTGACTGAGAGACAAATAGAAAATCGAAGAGCCACTTCCGAAATTTTGCTTTTGCGGCAGAACAGAAAGAGTTTTCTGCATCGCATTGTTACTGGCGATGAAAAATGGATATATTACGAGAATCCCAAACGCAGAAAATCGTGGCCTTTACTTGGCGAAGCGTCAACATCGACGGCACGACCAAATCGCTTCGGAAAAAAGACAATGCTCTGCGTTTGGTGGGACCAGAAAGGAATCGTGTACTATGAGCTGCTGAAACCGCGCGAAACTGTCAATGGGTATCACTACCGACAACAACTAATCAACTTGAACCATGCATTGCTCGAAAAACGGCCAGAATGGGACACGAACGTGTGATATTGCAGCACGACAATGCTCTGTGCCATCGCAGTTCCATCGTCCAGGACACTATAAAAACACTGAAATGGGAGCTGCTACCGCACCTGCCGTATTCGCCTGACCTGGCCCCTTCAGACTATCACTTGTTCCGGTCGATGGCGCATTGCTTGGGTGGGCTACACTTGGCCAATTACGATGCAGTACAAAATTGGTTGGACGAATGGTTTCAGTCCAAAGACGCGTCTTTTTATCGTCGCGTTATTTATGTATTGCCAGAGAGATGGCAAAAATGTGTAAACAGCGAGGGACAATACTTCGAATGAATCATTTTTTGTATTTGTCTTGAAATTTTCGATTTTTCATTGGTAAAAAAACCCGGAAACTTAGTTGCGCACCTAGTAGTAAGTGTTCAAAATGACGACCATCAGTATCAATGTAACATTGGATTCGTTTTTCGATTCATTGACTTGCATTTCTTCATTCGTTACGCGTTTCTGGCGTACACTACTTCGAACACTTACTATAAACGTATTAATTTCATTTACTACCGAAACTAAATATTATCGCCTTTCTGTACTTTCTATGACCTTCAATGACCTTACGTTATAGGTCGTTGAACTCGTCAGCAAATATTTCTGTGAACCTTATGGTTTCGAAGATATCCAAGGTGCAAATAGTTATTGATCCACCCTGTATAGTTCTATCGTGTAAAGAAAAAAAAAGAAATCGATTTTTTGATCGTTGTAAATGTATATCCCGACTTAAAATATTCTTAAAAGTTCACACTATAACAGTATGCAAAAAAAAAACGATTTTTTGAAGTTTCCAGAGAGGCATGCCCGCTAAGTACATTTTTCCTTTTACTCGTTTCAGCTGACGCTTGTTTCAAGGCGGCCCTCAGCCTCGTGCCGGAAATGCCAAAGACCATAGAGATCGACGGTAGGCCAAAGAACTCTGAGCCTTATCTTCTCTCGTACTTGTCGAATTTCTTGTCCACTCTTCTAGTCGTTCCGGTGAGTCGAATGGCAATTTAATAGCTCCGGCTCACTCATCTTCGCGTCCATATTTACATAAGAATGGACAATACGAGGTATTCTTGTTTATTTTTCAGGACAGCCCGGAACACGGTGTTTTATATTTGATGAGAGGCCTGCTGAACGCTGTTCAACGCTGCTTCGAGGAGAACAGCTCGACAAAACCGTATCTTTATCTCCGGGTGCTCGATCTACTCTCGAGCGTCACACAGGAGACTTATCCTTACCACGTCGACAAAGTACATCGTATTTTATTCCCCTTTTCTCTTTTGTTTCGTTGATAATCTTCCAACGGCCTAATCGTTTCTTTTTTGCGGATATTGGGATAGGTCGACTCGAACGATAAATTGTACGGTAGCGATCGTAAGTTCATCGGCGAAGTCAACAAAATATGTACGAAGGTATTTGAGGAGATTTTGAGCCATCTAAAGTATCTCGGCTCGAGCGATCAAACGGACAAACAGTCGGCGCTGGCACTCGAGCTCTTCAGCCGTTTGATCATGCGAGCGGATCTTCGACAGGCGGGATTGGCCAGTGTCGCCGTCAGCCTGTGGAATTTGTCGCAAAAATACGGATCGGCCGATCCAAAGTTGCGGGTAAGTCTCACGTTTCTTCTCTCTCCCCCTCCACGTGCGATAAACTAACGTTTTATTTTGTTCTTCCCGAAGGTGCGAACGATCGAGTACGTAAGGCGCAAAAGTCGATTGCCCCAGTGTCAACATTTAACGGAAATCATGCTCAAAATTACGGGATAAAACTCTCTCTCATAGTGTAAAAAATTGTAAAATAAAAATAAACTAGAGATACAAATTATCGGGAAGGAATCTTCGGTCGTTCGTGTCGAGTCGTTTTACGAAATTATATTTTTGACGATGAGTATCCAGTTTTGTTTTCACTTGCGTGTTGAAAAAAAAATACGCATTGAAAGATTTAACAGATATTTGGATAAAATATATATATGTATATAACATCGTGTAAGACTATTTTAGTTTCGCGCTGTGCTTGTTCGTTTCTCTTGTATTTCTTTCTCCTTCCGCTTCTGCTATCTCCTGTGTTATCGCCGTTCGGGATTCTGGAAGACATGGATTTTTCGAACGCGCATGTCCGCATGGAGGAATTTAACGCGCGTCCTTGAGCTATTCTTTTAGCACCGCTCGCAGGGCGTCCAAAAATATATCGACGTGATGCTTTTTGAATGTCAGAGCGGGCCTCAAGCGTACCGAGTCGGGACCGCAACCGCCGGCTTGAATACCTGACGTAGACGAGAAAAAGTTGAAACAGTATATGACAATTACGTAAGTGTGATGATTTGTAGGAAAAAAATTAATGGAAATTCGGGAACGGACTTTGTAGAATATATAACGAGAATAAAATATATGGGGCATTCCATACCAATTCGACCTGGGTCTGACCCTCGACCCCTCAAATCTGGTTCCCGATTTTTCCTATTATTATTCTCACTCTATCGAGCAATGACAATTTTTTTTAGATTTTTCAAAATAAATTTGAGCGCGTCATGAATATTTGAATTTTTTTTTTAACACCTCGACGGCCGTGATCGGAAAATCCGAAAAAATCCCAAAAATACAGTGTCAGATATAAAAAATGGTGGTGTAAAATTCATAATGTCTGGGCTTCTGCTTCAACCCCTAATTAGGGTTTTTGTCAACCATGATAAAAATAAATCGATAATTACAAAATACACTTTAGAAAAATCGGAGAATTTTTTTTTTAATCTGGTATTATGCAAACAAAATTTCGAGAAACACTCTACAGTAAATTGACCTCTGCTTCTAATTTTTTCATTTTTTTTGCTCAAAAAGCTAAAAAACGGGTTGAAGCAAAAGCTCAAACATTATGAATTTTCCACCAACATCTTTTATATCTGACACTGTATTTTTGGGATTTTTTTTCAGATTTTTCGATGACGGCCATCGAGATGTTCAAAAAAAAATTTTCAAAAATTCATGACGCGCTCAAATATATTTTGAAAAATTTGAAAAAAATTGTAATTGCTTGATAGAGTGAGAGTAATGATAGGAAAAATCGGGAACCAGATTTGAAGGGGTCGAGGGTCAGACCCAGGTCGATTTGGTATGGAATGCCCCGTATACATGTGAATTGCAAATATTTTGTTATACTTTGGAGAATTTTGTCTTTGTTCGTAAATACTGGAAGATTAATTTTTTTCAATTAGTGGAGGATTATGATTGTTCTCAATCAATGGAGAATTTAAAATCGTGTGTCTGAAAATGGTCCATTACCGAAGAATTCATTGCATGTCTACATTTTTTCAGTTCTATATTAAGAAATTCATCATTAAAATTACCCGATAGTGAATACTTAAATTCTAAAAAGTCAAGTTTTTAAGATGAAATGGTTACATTCACGTTAAATTAATGATGCAATGGACTTTAAACGTTACATTTTTTATATACTTTTATGAATATAGCTGTAAATTTATATGAATAGTAAGCAAAATTACGATTACTAAATAATGTAGGGAATAAACAAATTCCCAAAATGAAGTGACAGATTTTTGGCACTTTAGATACTTAAACTCAACTCTTCTCACTCTAGACGCTAAAAAAGGCTATTTTCATGAATTTTTTGATAGTTTTATATTATAGATATTGATATAAAAGTTGTTACACTTAATAACTACACTTTTGAAATACATTTAAAAAAAAATGTATTTATGTAACCCAAACAAACTATAAACGCGTTTTTCTCGATACAACGTTTTTCGACGGCTTGTTGATAAAATCTTCGAAACTACTAAACCGATCTTTATGAAATTTAAACCACATATTCTTTACAACTATAGCTATAGCGCATATACAGGATTTGTTAAATTTTGCTATTTACTATTTTTTTTTGCCAAAAACGGTGAAAAACACGTTTCTTTTCGTTTTTTCGAAAAATGTCCGCCATTTTGTTATTTTTGCGTATATAAAAAATCGTATGATATGCGCTATAGCCATTAACATACTGAATCTAAAATCGTTTGATTTTTTTGGTTTCGGACGATCTATCTCCGAGATTTCATCAACAGCGCAAACCTACCGTTTTTTAGGACATTTTTTTAACTACCAATTTTGTCTATAAATAGTGACTTGAATAAATAAATAAAAAATTTTAATGTATTTCAAAAGTGTGTTTATCAAGTGTACCAACTTTTATATGAATATCTATAATATAAACCTATCAAAAAAAATCATGATAATAGCCTTTTTTAGCGTCTCAAGTGAGAAGATCCCCATGTGAGAAGATCCCCAATGCAAATAACATGAATCTTTCAATTTTTATTTACAAACCTATGAACGAAAAGGTAAATTCGTGTGACTAATAAAAATATACAAGTTATGCATTTGAATGCAAACATTCAACGTAGCGAAGGACTTGAGCTGCGACAGCAATATGTTCATGCAAATATTTCGTTTAAAATTTTCCAGCCTCCGCACGGATATAAAATACCTTTCGTGAGGAGTTTCTTGATGACTCGATCCCGCAGCTCCGGGGAGGTGCAATCGAAAGCGATGAAAGTGCCGCGTCCTCTCGACGAATTTATGAGACTCGAGTATTCCTTCTCCATCTTCATCAGCTCCTGCAGCATGTAGTTACCAACCTGGGCGGTATTGTCGAGCAAATTGTCCCGCTGTATAACGTCCAGTACGGCTTCGAGGAGGATCAGCTTGGACGGATCTCCCATCCAAGTGTTGAAGACCCGATAGGACTGTTTTGGTCTGTGAGACAGACGTTTTTTGTTTCTACAGGGGGTATCTCTTCAGGGCGCATAAAGTGATGACGGAAAGAATCGAACGATGAGATATTACTTGAGCGCCGAGGTGTGGTAGTAGCCGCCCAACTGCATTTTCTTACTGAACGTCACGATATCGGGTGGTGATTCGAAATCGAAGTGCTCGTGGCACCACATTTTTCCCGTTGGTCCGCCGCCGGTCTGTACCTCGTCGATCAGCAGAGCCACCCCGTGCTGAGCGGAGAATTAAAAGTTCAGCTGTGCCTTAATTTTACTTACTTTTTAGATATTTGGCTTATTTGTTGACACAAGTCAAGAAAATCAACTCGCTCGTGTGGCCTGCTTTTTGGAAATTTGTACTCCTGAAGATCTCAGCCTTTACCTTTTTCGTCAAGCGCCGGAGTTTGCGGAAAAATTCGGGCGAAGCGTGATTGTCACCACCCTCGGATTGTATCGGCTCGACGATCATGCCAGCCACCGGTATCCTCTTTTCCTTGTCGTACTGGACTATCAGACTCTCGACCTAGCGTCGCGGCGCATATTTATTTTATAATTATTGTTATATCTATAGAATATTCTATTTTCGCTCGAAATACATTCATGCCGATTTTTGGTTTGGATACCTTTAGGCGAGGAAGAAATTGCTGATTTTCGTGATTTTTTTTCTTAAGGGAAGATTTCACCGTTTTTGGGACTTAGAGTATGTTTTATTACTACCTTTGGCTGTGAGGACGCGGAAGGGCTGAGGAGGATGATGGAATTGCTGGAAAAATACGTAGAAGAAGCGAAGATGGAGGTGAATGTGAAAAAACAAAAATCATGGTATTTAGAAATGGGGGCGGAAGAAAGAGAGGATAGGAGTGGAGTTATAGAGAAGAAAAGATAGAGGTGGCCAATGAGTTCAAATACCTGGGTTATCGGTTCTCAAGGCGAAACACGGGGGCATCTGAAGAAGCTGGTGGCAGGAGCACAAATAGCGGCAATTGCGGTATGGGGGGTAATGAAGAGGGCGAAGGTAGAAGGCTTAAGGGGCTATACCATTGTGACACTTTAAAAAAATCGATTTTTTTTGCCTTTTTCGACAGTTTATACTTTCAAGAATATCCTGTAAAAATTTCAAGGCCGTATCTCTAAGCATTTTATCTTGCAAAAATCGATAGTTAAATCTTTAAACGCGTTTTTATCGAAATGAGATTTTTCACATTTGCTGGCATCAACGTAACTCAACTAGCAATTATCCGATTGACTTGAAATTTGAACTGAGTACTCTTGAATATATTTACTCTACAATGACGTAGGATATTTTTGATTGGATGAAAATTGACGATTAGGCATTGAAAAAAACGACCATTTTATAGGCAAGAAAACAGACTTTTTTTCATAACTACGCCATTTTGTTAGAATTTTATATTTTTCGAAAATCCTACGTCATTGTACAGGAAATACCTTCCAGTTTAATGACATTTTTTCCTTTTTCGGTTTCAGCTACTCAATCGGCCGGAATCATGTCAGCAGTGGAGGAACTTTTTTTTTGGCGCTTTCGAAGGCAGCGCATAAGTCGCTTGGATCTCAATATTTTTCTATGAAAAAATTATGTAATCTAGGTCAAATATAGCCAAATATATTCTTAATTTTCCGAACCATTTAATTGAGTACTTTTCTTCCAAAAAATTCCCAAAAATCACCCAAATTTTCAGCGTTCACACTGGTATAGCCCCTTAAAGGAGCGGCTACAGCTGTTCGACTCGCTGGCCAAGGCAGGAGCACTGTACGGGGTGGAAGTCTGGGGTTGGAAAAGAAGGGAGGAAATGGAGAAGCTACAGGGAGAACTTGTAAAAATGGCCCTCGGAGTAGCAAGGAACACGCCAAGATAGCTGTGGAAGCTTGAAGCAGGCAGGAGGAGCGTGGAGGTCGAAGCAAGGCGAAGGGCAGGGCATAACTCAAATCCCGATAATGGAAGAGGGGAGATGGCCGAAGGTATGTTTGAGAGAGGAAATCAGAAATATTCTGAACGGACGCCCATCAAGATGGGGGAAAGAATTCAAGAAGGCGATGGAAGACGTAGGAGACGGGGGAGTGGTCAATCTGGTGTGGTCAAATGCAAGAAGCTGGGAGAGGATCGAGAGTTGCTTGATCGAGGGGGTAGACAGGAAAACGGAACAAGACATGCAAGAAGACTAGAGCAAGGCGGACAGGTCGTCCTTCTGCGTCTGGTACAAGGAAATAAAGGTGGGATGCGAGAGAGAGAGAGAAATATTAGGCTTAGAAATAAAAAAGGGCTGGCGGGGGAATCGAAGGAATAATGGGCAAGACTGAGATGCGGAAATGTGGGGAAAGTTGGGAAAAAAGGTTTCAGTAGCTGGACCTGCGCAAAATGCCAGGAGGAGGATGAGGGCCTGGAGGATATCTGGACGTGCGAGATAGCGAGAGGGGAGATAAAGAAAAAGTGGATGAGGGCAGTGGATGCCTGGAGAGGAGGGAGGGAAGGCGAGGAGTTAGAGCGTTGGACGAAAGACACGCTAAGAAGAGAACCGGTGCCGGTAATCTGGGAGTACTTAAGGGCGTTCGCGAAATCAAAAAGGGCGAGAATCGAGGACGATCAAGGTGGAGGAATAAAAAGCACAAAACGGCGTACAGTGCTTAGAATCAAATATTGTAATTCTCATTCTAATTTTTACCTTTGATTTTAATTAATTAGCTTATAGGTTAAAAAATAGGTTAAAATAGGAGATAAGGATTTAAAAAAAGTGTTTTGTAAAAAAAGCGAAAGCTGCACAGCTAAAGGTAGCTACTACTACCTTTAGCTGTTACATGGTATTTTTTTATTATTAATCTTTAAAAATGGCGGAGGTATGGCATGGTCTTCTGAACGAGCTGCAGCGTATCTTGTCCAACGGCGTGACACGTACCGTCGGCGGGATTGATCCGAAAAAAAACCAACGAAGATTTTTCTTTCATTAACACTCGTACGCAGAATATGAACCAAGAAAAAGAAATAAATGTTGAAAAACGATAAAACGGCATGCTTTGAAACCTAAAGATTGAATTTTCCGAAAAATGGCTATATTTTGCAATAAAGAATACTTTTTTCTTACTTTAAAAGAATCATTTACGGTCATGCCTTAGATAATAACGTTAGAACGATTTATACCAAATTTAATCGAAATCGGTCGATTAGTTTTTCAGCCATACCTCCACCATTTTCAAAGATTAATAAAATAAACAAATACCATGTAACAGCCAAAAGTAGTAAGGAAACATACCCGAAGTCCTGGAATATTTGATAATCGAAAGAGCGTTAAGGTATGTAAGGGAGGTGATAATGGAGGAGATAAGATTGCCAAAAAATTGCTTATTGGAAGAAATAAGAGCGATAATATACGGAGATCCGTCAAAGTGGGGGAAGAACTTGGTGAAAGTGTTAAGAGAGATGGAAATAAAAGACATAATGACAATGATAAAGGAATGGAGAGAAGTGCAACAAATAGATGAAAGAATAAAAGAGGGACTAGACAATTTAAAAACGAGAATTTTAAGAAAGGGAGGGGAAAAATAAGTTAATCATTGTATAATGAGCAGTAGAAATATATTACAGAGAATGATGACATGCCATGGAAATACTGGTCGACGGAGGGAGTAAAGGGGATGGACAAGTAAATGTTAAGATAATGAGAGGTTCTGTAGAAAAGAGAGGATCTGTAGAAAAGACAGGAGAAAGCGAAGTAGTGGATGGAAGGAATAGATGATTCGGCAATAAAGGGGGAAATTATAAACATGCTGGGCGGGAGAATACAAAACGGGATATGTGAGCATTTTAGGGAAATATAGGAAGTCTGCAGAAAGATGAACAAGGAGGAAGAGGGAGGAGAACGAGATCGAGTGGAGGAAGAAATGAAGAAAAAGCACGAAAGGTTAGATAGTACGAAGTGCAAGAATCTGTGACGTAGTGAATAAGTTTTTTCATACCCCAAGTCTAAAAAACGGTTTAGAAATTTTTCGTTTAAAAAAAATCATGAAGTTCAGCAAATTTTTTCCTCGCCTAGAGGTATCTCCCCTGTTAATCGTTCGTTTTTTCACCTCGGCCAGGCAACGCTCATCCTCGAGCTCGTTCTCTCTCGTGTTCTCTGCCAGTGGATACCTGTAAGTGGGAAAGGAAGCGATCGGCCAATCGAAAGCCGGGACGTCTATCTTGTGGATGTATTTGCTGTGCGTTGTCGAGAGGCTGCCAAGTGTTCGGCCGTGAAAAGCCCCCTTGAACGACAGTATCGAGTACTTGGGGGAACCGGGACTTTTGTTCATCATGCAAGTCTCCATTTCCTCGGACGTGAACGCACTGCCGCCTCTCTTTTTGTCCGCGTACCAGAGAAATATATTCTTAAAGGCGTTCTCGTTCGAGCACGAGCCGCACATCATCGTCGTCAGGCACTCCAAACCCGGTGGCGCCACCTGTAACACCGTTACGCTCGTCAAGTGCTCGCTATGCCTGGCTCCGAACAGAACCGGACAATATTCGAGCAAAAATGAGCGCAGGATCATAACATTTCGTCTATGTCACTGAATGGTATTCTTATGTTGATTAATCGAGAATTTCGATCTTTTTTGTAATAAAGGATTTTGGGAAAATAAGTGGAGAAGTTAACATGTTTTTGATTTATAGAGTATTCGGAAGGTCAGATTGCATTTTTTTCAAATTGTAAATGGAGTAAATTGTTTGAAAATTAACTTACAATTGAATGCCTACATTTAGAAACATAGTGGAGCATTTAAGGCTTTTTACAAACCTGAATATTTAAGAATTGACTGACTTTCGTCTATAATGAAATAAAAATAGATCTCAGTATACTGGTAAAATTTCAAGCCAAGTTACCGAACTTTTAAGAAAAGATATACACCTAGATGGTCGAGGGCGAGGATTTAGAAGCTATGAACATTCCGTCGACCGTAGAAGACCTACACTATGGGCCTGGTATCGATGATTCCATGTAAGTTGACAAATTCCATGATTTATTCATTCCCAAATTTTCAAACGCGTTTTTCTCAAAACCACGTTTTTCAAATCGGTTCCCAAAATTTCTTGAAAACCAATGAACCGATTGCCTTGAGGTTTTTTGTGGTTATTCTATACACCATTATCTAGTACTTGTCATAGGAAATTTTTTTTCCGTTACTTAGTTTTTGTTTTGTAGGCAAAATGAACTAATTTTTGGCCCAAAAATCACTATTTATGTTCAAACGTCCGCCATTTTGTCATAAATCGATATTTTCAAAATTGACTATGACAAGTACTAGATTATAGTATCTAATTTAATAATCTTTTTGGTTTTTATTTCAGATGATTTTTGAAGAAACGCCAGTGGGTACCGTATACGCAGATTTTTATACGACGCTCCAAGGATCATACAATATCCTTGTATATTCTTGATATTTTTAAATAAAGAAAATTAAACATATTTTTGAATGGATATACTTTTAGATAATTAAAACCTCATTCCGAAATTTCAAATAGTTTTCCTTGAAAAAAATAAAAAAAGATGACCTTTTTTCCGGGTCCTAGGTGTATATCTCCCCTTAACGAAAAATGAGGACTCGAAAAATCGTCTGGCCATTTTTGTAGCTAATAATTTATACACTAAACAACTCTAGGTACCTGATATAAACTGCTCCGCGTGTAAAAAATCATAACGATTGCGTTATGATAATAAAAACAGAGGATCACCGAATGCTTAAAGAAAATATTAATGATAAAACTTAGAAAAATGCAACTAGCAGACGAATTTTCTGAATCTACTAAATATGAGTGAAATTTTTTATTCCAGTTTATTGTTGGGTAAAATAATTGATTGGGACTAATTGTTTCAAGCGTCACTGTAATTTACCACTGATTGGGAAGGGCCCTCCTTATGCCCCCACAAAATACGGCCCCCCGCGAAAGGAATGCCTTAGTATGAAACGGATACTTTTTGGTAATCAGTAAAGCAATGGAAATTGAACGTCTAAGTTTCTGTATAATTTTCAAAATAAAGTTGTGAGTTTATAAGAATAAAAAAAATTACTCTGACATGTAATTAACGTATAAATGGAAATAAACTAAGTAATTGGGATTACAGTTCTAAATTTATAGAAAACAACAAAAGTATACAAATTATAAATGGAATCAATGCACGAATTCAATTTACAAGGAACATCACATCAGTGTCCGCCTTCGATTTGGTTGAAACACATATATGTAATAAAGCCTTGAAAACTATTAGACACGTATTTCTTTTTATCGGCGGAAAAACGCTTTTAAGGAGGGGACCACTCCTCAAAGAAAGGCGTGTTGAGGAATGATTTTGCAGTTTCACCCACAAACAGTCCACCGGTCTGAATAAAACGAAAACCAAAATTCTTCCAATGTAAAGCGATAAAAAATCCACTATACAAGTATTGAAAAAAAACCAAGGGGTGACACGCCTTTCTTTGAGGGGTGCCCCCCCTTGAAACCGTTTTTCCGGCGATAAAAAAATAAGTCTCTAATAGTTTTCAATGCTTTATTACATATATGAATTACAACAAAATCGAAGGCGGACACTCGAGTGTTGTTGCTTGTTAGCGAACGTCTTCAGTTTCGATTTTTAAGTTACTCAATTATTGAAGAATTATTAAGATAGTCCTATCGCTTCACACTAGTCATACCACTGATAATACTTGAGACTTGTACAATTTACATTTTCAACATATGCAACAAAAAAAAGTTTGTAATAACTAAATTTTCTATGTGTAAACTGTTTAGTGAATGTTTACATTTAATTACAAAAATGAAAAAATAGTTATTCCAACGATTCGCGCAGTATTTCTAGGTTTGATATTTGGCAATATTGGTTCTATCTCCGTCTCTTTTTACTCAATCAGGCGAGATTAACCTCAATGCTTTACAACGTCGATCTGTCAAAACAATGTCAGACACGGGAAATATGAAGCACTGTATTCGGGCCACGACTGGTAAAAAGCGTGGAAAATTTGTGTCGGCGAAATATGTCGGTAAAAAATGAAATATGTGTGGAAATTCGAATGAGTGAGATGAGGTTAGGACAACAGTCAGCTGTTGCCTTGCTGTCACGTCTCTTTATCGTACCAAGTGGTAATAAATCCAATACCGGAAGTTCAAATGAAACTTGATATTAGATAAAAATTAGGTCAATACGCGTAATTTTTTCGGAGAGCACTGCATTACTACAAGTGTTAAGTATGTAAATTTGATTATTTTTAAGAATCTGACGGATTCCCACTATTATATACACTTTTGTAGCGACCGGAAATTGGGTTTTTGTATGTCGTCTCGGAATTTCTTCACAAAAATACGCAATTTTAATATTTCTTTTCTCTGTAATTAGGTCGATAAACGAGCCTGAAATTTGACAGAGACAATTATCAATATGTTTAGTGAAGCTCAAAAAAAATGATTAAAATCCTATGGATTGAAGCCTGGCGATAGGACTACCTTAATCGAAAATTTAATTGTTCTGCCTACATCTGGAAATGAAGTTGCAAATAAAATATATCGTTTAAATTACTAAAATGGTGTGAAGTATATAATATATATTTCGTAATTTAACGGTAAAATTGAATACTCAACATTAAATTGAATACTCATCATGAAAAATTGAACCTAAACATATTTTACATAAAAAAAAAGAATTAAATCGGAAAAAGAACAATTACAAACATATAGTCAACATTTCTGATATTTTCTCCGCCACTTTTTCGTCGATCGCGATCACATCGAGCGTATCTCAAGTACGCGCATTCACTTCGATAACTTTCCTCGATCGAATTGCTCGATTAATCACGCTCCGAAAACAAGCACAAAAATGTCACAATGTAATCTCAATATTATCAAAACGTTTTTTTTCTTACGTGTTACACGAGTATTAAAACGTACCCCCGGTCTGAGGAGACTTTTTTTCAGCCTGCTGGGCCAATCCTGACCTGGAAATACACCGAGCGCCGGCCTATTTGCCATTATGGACTGTGCGAAAGAGAAACAGACGAGAAAAAAGAAAACATTTTTAGACAATTTCACGCGAGCGTCGAACATTCGGTGAGAAAAGAGAGGAAAAAAAAGTCGCCCGAGTTATACTCACGAGATTGCGCGGATCAGAGAGAACTTCGAGCATCGCGGGATGATTGTACCCTAGTGGCATTGACGATATTTGCATGTAAACATCGAGAAGAGTATTACCGTCGACGTCCACTATATAGTTCCCTATTGATTTTTCGTAGTCGGCGAAAAGTTGGACGGAACCGGCTTGCTAGCGAAAAAAAAACAGTAAAACAACAATAAATAATTTTGATATTCTTTAGAAACGAAAATTCTAATTTCGATATTTCTTACCAACGGAAATTCTAATTTTTATATTTTTTGCCAATGGACATTTTAATTTCGACATTTCTTGCAAGGAAATTCCAATTTCGATATTTCTTACAAAAAACATTCAAATTTCGATATTTCTTGCAAAAAAAAATTTAATTTAATTATTTTTTGCAAAAAAAAATCAATTTCGTTATTTCTTGCAAACAAAAATTCTAATTTTGATATTTCTTGCAAACGGAAATTTTAATTTCCATATTTTTTGCAAACAAAAATTCTAATTTTGATATTTCTTGCAAACGGAAATTTTAATTTCCATATTTCTTGCAAAAAAATTTAGTTTGGTTATTTCTTGTCAACAAAAATTTTAATTTGGATATTTATTGCAAACAAAATTTCGATATTTCTTGCAAACAAAAATTCTAATTTCGATATTTCTTGCAAACGAAATATCAACATTAATTTCCATATTTCTTGCAAACAATTTTCTTGATGAACTAATACCCAAAAAGGCCCTGATTGAAAAATGGAATATTAATGATAATTCTTCAATGTCGATGATATTATGATAATGGACAGTTCGCACAAAAATTGAATGCGTTAAAATTTGTCGCACAAATAGTTTCTATCCAAATAGAAATGATTACAGTAGAAGTTCGATTATCCGAATTTTCGGTTATCCAAACACTTCGATGCCGTAGCCGAACGTTCGATTATCCGAACTCAATGATGGTCTTTTTTTCTCAGTTAAGGTATCGCCCTACGGTTTCCCCCCTTTTTTTCTCCAATAAAGCTGTTTCCTAACACTTCGGTATATTTTCAAAATACATTATTGTCTATAAGTAACTTCATACATCAGATCGTATATACATTGTATGTATATACGAGAAACGAGAAGTCCCACACAGCTGCTGTTCTTGAAACGAATTCGAGACTTGGCGGCCAAGAAACGCCCAACTACTACGCGACAGCCAAAAATTCATCATTGTTTTCAGCCGCAATTGTGATTTAACTACATAAGTAGTGGTGGTATGAAAATTGAAACTTTATTCATTGTTAATTTCTATCAAATAAAGAATTTAGAGTCGTTGGATTAAGGGGACCAGTGTGACCCTTTAAAACATCGATTTTTTTGCCTTTTTCGACAGTTTATACTTTCAAGAACATCCTGCAAAAATTTCAAGGCCGTATCTCATATAATTTTATCTTGCAAAAATCGATAGGTGAATTTTTAAACACGTTTTTCTCGAAATGAGATTTTTCAAATTTGCTGACATTGTAACTCAAAGAGCAATTATCCGATTGACTTGAAATTTGAACCGAGTACTCTTGAATATATTTACTCTACAATGAAGTAGGATATTTTTGATTGGATGAAAATTGACGATGTGGCATTGAAAAAAACGACCATTTTATAGGCAGGAAAACAGACTTTTTTCATAACAACGACATTTTGTTAGATTTTGATATTTTTCGAAAATCCTACGTCATTGTACAGGAAATACCTTCCAGTTTAACGACATTTTTTCCTTTTTCGGTTTCAGTTACTCAATCGGACGGAATCATGTCAACACTGGAGGAACTTTTTTTTGGCACCTCCGAAGGCAGCGCATAAGTCACATGGATCTCAATATTTTTCTATGAAAAAAATATGTAATATAGGTCAAATATAACCAAATATATTCTTAATTTTCAGAAACATTTAATTGAGTACTTTTCTTCCAAAAAATTCCCGAAAATCACCCAAATTTTCAGCGTTCACACTGGTATAGCGCCCTTAATAAAGAGATTTTTCGGTATTATTTATAAGGGGTGTGCGGGTAGCAGAATTGGTCGGGTCGGGTCGGGTAATTAGACTATGATTCGGATCGAACACCCGAATTTTTCGGGTACCCGTTTCGGGTATATCCGTCCGTGATCGGACGGGTATACCCGAACTTTATCGAGTACTCGTCTCACATCGGGTACTCGATAAGCCGTGTTGCCGGAACAAAATTTCAAATTTCGTCTCATAGTAGATAGCGCCACGAAAACGTATCAAAACAGACGAAATAGACTCCAGCTTTATGTTCTCTACCCTTCGCCGATACGTTGGAGTTCATAAGAAATACAAATAATTGATTTAATGATTTCAGTATTTTGGTTATGTGTATATTTACAATTTTTCCGGCAAACTTCTTTTAAGACACTCGCATGTCAGGGAATATCGAGATATTTGAATGTCGAAGAACTAAATAAAAGCAAGATTCTTCGTCGAATTTTCATTAATTCTGTCTAGTGCTAACTGGTACTTTCGGCGATTCATTCTTCTTAATTTAATTTTTTGTAATTTTTTAATTTTCGCCCAGAAAAAACTTGTTCTTCAAACGGTTATATCTCTAAAACTAATCAAGATATTTTCAATTTTAAAACGTCAAATGGAAGCTACATTCTTCTCGCTTCGAATAAACGCAGGGCGTTGAATCTTGGGCTTTTTGGGTTTTTTTCTCCATTTAAAACCCACGTTACGAAATTCCAATCTTTAAGGCGTTTGCCGGAACAGAAGATATTTATTGTAAATTTTTTCCTTTCGCACAGTTTTTAGTGATGCCAAAACGCAACTTTCCCGCGCTATTACGATACGATCCGCCAAAATTTACCGTTTTTCACTCCGCCCTAACAGACACAAACGCACGCACGTACGTACACTCACAGACATAATTGAAAAGTGAGACAAAAAAGATTTTTACAGTATTATCATTTATTCGTTTTATCGCCTTCTTTGAGTCTTCGTTTTCTGCCATTTGATCGATACACCGAGATAAACAAATTATGTAAGTATAAATAATAAATACGGATCTCCGAGTCGTTTACGAATATTCGAAGTTTACGAATCCCCGAAGTTTAAGAGTACTCGACGTTTACGAGTGCCTAAAATTTCAGAGTACCCGATGAAAAAAATCGGGTACCCGATTATGGCAAGTAATGCAAAAACGTAACCCTACTATTTATATTATATGAGTTGATTTTCCCGGAAATCCACGATATATTTTCGATTATCCGAACGATGTCTCTGTATATTATATAATGGACAGTTCACAAAAAATTTTATGCGTTAAAATTTATCCCACAAATAATTGCTATTCAGATAGAAATTATTTTAATTTTATTGAAATGATCCATATAGATATAAATTTATATGAGCTAAACTAGCAGTCATTGGCGTGACGAAAGAGGCTATATAAGAAAAAGTTGTTTTTAAGACGAAAGGTCTGGAAGTTCAGTATTTTTGTGCCAATAAGCATTATACATAAGCAGTAGTATATAAGCATCTGTGTAAATATGTGATTGGGCTATAAAAAGCGCAATGCGTTGCAGTATGAGGAATAAAGAATAAAATATATTTATATCAGGTCATATCATTGAAAAAAGGCTTTCATTTATCGAAACAAATCTAAATATTGTTCGTAAACAATTTCCACAATTAATAATCCAGTTACAAAACTCTGACTTTATAGTACTGAATAATAATCTTTTTCTAGCTACACTTTTTCTAGCTACACCGAGGTAGAATTACCGAGCTTAAAATGTGCAACTTATTTTTTTTTTTGTGTACGAAAAATCCTACGAAAAAGGATTGTTGAAAAAAAAAGTATTCGAAGCATCGAAATTACTCGTGGAAACGCCACGTTCGATAACGAGATCGAGGTATCATCCGAGTGAGTCTTGGAGAACAAACGAACGCGTCAATATTCAAGATATTGAGGTGGTATGTTCCACAAATACAAATATCCGATAATTCCCTTATCTTTTTTACCTGCATTTTGTTCAGTTCGTCGTACAATTGACGCGACTGGGGGCCAGGAATTTCCGTACGAACCTCTGGCCCCTTCGGCTCCGCGGGTGTCGACAAACATCTTTTCCAAAAATCTCCCAGGCCTGAAATAAAAATGAAAAAAAAAAAAAACGAACAAAATGTTTTGATCAGAAAAGTCAAAAATATATAAAATTGGAGGAAAACATTAAATAATAATAATTGATTTTTGCAGATGAAAATTGGGTGACATATGGATCGATCGAATCGAACAGTTCACGTTTATCGATTGATAGGTGACATTTTTTAAAAATTAATTTCCATATTAAGTTATTTATTGAAATATTCATAGAAATAAAACATCGAAATGGTCTCAATTTTTGGTTGCGCACCCGCTCGAGCCCCGTGCTATTATAGTTTCATTGATGCCACTTGAGGTCAATTTAGTTATTGCTCTCAATCGTATTTTCCGTACCCGTAAATCTTATCCGGTGATTTTGCCTCGTCTGGATTTATCCTCTAAACGAAGGGGAAATAATACTCCAAAATAAAGAAATAATTGTTTCACCCGAATTCCAGGCCAGAAAAATCGAGCCTTATCATTTTTTTATTCCGTTTTATTAATAGAGTATCATTGAAAACTAGTGTGAGCTTGAACTCGTGATCAGATTGCTGATAGCGATTATATCGCGACTGTCGAGTATCGATGCGGCAGAAACTCCAATAACTCAGACACAGTGCTGACGAATGATTTTTTTTTTCAGATTTTTTCAAAAAGTATCAATAAATCAATTTATAAAAATAAATATAAAAGAAAAAATAAATAAAACATTACAAGCCATGAAAAAAATATTCCAACAAATTCTTGAGTAAATGTCGTAAAAAATTATTTCGAATTCGATCCCTTTTTTTTATTGCAGCAATAGAATTGCACTTTTTCCCTCTCAATGGTGAATTAAAAAATTAATCGTTCTTAAATTATTGTGCGCGAATTTTACAAAATCTATAATCTTAAAAATAAAATTGTATTTGCACAAATTTAGTGTTTAAAAAAAGCGTTCCAGAAATAAATAAATGGCAAATTTATCAATACGTTTAAAGATAAATAGCTTATAATGAAGAATGTTTACCGGCTAAAGGATTCCTGGATATTGATCGGCCAGCCAGTCCAAAGGCGCGCGTCCTCAAGAGCATTTCTATTCTTATTGTCGTATTTTTAAAAACTCCGAAACAAATAACGCGAAGCGCGAATTATCGACGTGGAGAAAGTAGGGCGGGTCGATTAGTCGTTATTAGCGAAAGGGGTTTGTGTCACGCTCCGAAAAAAAATATCGAAATTTCGAAGTTGAAATTTGTCCCTATACACCCTTCGGTCGCGAGAGCGAGATCGCTACTGATCTCGGCGAAAACCGGTCCTTTATATATACGTGAACATGAATATATATTTGCGAGAGGGAGAACGAGCTCGAAATGTTCCCCGCCTGCGCACAAATCTCCAGGCTCGGATTTTCCAGCTTATTATCTTCCGATGCAGATATTTCCGTTGCAAAAATTAATTCGCCCTTTTTGCATTAAGGGGCTCTATACCAGTGTGACACTTTTAAAAAATCGTTTTTTTTTTGCCTTTTTCGGCAGTTTATACTTTCAAGAATATCATCATCATTTATATCAATATCATTTTATCTTGCAAAAATCGATAGTTAAATCTTTAAACGCGTTTTTGCTCGAAATGAGATTTTTCAAATTTGCTGACATTGTAACTCAAAGAGCAATTATCTGATTGACTTGAAATTTGAACTGAGTACTCTTGAATATATTTACTCTACAATGACGTAGGATATTTTTGATTAGATGAAAATTGACGATTTGGCATTGAAAAAAACGACCATTTTATAGGCAAGAAAACAGACTTTTTTTCATAACTACGCCATTTTGTTAGATTTTGATATTTTTCGAATATCCTACGTCATTGTACAGGAAATACCTTCGAGTTTAACGACATTTTTTCCTTTTTCGGTTTCAGCTACTCAATCGGCCGGAATCATGTCAGCAGTGGAGGAACTTTTTTTTTGACGCCTCCGAAGGCAGCGCATAAGTCGCTTGGATCTCTATATCTTTCTATGAAAAAATTATGCAATATAGGTCAAATATAGCCAAATATATTCTTAATTTTCCGAAACATTTGATTGAGTACTTTTCTTTCAACAAATTCCCGAAAATCACCCAAATTTTCAGCGTTCACACTGGTATAGCCCCTTAAGGTATGCATAACTTTGGAATTTCAAAAAATCGATTTGTGGTTCAATTTATTTTCCTATTGCGTAGTCGTAACTTTGATTTGGATGGAACATTATGTAAAAGTTCCAAAAATTGACGGAGTTATGACGATTTTAGTGGAGCATTGTATGGTTTTTGAGGGCATTGATATGACTTTGTCCAACCAGGCTGTTTGATTGTTATACGGTGCAGAAATCGTAGATTGAAGGTACGAAAAATAATTGTGATTTTATCTAAAGCAAGTAATCCATACACCAAGGCAATTTCTTACAATTAAATTTTTCAAATAACAATTGGCACGAAAGAGTGCATTTGATAGATAGAATTTTTTAATAAAAGATGTTTAATTTTTTTACTGGCTCCATTAGTAATGGTGATATAAGCGACGGAAATTAATCGCAACACCTCTCACTCATCGTTTCGTCCCTTTCACTCATTGTTCCGTCTCTCTCATAAAAATGTTCCTCGTTCATATCTCCATTACTCATGGAGCTAGCAAAAAAATAAGGGACATCTTTTATTGTATTTTCAAAAAGAAACATCTTTTGTTTCAAACTTTTTTTTACAAAGTGCACGTTTTCGTCACAATCGTCATTATAACAATTAAATTGTTTATAACGAAAAAAAAACGATTGTAGAACAAAATAAATGTCCTATTCGTGTTGCCCGTACCCGAAACCATAAAGAACCACCGAAGATAATGAGCAGACCCAAACATTTATACGAAAATTGTGTACGGAAAAAGTGGATTTAGTACGTTTTCTTCTCTTGCGTTTATCTCGAAAGTATACTCTGTAATTTGGCGTACGTCATATCCCAAAATCTGATCGTCCGATTTACTCCAAATTTCTATTTAACATATTTTATAACATACTCAATCGACAGACCGGATGATTTTTTCATATGTTCCTCCGTTTTTTTTAAATAACAAACGTTTAAAGTCGTTATTTTTAGTCGAAAATCGACATTTTTTTTTCAAAACGGTGCAATTTATGCAGTTTTAAATTTCTAAAAAGTATCCAATGGCTTTGCAGCGTAACCATTGTACTGAAAGTATATTTTTCCATTTTTTACTTTAGATGAATCTAGTTACCGGAATCACGTACGCGACCGAACCGTGCGAAAGCTACAGTCCTGAGATAAAATGACAATGATCACGTTGTTAATATATATTTTGCAATAAAAAAAAACGGTGACATGTCAAGACTATGTACTGTCCGTGTGCGGAAGATCGACCTTATCATCCAAATACCTGATACGGAAGAAACATTGAAAATCGATTTGTTCTTTTTAACTTCAAGGTTATGCATACCCCTTAAAAACAAAACGAAGCAAAAGTTCAAATAACTAACCGGAAATGAAATAAACTCGATGACTATCAAAGCAATTATCGAATGGCATCTGATTTTTATTCTTATTCTGAATATTCGCATTCATCAAGAATCGTTTTTACTCCGATTTGTACTTTAATTCATAAATTCGAATGATTTTGAATGAAAAAAATTCGCTTCGTGGTCGACCGGGTAAGAGAAAATTAATTACGAGAAGAGCCAGGAGCCGAGGACGTGCTGCCGAACTAAACGAGCAGGTGCGGTAAGATGGGAGGATTAAAAAACGAGAGATTCAAGATCGCTTTTAACTCGCTTCACATTTTTTTTGTCCTCCCCGGGGCGGAAGAAAAGAAATGCTTCGTCTCGTTTTAATATACAATACAAGTCGTCAACGAGAACGCGTGAATTCTTTTGGCGACGAGCAAAGATATACATACATACACATACACATATAATATTTACATTTAAAAAAAAACGCAGTACGATTGACAATTTTTTTTTCGTGAAGTTTCGTGTTTTTCGATTCGAGAGAGCGAACGAGACTTTTTTCTTAATGGACCGCGGGGCGTTCCGAGTCTCGAGAGTTTCGATACGTCAGTTTATTCACAAGGAGGGAGGGTAGCGTCGAGGCCCAAACGAATCATCCCTAAAAGCTAACTTCCTAGTTATTTCTGCAGTTTACTAGCAACTACCCAGTTAATTTTGGTAGTCTAGACGAAAAGTAACGCCGTAGCTTCTTTTTTTGGCCGAATAATTTGGAAATCATGCTACCCTACCGTCTACGGTACGTGTCTTCTTTTTTTTTTTTATCTATTTGTTTTTTCGAGCTAATGTAACGTTTCCAGAGATCTTCCGACTCGACGGATCGAGGACGGTGTGAAAAAAAAGTCGAGTACTCGAGTAAGATCGAGAGGTTTGAGAAGGTAGAATCAAATTGGCAATGAACAGTGTATCGACGTTGTTCTTTCCGTGTCCCGATAATGCTTCGATGATCGTTACGATCGTCTTTCTTATTATCTTCTTTTTTTTCTCTTCAAGTAATTATTTTTTATCGGCCTTGCAGCCTCGGCCGAGGCCGGGGACCGGAAACGGGCTGTTCGATCGGCCCGTGCCTTCCGCTTCCTCTCTTCGTGAAGCGAGAGCCTCGATTTTCCATTGTTGTCCATCTCCCGAGATACTCGGGGGAGGAAGCGAAATTTCGCTCACTGCTCGCGGCCTCATAGCCGTGCCACTTTCGTGTCGCCCCGTTCCTCTCACGTTACTCTTCTCTTTTCTCTCTCTCTCTCTCTTGTTTCTCTCTAGTTTTTTCTTTAGCTTCTCTCGGTTTTTCGCGTGTTTTTCTTCTTTTCGCTTTTTTTCTTAATTTTTTTTCGTGTTCTCTCATTCGTTCGTTCTCCGTGCTCGGAGGAGAATACGAAGAGACGCGAGATGATGGGTAAAGAGGAGGAGAATTAATCCTCGCAGAACGGGCTACCTTCGGACGTTGAAGCCCGGCGTGCCGTCCGGTCCCATGGGCATCCTGACCACGTTGTTGCTGCTCGTCGCGTTTCCCGGATTGCCGTTGCCGGCTACTTGCTGCTGCTGCTGCTGCTGCTTAGGTTGTATCTTACTGATCGCTTGACCCAACTGCTCCTCGGGGCTTCTCTCCTCGCCCAATATTCTCTTTCTGGCCTCGGCGTACTCCTGCTCCCGTTGCTTCAACGACTTTATCGGCTGTTTGGGCTTCTCCCCGTTCGCCAAAGGACCGTCGCCGCTACCGTGTTGCTCGCGCTGCGGCCGCTTCAGTATCTTCACCGTCGGCCTTGGCGGCACGTACTGCGACCGCATACCGTCCTCGCCTAGGATTATCATGCGGGTCGTCCCCGTTTTTCCACTCGTCAGTCTGCAAATCGAAAACAAGATTTGGGTACATGGCGATCGATGGGGGGGGGGGGGGGGGGGGGGGAGATTGAATTTATTTTGCCTTAGTTGAAAAAACTTTCGGGCAAACAACGTACATCGTAAATATTACTTTCTACTACAGTAGTACTTAGCGAAGAACGAAAAATGATAAACTTAAGCTTAAAATAAAATAAAATAAAGTTACCCTAACCGTAACGCATGGTTAACCAAATAAAAACTAAAATAATACTAAAATAACGGACGCAAAATAAACCAGCGAAGCAAGCGAATGCCATGTTTTAGGTAAATGAAATAAAATAAAATAAAATATAATATACCCAGAAGCAAAACAAAGAAAGCAGAAAAACAAAAGAAAAACAAAAATAGCGAAATTAAAAAAATTCAGAAAAATTAAACGAAATATAGCCAAAGTAAAACCAAAGAAACAAACAAAATAGCCAAAAAGAATCAAATTCAAACCAAAGGACTATTCCCATGAATGACCCACTCAACGCCCCTCACTCAGCAGCTCACCACCGAACAAGATAGATAGATAGATAGATAGATTTTATTATGCCTTAGTATAACATATACTTTGAGGCAAATTTTAAATACATTTCTTTACAATTTTGGTTCGAACATATTTCTCTCTCGGAAGGATATTACCAGAAAATAAAAATGACAATAGTTACATACAGTAAATCAAAATAAAAATAAAAATGCAAGAGAGAAGAAGAGACAGAGAGAGAGAGAGAGAGAGAGAGAGAGAGAGAGAGAGAGAGAGAGAGAGAGAGAGAGAGAGAGAGAGAGAGAGAGAGAGAGAGAGGTCACTAGTAGAGCGAGAAAGGCAGACGAATGATGCCCTTCACGTCACCTTCAATGTTTTGTTTATAGTCTCAAGAATAATATCAATTGGTTCCGAAGGGTACCTTCAGTATTTACGAAGAAAAATCGACTATTGATTATTATTCTGTATACTTTAAAGCTTGCTAAAAAAAATTGTTCCGAAATACCAATTGAGGCCGAAATGAGTTTTTCTCGAAACTACATTTTTCGAGGCGGACGATAATCTGAACAGTATTGAATAATATTGTTTTTCACGCAGTTTTTTCTTAATCTCCGGTGTAGATTGCTCATGGTCTGTCAGAAATTTTTTTTATTTTCAGTTCAGAGGACTTTCTATAAAGATTTGAAGCGCAAAGTTTGACCTGAAAAAAATACGTTGATGTGGAAATGTAATAAGTTGTCGGAAATTGAGAGAATTCACTTGACAGACGCGACAATTATATAGAATATAAGTTTACGAGAATGTTCTTGGATTTTGCGGATCCGTCAGCCCATGGAAACGAAAATTTTCGACGAAGATCTGAACAACATACGTGGACGTGAATAATTCATTGTTAGATTTTTTAAATTTCAAGTAGCTAAATTATCGATAAATTATTAGTGATGGATATTTTGTTTGATCTGATAGGAGCAATCTTTTGGAAAGTTCACGAAAAACCCCAATTTCCGGCCAGGCTGGAGGTGCGCGACGAGTTAATTCGAAACGAGGCGTGTCCATAAGTTTTGAAGCCGACGTATAGTTGATTTTAAAATGTCAAAAATCCGTTCACGGTCCGATTTCTACAATCTTTTTCACCCAGTTACCGCGAAATTGAAAGATTCCTGCGTAATTTTGAAGAATCTATTCGCTATTGACTTTTTTTATGAATTAAAAAAAATTAATGCAAGTGTGCGTCGTTTCTTCAGAAATCAATACGTTTTTCTGATCCACTGTTGTTTAATATCCACATTAAAAAACGCTTTGATATTTTACCTCTGATTGAATCCTAAAATTCGGAAAATTTCGCAGCGGAGGACTTCAGTGAAAAAGATAGCTTCAGACAGACTCACGTGCCAAGATTTTGTATTGTAAAAATCTTTAAAACATTTTTGGACTTGTTTTTTGTATCTGTGCTGAGAAGTGAATTAAAAATGTTCAATGGACTTTTGTAATCTGTTGAAAATGAACTACAATGTTCCCATATGAGTGCTTCAAACATTCCTGCAAGAGAAACGCCTCTGTTTTTCCTCAAAAAGCAAGTTCCTGTCTCTTCATCAAAAAGCAATCTCGCGTCTCTTCCCCGAAAAGGAAGCTTCCTCTTCTCTTCTTCCTCGAAAAGGTAGCTTCCTCTTCATCCTTGAAAAGGAAGAAGCTTCCTTGTCTTTTCTTTCTTAACAAAGGTCCCTCGTGTCCTTTTTTCTCTGCCGATGAAGCTTCCACTTTCCCCTCGAAGAAAAAGCTCCGAGGGGAAAAGTCGCGTCTCTCCTTCCCCCAATGGCCAGTGCCTCTAAGCAAAGCGATAGCTACGTACGTCTGCAGTTGGGCGTCCGCCAGGCACTCCGCAGTGTTGAGTTCCAGTGAGTTGAGTTTCTTGTCCAGCGCCTGAAAAATCGTACCATAAAAAATTACAGCGGCGCAGGGGCAAAAAACGGTCCTACGTTCCGAAAATCAAGATCGTGTCCGCTGGTTTCTTCCGCATGCGGAAATTTCCCGGATATCGAGACAATTTCGCAGTCACGTGATCACTCGTAATAATCGCAATTTTCGATAAGTGAAAAAGAAATACAAGTCCCGAAGGCGAATATCGCGTAAAACGGTCAGAGGCAAGTTTGAGGTTAGGAACGTCGTTCCGGGGAAAATTGGGGGGTAGCGAGATTTAAAATTTTGCACGTTTTATTTCCCGTGCGTGCTCGTACGATTGGGCTTACCCCGGATTCCTCCATTTCTTCCCAGCTGTCGAAAACCTCGTCAGCCGTCGACATTGCGAAAGTGCAAATATATGTGTATACGTATGTATATATATATATATATATATATATATATAATTGTTTTATCACAGGTGGACGAAAAACGCTGTTCTCAAAATTCTTTCTCTCGCTCCGTAAAAGCCCCGTGAGGTATTTCCGCAAGAACTGATTGGATATATATACATATGTGTGTGTGTCAATATATATACGTACGTAATATATTTATATGTATATATATATATGTGTATGCGTAAATTTTTTTTTTCGGTAAATCGTCTCGCACCGGACGAGAAATTAATGGAGAGCGAGAGAGACGGAGATACGAAAAGTGTGGCCGGACATATTCGTTTCTCGAGCCTCTCGCCGCATGAAAATTCTGCATGGGCCACTACTCATATCGCGGTTCACATACAACACACGAGCAACGCGCGCGCGAACACGCTTCTGCGGGTATTAATACAGTGTATTTTTATCGGTCTTTCAATGTGGGTTGTGACGGGTGGGCCAAAAAGGGGGGGAGGCAAGCGAGGGCGAATAAATTTATAAATTTCCGTTCGCAGGAAGTTTCAGACCGGGTGGGTTCAAGATTACCATTTTGTCTGGTTATATGACCAACTTGGTCACGGTGCCAGCTCGACTTTAAGGGGTCACGCCTACTTCTAATAGTCGAAAAACTACTCTTTTTAAAACCTATATATTTTGACAGTATATCATCTTATGAATGTTCCAAAAAAATGTCGAGGTGATCGGATTAAAATTGATAGATTTATAAGCTGTTGTGTTGACGCCCGTGGGGACGATGGGAGCGTTTTATTAGACGAAAAAATCCATTTTTCACCAATTTATTATGTGGAAAACATTAAATCTACAATGTTGCAATTTGGTATGTTTACTAAGCGGGGTTTATTGAACATGACAATATTTTTTGAAGTTTAAAAAGACATGGTATGGGCGTGGGAGGAGCCACGTATGTCGGTGCGCCGGCAATGATATTCTGCGTTTGCGGAAGTCCTAAGTCCGAAACAAGTGATCGGAAGTAAAAAATCAAACGTATTTTTACTTTGTACAATATATTGTGCATAAGTCGAAAAATTGAAGAATAGTGAGCAAACGAAGGGAAGTTTAGTTTTTTACCAAAAATGTTTGCAGTTTTTTGTTGATAAAATAAAAACGTTCGACTATTTTTCGATAATTTTAATTTAACTAATGAAGACGTTTGTTGTACACGTGCCTGCTTCATAACGATTGCTCATCTAAGGCGTGTAGGAGCACTTCCATAAACTTGGAAAACGTGCTTTCGACAAAAACGCGTTTAAAGTTAAACTGAAGTTTATGTACGAATAAAATGAAAAGTTTCATACTTACACAAAGACCGCTTAGTAAATATACAAATTTTCAACATTCTATATTTAATATCTTCCGCATTAAAAATTGGCGAAAAATCGATCCATACGTTTAAACTTATATTTAGGTTATTATACTCAATATAAGTTGTACTAATTTATTTTAGTATGTTTATAAGTATATAAAAATAAATTAGTACAAGTTATATTGAGTATAAGAACATAAATATAAGTTTAAACTTATTTTTTAACAATTAAACTTATTTTATAAACGATTTTTCACCAATTTTTTATGCGAAAATATTAAATATGGTATGTTGAAATTATGTATGTTTACTAAAATTGTATTGAGGTTCTTAAACTATATATAAGTTGTACTAACTTATTATATGTTTACATACTAATTTATACTAAATATAAGTTTGAATTTTGAAGTTCGAAGTTTGAACCAATAAAAGTTGAACTTCGTAGTTTCATTGAGTTCCACTGCATCGCTTTTGATTGAAAACAAATTGTAATTTCAACAATTTATTGGTAAAAAAAACTTCGAAGATGAATTTTCATTGGACTGATCTACTGTAAAAAAAATCGTATCTTTCGGCAAAACGCTTGAATCTCCTAAGGTCCAATTCCACAATTCCAGTTAACTCTGATTCAGTGCGCTAATCGTTAACATTCGTTCATTCGTCCTTAAACTCGCGTTAACTAAATATTTCGAGAAAAAATTCCAGAAATCAAAGTCACGTTGCCAACTTCACGCAGTCGCCACAACGGTCACAAATACATTTTCACAGCGGTCATTTATGCTTTACGTTTGGCACGACTGCTTCGCTGCAATGGCCGTTTTGTTTTTATGCTCCCTTTTCGCGTGTTCCCTACTCAAACGGCTCGCACTATACGGAACGTCCGGCGAGGGGGGAATTCTGTGAGAAAAAGAATAACAAAACTAACCTAAAAATTCTCAACCGACTTAGGCACCGTTTCGCGACTGAAGACTCGGAAAATCGATCACCGTGTTGCGATTTTTAGACAAAAGTGGCCAATTCGCAATAATGAGCAGCAAGAAATATTCGGTTCGCGACGGACGCCACTATGAAAATCCCTTTGCGGATTATTCCGAACAGATTAAAGACGGGATAATCGATCCGGCTAAAAATTGCGTGAGTACATAAAGTCGTCAGATTTCGGCGATAATATACATATTCGCGACGTGTCCGAATAAATTTTGCGAAAATGCTGATGAACTTTGACGAGCTAACTGAAGATACACTTATTAATTAATTTCAATACACGATTGTGAGCAATTCATAACGAATTTACGTCACGCTGCTCTGTTAGCGAATGCGCTATCAATCTATTAACCGAAATTGTGCTCCCAGCACAAAAGAAATCGTTCACCCACGATATTCGGATACTTCCAGCTAGCCGATGAGTTTAAGAGTGTCCTGATGGCCAAATCGAGAGATCTCCTGCGAGATCTCGAGGGCTGTAAGCGAGAGTGGTACGACCGAGATGATTTCTCCATCTACACGGGAATTGCCGGTATCGCCCAGATGTATTGGCGTATCGGAACAATTCTGAAGGAAACGTCATTCACGCAGGTAAGCGTCCCTTCTTGAGAACCTTGCAAGCTCCATTGCAACCTTTGAAGCTTAACGGGGGAGATACCTTTACATGAAGAAAGAATTCCTAATTTACATGATTTTTCTTTAAATGATAGATTTATTCGCCATTTTTGAGACTTAGGGTAAGTTTTATTACTACTTTTGGTTGTTACATGGTATTTTTCAAAATTGATCTTTAAAAATAGCAAGGATATAGCACAGTCTCCTAAGCGGTGTAGGGCTGATATTGTCAGATGGCGTCACACGTAGCATTGGCGGGATTGACCCGAAAAAAACCACCAAAGATTTTTCTTTTAGTGCAGAGAAATGTTGAAAATCGATGATATGGTACGCTTTAAAAAAAAAGATTGAACGTTCTAAAAAAATGGTTGCATTTTGCAATAAAAAAAAATACTGCGGACGGACGGATGGATGGATGGATGCCAAATTTCATCAGAATCGGTTGATAGTTTTTGAGCTATAGGTTACACTAGTTATGAAAGATCAGTTTAGAAGACCGTGCCATACCTCTACCATTTTTAAAGATTTTTTTTTTAATACCATGTAACAACCAAAAATAGTAATAAAATATACCCTAAGTGTCAAAAATGAAGGAGAAATCTTTCTTTTTTAAAAAAATCATCAAAATCAGCATATTTTTACCTCGCCCGAAGGTATCTCTTCCCTTAAACTTTTTACTCCATCCATGACATGGTACATAAAGCCCGATTGTGCTCATAAAAATCCCTCGTTTTTGCATCTGCGCGAACAGAGAGCCTCTGAGCTTGTGCAGCAGAGTCTCGCGTCTGGTAGAGGCAACAGACGTGTTTCTTATCTCGCCGGGAGCGCTGGTCCTCTCGCCCTTGCCACGATACTCAGTTACGAAGCTGGCGATGTAGCCGAATCACGGAAAACGATATCAAAGTAGGCCTACACATTTTTACTTATCTATTGTGTAAGGATACAACAAACATGATGGATTGATGCAATTGGACTTGCAGTGTTTCAAACAAATTATTTTAAAATATATAGAATGGGGTAGCTAATTACCGCGGACCCACTTTGCGCTTTCATTCTAGATTGCGTTCGCTTGCCAATACTGCTCTAGCCGAAGCGTCCAATGAATTGCTCTATGGGAAAATTGGCTATTTGTACGCTTTGCTCTTCGTCAATGCGAATGTACCGACGCGTCCTGTTGAGGAACAACTTGTCAAGCAGGTTTGTATTAGACAAGCGGATTTATATATATATATATATATATATATATACACACACACAGGGTGTCCTGTTATAAATGGATAATCCTGCAACTGTCGATAGGCCAGATCATGTCCTACTATATGCTGGAATTTCGGTTTAGTAAAAGTCTCACGATTTTCGAGATTTTGGGTTTCTATATTTTATTTTTTGAAAAAAATAATCTGCTTTTGGTTTTTCGCATGCCATTTCTACAACTGATATAAATCGACAATAACTTAGCAACTTTTTTAAGTAATTGGCACGATATGCGTAGTACACTTTTTTTATACCACATGTTATCAAAGTCAGATGTTCGAATTGGTTTGTATGAAAATTCTGCATCAAATCGTTTTCATACGGTATCCTTAACATTTAAGGTGAAAAAGAAGATTTTTCTACACAAAACCAACCAATACAACCAAGCGAATTTAAAAGAAAACTGGGTCACAAAAAGTTATCATTTGTAGAAATGGCATGCGAAAAACCAAAAGCAGATGATTTTCATCTCGAAAACCGTGGGTATTGTACTAAACTGAAATTCCAGCACATTGTAGGACATGATCTGACCTACTGACATTTGCAGGATTATCCATTCATAACAGGACACCCTGTATATATTTACACATATATATACATTCTTTTGGGCAATTCTTTAGATAAGTGACTTTCCTGAAAACGGAGACCAACACATTTATGCTATTTTTATGCTATTTTTTCATTTATTGGGTTATTTATGATGATATTCAGTTGGAGGAAGTTAAAATTCACCCCCCCCCCCTCCCCCCTCATAAAAAGTTATGAGGTTTTGAAGTTCGCGAAAACACGTGATAAAATAAGGCATTTTTGAACATTTCGACGCCTACATTGGTCCTGTTTGGGTTTTTGAAACATTCGAAATTATTTTCAACGATGTTTTGCTCGTAAAAAATTTGTTAATGAAAAATTTCAGGTTCCCTCGACTGACTATCATCATTCATATCCCAAGAAATGAGAAAATAGCAAACGTTTTTTTTTTTCGACAAGTCACTTATCTTAAGAATTACCAAATTAAAAATTTATTAAAGACATTATTTTGGATAATTGCAAAAATATATTATGTAGTATATATTACATTATGTACTATAATATAATTCATTTTATGGAGCTAGATAGTAACTTCGTTACAATTTTGATGTTTACAATAAATCTGTTTCATAATCAAACTCTACTTTTACGTATAAGTTATACAATTCGTGTTTTTGAATAAAATTTTGCAATTCTCCAACGTGGTCGAAATCTTTTCGCTGGCACACACACACACACGCGCGCGCGCGCACACACACACACACACACACACACAATAGATATTATATAAGATATAATATCCATTGTGTGTCTATACATATGTATAGATATGTAAATATCTATACATACATACATATATGTGTGTTTATTCATGTATCGAATTTTTACTTCAATCGTTTACTCGGAACATTAAAATTTGCACCGTTCGAATGCAACGGAAGTTCTTTTCTACTTATTTCAATTGATTAATTTTCATTATAATCCAAATATTCTTCATCGATTGATGTCGTAGATCTCTACTAACTATAGGAAAAATCATTTGAGCGATTTTCATACCCTAAGTCAGCCAAAGAAAATGTGAGAAACTGAAGAAAAATTACCTTTCGTCGCCTTCCAACAATGCAAAGTTCAACATCATGTTTATACTTATATGCAAGTGAATCAATAAAAATACCATCACTGTATTGCTTAACGTTTAATCATATATAACGACATTTTTCTAAAATAGATTATCGATGGAATCCTGAAGAGCGGTAGGGAATATTCTAGCTCGCGCAATCACGAAAGTCCTCTCATGTATGAGTGGCATGAAAAAGAGTATCTTGGTGGTGCTCATGGACTCGCTGGTATTCTCTACGTATTACTACAAGTTCGTATGTTCTTATTATCATATTTTATACTCTAATATATATATACATCGGATAAAAAAAAGTATTTGTACATCTCACACTAAACTGTTGTGAATTCGGCTTTATTTTTTCGTTCTTGTTTTCCCAAAATTTTTGTAAACAGACACCATGGATATTGAGGATAAGCTATCGAACACGGAAACTTCATAAAGCATTTTATTTTTTTTGAGGGATAATCTGAAAAAGACGACGTGTACAAATACATTTTTTACCCACTGTATATGTGAATTGAAAAAAAAACTTATATACATACAAAAATATAGAAAATATAATGCTGGTGCATCAAGCAGCGACAAATGTAGCGTGGGGGATAATGAAACGGGCGAAAGTAAGCAACATGAAAAGAAGAGCATACCTACTGGACACATAGTGAAGGTGATTTTAACGTACGGTGCAGAAATTTGGGGTTGGAATGAGAGAAATGAAATCGAAAGGGTGGCGGGAAGGTACATGAAAATGATCATGGGGGCAAGTCCTAACACACTGGCGTATATATGGAGAATGGAGACTGGGAGGCCAAAAATCGAGGTAGAAGCGAGAAAAAGAGCGAGTGGCTACATATTGAACATATTAAAAATGGATAGCGAGAGATGGCCAAGAATTTGTCTCAGTGAAGAAATAAGGAACTGGGCAAATGGAAGCCCCTCCAAGTGGGGTAGAGAAATGGAAAATGCGTTCAGAAAAGTAGGAGATGGGGAGTCGATGCTGAGAATAGGAATCGGCGGAAATTTGAGTCAACTAGAAGCAAAGCAAAAAACTGGATGTGAAATATTAAGTGATCAAAGAATGCAGGGAGACTGGTGCAGAATAGAAAGCGCGAAATACAGCATATAGTATAAATAACGTGTAAGCAATGTAAGAATGCAAAAATATTGGGATCAGGAAAAAATAAAAGGAGAAACAGTGGGCCAGAATGAGACGCGACAACGTAGGGATGGAGGGAAATAAAGGGTTTAAGGCGTTAGGTCACAGTAATGAGCATAAAATCATTTGCGAATTTAACAATTTTTTTCGTATGAAAAAGTGATTCACTCATAAAATTAATTGCACATCTATTTAGTATGAATATCAAGCTGTTAGAAAATATAATTTTTTTTTGTTCGATGTACAAAATGGCCGATTACTAATATTTTCTTTTGTTATCTTTTTTTAGGCGCTACGCGGCGTGACATTTAGCATCCACAATTTTTTACCTAGAACAAAAAACAAAAATTCTCGTCAATCTACATTAGAATACCTAGAGAAGTACGTACGGAATTTCAAAAATATTGTTTTATTCAAAAGTTGTAGGTATTTGAACTTAAGAAATGAATTTTCAGTTTCATTTTCAGTTTCATGTTCAGAAACATTTCGTTATAACTGCTCATAAACTGCTCATAAAATGAAAAGTTTTCGATTAATCGGAAATTCCGTACGTACTTCTCTGCGAAATGCAATTAGGAACATAACTTTTAAATTTGAAGTAAATCGAGTGAAAATTGTTGAAGTTATTTGTCACGCCAATTGGAAAAAAGCTGTTTCGAGTAGTCGGCCATTTTGTACAGCGAAAAAAAATTCTAACAGCTTGATATTCTTACTAAATAGAAGTGCAATTAATTTTATGAGTGAATCACTTTTTCATACGAACAAAATTGTCAAATTTGCACATGATTTTATACCCTGTGGCCCAACGCCTTAAAGAAGAGTCGTGCCGACTGTGCGGGAAAGGAAAAGAGAATTTGGAGCATATAAGGCAATGTGAGGCATTTCAAAAAATGCCAAGTAGAGATGTGAGAACAAACGTAGAACTCTTTATAGAAGCAAAGAAGCAGATAGGATGGAACGAACTGTTAAACAGAGCAATTAGGCTCGTACTCTGTGAATACGTGAGAAAGTTCGAGGAAAAGGTGCAAACAAGAGAAAACAAGCAGTAGAAAGGGTACAAGACGATACGTTGTAATGGAAATCTAGTAATAGAGAAAAGGAGTAATGGAAACCAAAGATAGGATTATATCTAGACTTAAGCGTAGGATAAGAGAAAAGCATATAACCACTGCAATTTGATGGAATATTCTTAACCTCTTCGTTGGCATCGACGCAATAGTGCGTCAAATAATTCCGTGCCCTGTGAGGCATTGACGCAATAGTGCGTCAAATAATTCGTGCCCTGCGTGGCATTGAGGCAATAGTGCGCCAACCTTAATTTCCCTATTTAACTTGCTCTGATTTTAAGTCGCAGCCTCATTCAGGGGTTTTTGGGCTCACTGAATCCGAATGTTAAGTAAAAATTTGGAAATTCAAAATGGCGGCACCAATATGGCGGACAAAAATAAAAAAATCTACTTGATTTAGATGAAAATTAGTACTCCGGGATTTTTTAGGTCGCTTATTACGAATCTGAACTTTAAATTTGAAAATTCAAAATGGCGGTCCGAAATTGAAAATTTTACTCGAGTTTGAAAATCATTATTAACACTTACTAGTGTGCAAAATATTTTTTCAACTTCATACAGACTGCTATTGTATCCGCAAACCAAATTTGCAAATTTTATGTTCAGACTCACAATCAGTGACCTACATAACCTAAAAATGGTACTATGAGTACCGAGTTTCATCTAAATCAATCTGTATTAATTGTATTTTTATTCGCCATATTTATTCGTCATTGTGAATGCCTGAATTCTGAGTTCAGGTTCGTAATCAGCACCCTCAAAAACCCCAGAGTACAAGTTTTTAGGATTAAACAAATTTCCTACCATTTTGGGCACTTTTTGTCGAATTCTCTCTGCCAACGAAGGGGTTAAGCCCGAGAGGCAAGAATGGCTAAATAAATAATAATACTAATGCTGGTGCATGATAAATAAATTACATTGTAAATATATATGTATATCGATTTCGCTGCGTTTTTCGTTTTTTACCGAATTTCTTCAGTCCTTGTAGTACATCGAATGCTAAAAGGAAACACATTCGTAATTTCAGGCTCGTGAATATTTGACCGAGGCTCAATTACACGAGGATGTGAAAGCGTCGTTGGATTACTTGCAAAAGTTGCAATACGAATCGGGCAACTTTCCATCATCTCTTGGCAACAGTGCCGATAAATTGGTACACTGGTGTCACGGTGCCCCTTCGATGAGCATGCTCTTCACTTACGCTTACAAAGTTCGTGTATTCTTGAGTCGATTCATCAAAATAATTGGAAAAAACAACACGAAATTAACGTACAGTGCGAAAATCGACGAAAAACGAATGTTTCCACTGAGGGCGGTAAGATCGAGAAAGAGAGAAAGAAAGTTTTGAATTTTAGGTATTCGGTGAGGAATCGTATCTGCGAACAGCGATCGCATGCGGTGATGCTGTGTGGTCACGTGGTCTACTGCGGAAAGGATACGGCCTGTGTCACGGGGTGGCGGGCAACGCTTACACGTTTATCTGCCTTTATCAGTCAACGAAAGACGCCAAATACCTCTACCGAGCATGCAAATTTGCCGAGTGGTGTATCGACTACGGAAAACATCGGGACAGAACTCCCGACCGTCCTTTCTCCCTGTTCGAAGGTAATTCAAGAACTCCCTATATTTTCGTACACCCGTCGCCGTTTGTCACTATGGCACGGTTTCGAAATTTAATATTCGTTTAAGGGGCTACATCTACCTAGAGGCCCGAAAAAATCGCCAGATTCCGAATTTGTTTCTGGCAAACGGTTGGTGAAAAAGAAGTGCATTTTTTTAATCACAAAGGTACAAATATTGAGACGTTTGGCGGTGGATTCAGCTTAAACGGTTTATCCGAAATCTCAAAACTAAACGGGTTATTCAACTTAACAATGAATACGAGTCGTTGACGGTCGTCGATTTTTAAAATAATCTAAAAAAATTAAGTGGCGACGAATTCAAACTCGAGCATACAAAATCTTCGAAAATGGTCGTCATTTTTACGTAACCATTAAAATTAAGTGGGATTGTCAACGGTCTTTAGCCCTTACGAAAGGGTCTTTAGCCCTTACATACATTTGTGCATAAGAAAAAAAAGTGGTGGGGTTGTTTCGAATCCCACAGTAACAAGCAAGGGCTAAATGTTTCTCATCGTATCTCCTGTAAATTTGGAAACAATCCATCAAGTGTTTCTCGAGATATCATGTGCGCCGACTTTGAAAACAGTGTTTCGAGAAAAGTTTGAAGTTATAAGAATATAGATAAAAGGTGATACTACCGAATAAAAATATTTATGGAAAATGCAATTTTTTACCCACATAGGTAGATGTAGCCTGTTACACGAATGAAATAAACTGCATGGGAAGTTTTGAGCGAAAACTTGAGCGGACTATTTTTTCAACAATCTACAAATGAACGTATATGTTTATTTTTTGTGAAATAGAAACTAAATTTTCTTTTAAGATTACAATATATAATATACATGAAAAATTATTTTATTTTTAATTACACACATCCATACATACGTATACCGCATGTTTGGCACATGACCTGACACCATTTTTTGGGGCATTGGGGGGGGGGGGGCGGTTACTGCTACTTTTTTCGACCTTAGACCTTATCTCCTAAGTGTCACGGTAATTAAGAGATGATTTTTTTCCGTTTTTTTTTTCAATTATCCGAAATTTCGCCTTCAAATCGTGATAACTTTTTTGCTTGTGCCTGTAATCGCACGAAATAACTTCTGTTATATTCTGCAATGTATGTTTTTCATAAATAAATAATTATTTGATACAATTGGTTTCAAGAAAATGACTCATGAGCTTCCAAAGTCTTATACATGCGTAAATGTATGAAAAATGTCAACTTCTAAATTTATTATAAAAAAAACTAAAAGTTATTGTGAACTTAGCTTTGTTTCAAAAAGTTCTCCAGTTTACACCCTTTCCAACGGTATGCTACATGTCATATAAATAATCCATTATGATGTCAAAATAAAGAGAATAAGTTTTTCTTAATAATAAATTTAGAAGTTGAAATTTTTCATACATTTACACATTTTTAAGACTGGTAGCTCAAGAGTCACTTTCTTGAAACCAATTGTATTAAATAATGATTTATTTATAATAAACATACATTGCAGAATACAACAAAAGTTATTTGGTGCTATTACAACCACAAATTAAAAAGTTATGACGATTTGAAAGCGAAATTTCGGGTAATTAAAAAAAACGAAAAAAATCCTATCTCAATTACCGTGACGCTTATGACATAGGGTCTAAGGGTGAAAAGATTAGCAAATGACCCCCAATCCTCCAAAAACGTGTCGGTCCATGCGCCAAACACCCTGTATATGTATTTCCGTCTTATTACACATTGTATATTATATTTTCAAAAAGAAAATTGTATTTCCGACCAGTTAATATCGCTTTAACAGTGCAATATATAGGAATTCTAAAAAACGCAAATCAACAAGCATTAAAAAATCACTTCTCAAGAATACCGTACGAATATCTTTTTTTTTCACGATAAGATAAACGGTAACCCGAGACGCTGTTTGACGAATGATAAATTCTCGTTTCAGGTCTGGCAGGAACGATTTACTTTCTCGTTGATTTATGCCAGCCCGAGTTGGCGAAGTTCCCAGCGTACGCGCTGTGAAAAATCGCGTCTCGTGAAAAATCTGCGCCACGTTGACGAGCACAGTCGCGCATCGTGTTTGTCAACGTACCAGCGAGAAGACAATAAGAATTCAATTTTCTTCGTTACACTGCGTGTTTTCGCACGAGGGCCGATTGAACCGCGGCGAATTGTACGGGACAAATGTTAATTGGCGGATGAGCGATAAGTACAGTCGACGCGGAGTCTCAATAAGTCTCGCGAGTGCCCAATTAAATTTACCGCGATCTCTACTACTCGTGTGTCGTGTCGTCCGAAAGTCGCGATAACGTTTATCTTGGTGCACGTGGAAAAAGCAACGAATACACCAATAACAACGAAATGGAAAATTCACAGACAACTGTTTTTATTTCGAAAAAGTGTGTTTTCGAAGACGACGTTCGTCCGGGCATTATCGTCGTAGCGAGCGGAATCATACGGGAGATTATTCGCGATTACAGAGAGGATGATAAAATTAACGTTTACGAAGTGAGTATGCGATACGGGGGAAAAAAAATACCGCCGAATAAGATGTACTTAGAAAAATAATTCATATGGTATTTATGTTAGAGTGTTTATAACAAACTTTTTATTTCAATTTTTGCAAAATGGAATTCGGGTCAAGGATGGTGGGAGGATAAAAAAATAATTCACGTGTATTCCGTAGTCTTATCCGGACGCGATTTTCGAAGAATTCGGAGAGTCCTGTGTTTTGATGGCTGGGTTAGTGGATTCCCACGTTCACGTGAATGACCCGGGACGCAGCGATTGGGAAGGATTTTCGTCCGCAACGCGAGCCGCCGCCGCGGGAGGAATCACGACGATCGTCGATATGCCACTGTACGTATTTCTTTGCAAACGAAGTCTACGCGTGTACATATATATATATATATATATATATATATACAGGGTGTCCCTCTTATCTCTGCCACCCGAAATAACTCGGTAATTATCGACGTCACAAAAAAATGTTCCAGGCAAAAGTTGTACGGTGTGAATGGGGCCATCAAATGCGACCAATTTTTTTTACATTTCGGTGGAGGTGCTGACGCACAGTGAAGGTCACCTCTACTTTTTAAAGTGGAATGGTACATTTTTTTTCAACCACCTTGTGGAGCACGTCAAGCCGCATAAAACAGTTTAGGTGGTCATAGTCGTTCAAAGTCATTCAAGGTCAGTATGTACAATTCCATTTTAAAAAGTGGAGATATCTCGGATGTATCTCTTAAAAAGGAGGTAGAGGTATCTCTTAAAAAGTGAATTTAAAATTCCATTTTAAAAAGTGCTGATATCTCGCATCACTACCAAATATTTGGTAGCGATCCGAGATATTTAGATTTGTATTTCATTTTGATAGGCGACCTTGAATGACCTTGAACGACTTTGACCCACTAATGTTTTTATGCGGGTGATGTGCTCCACAAGATGGTTGAAAAAAAATGTACCATCCCATTTAAAAAAGTGGAGGTGACCTTCACTGTGCGTCAGCGCCTCCATCGCAATAAAAAAAAATTGGTCGCATTTGATGGCACCCTTCACACCGTGCAACTTTTGTCTGGAACATTTTTTTGTGACGTCGATAATTACCGTGTTATTTCGGGTGGCAGAGATAAGAGGGACACCCTGTATGCATTAAGGCCATAGGCCACGGGTATAAAATCATGCGCAAATATAACCATTTTTTTCGTATGAAAGAGTGATTCGCTCATAAAATTAATTACACATCTATTTAGGATGCATATCAAGGCTGTTAGAAATTTTTTTTTCGATGTCCAAAATAGCCGACTACTAATATTTTCTTTTGTTATTTTTTTTAGGTGCTCCGCGGCGTGAAATTTAGCATCCACAATTTTTCACCTAGAACAAAAAAGAAAAATTCTCGTCAATCTACATTAGAATACCTAGAGAAGTACGTACGGAATTTTAAAATTATTGTTTTATTCAAAAGTTGTAGGTATTTGAACTTAAGAAATGAATTTTCAGTGAAAAATTTCGTTATAACTGCTCATAAACTGCTCATATAATGAAAAGTTTTCGATTAATCAGAAATTCCGTACGTACTTCTCTGCGAAATGCAATAAGGAACATAACTTTTAAATGTGAAGTGAATCGAGTGAAAATTGGAGAAGTTATTTGTCACGCCAATTGGAAAAAAGCCGTTTCGAGAAGTTTCGAGTAGTCGGCCATTTTGTACGTCGAAAAAAAAATATATATATTTTCTAACAGCTTGATATTCATACTAAATAGATGTGCAATTAATTTTATGAGTGAATCACTTTTTCATACAAAAAAAATTGTTGAATTCGCACATGATTTTATACCCGTTACTTTGGCCTAACGCCTTAACGCTTTTATTTATTCTCGACAAATCAATACCCATCTATTTCTAGTAGTAGGAGTCTTTAATCCCATGGGGTTGAAGTTTGCATCGTTGGAATGCAACGAAACTTCTTTTTCGTTTCCTATTTTCATTGTTAAAAATAATATTTTGCAGATTTATTTTAGATCGCTAAATAGGAATCCTGAAAAATGTTCGCGTAATTGTTGTGGCTGTAATGTGCCGAAAGAAATTTACGAAATTAAAACAAATATTCATTTTTGTTTTAAATGCTATTTTTTACCGACCTAGGTAGATGTAGACCGTTAAAGATGTCCACACATAGCCCCCCCCCCCCCCCTCACACTTTCTTCTCCTTTACATTTATTCTTACAAATTATGTACATATATCTCCGTTTTCGTAACATTTTATCGACTGGTATTTCCTTCTCTTCGCACTACCTGTTTCATCAAGAGCTCGAATTCTTTTACATACGCACATAAGTCTTTGGCGGAATTATTCCTCACTAGTTCCTTCATTTTTTGTCGTAGTTCTTCCCCTCCTTTGTATTTCAACACTGCTTCTAGTTTTCTGCGTCTAGCCACAAATGTCTTCAAGCGATCCTTTTTACCTTTTTTCCCCTCCTTGCCCATAATTGCTTCGTTTTTCCACTGAGGTTCTTTATTTTCCAGTATTCTTCCATTTTGCGATCCCTTTTCTGCTCCTATACTCTTTGCAGTATCCTGATGTATCAATCCTGCACCAGTCGTTCTGCATTTTCTGTTCTACTTTGATTTTTATGTCTTCTTCAACTTTTTGCCCTATTCCTTCCACATCCGCGACTCTTATTGCCTGCCATATTCCTCCTTCTCCCACTCCTCGCATGGCTTTACCTATCTATTTCTGTTTATTGCTCCTTGTTTATTCGACTAAACTTGTATCAATGATTTGCTGCAATGTTCAATCGCTGCTTGAAAAATCGTTCGATCTTGAAATTCGTCTCGTAATTTGAAATCACTTGCGCATAGAAATTCAATACCACCGACCACGAAGCTCAACCATCTCAATCAGAAAGTCAACGTGGCCCGTAAAAATGCGTTCGTCGATGTTGCATTTTGGGGCGGACTAGTGCCGGGAAATAAGGTACGAAATTACGTTTTCGTAATATTGGAGAAAATAAAGCGTGAGGATTATTGGGATTGATTCGTTCATTGAGAGATACATGATTATCCTGTTTAAGGGGAGATATACACCTAGGAGCCGGAAAAAAAGGTCATTTTTGTGAATTTTTTCAAGGAAAACTATTTGAAATTTCGGATTGGGGTTTTAATTATTATCATAAGCCAATCTACATTTTTTTTCTCAAATTCAGAAAATTTGAGGGGAAGACAGCTGTTCGTCTATCTATTTGACGTCGTTTGGCAAAGTTTCGACGGGATCTGAAAAGCCGCTTCAGAGATTTTTGGGAATCTATCATTGTTCTACCATACCGACCGCGATGAGGTGTCATTCCCTCTTAAGGCCTTAGGCCACAGTAGCGGGTTTAAAATTATTACGAACTTAACAATTTCTTTTCGTATGAAAAAGCGATTCGCTCATAAAATTCATTACACATCTATTTAGTATGAATATCAAGCTGTTAGAAAAAAAAATATATATATATATTTTTATGTACAAAATGGCCGACTGCTAATATGTCCTTTCATCTTTTTTTAGGCGCTCCGCGGCGTGACATTTAGCATCCACAATTTTTCACCTAGAACAAAAAACAAAAATTCTCGTCAATCTACATTAAAATACTTAGAGAAGTACGTACGGAATTCGAAAAATGTTGTTTTATTCAAAAGTTGTAGGTATTTGAACTTAAGAAATGAATTTTCAGTGAAAAATTTCGTTATAACTGCTCATAACCTGCTCATAAAATGAAAAGTTTTCCAATAATCAGAAATTCCGTACGTACTCCTCTGCGAACTGCAATTAGGAACATAACTTTTTAATTTGAAGTAAATCGAGTGAATATTGTTGAAGTTATTTATCACGCCAATTGGAAAAAAGCTGTTCTTGGAAAAAAGCTCGAGAAGTTTCGAGCAGTCGGCCATTTTGTACATCGAAAAAAAATGTATTTTCTAACAGCTTGATTCATACTAAATAGATGTGTAATTAATTTTATCAGTGAATCATTTTATCATACGAAAGAAAGTTATTAAATTCGCACATGATTTTATACCCGTTACTGTAGCCTAAGGCCTTAACAAAATGTAATCATTCTATACGAGACCGCGCTCTGGATAAATTCAGCGCTTTACATTTTTTTTTCTTCTGCAGGTGGAGCTGAAATATCTCGTGGCGAACGGAGTAGTCGGCTTCAAGTGTTTTCTGATACCGAGCGGAGTTGACGAATTTCCTAACGTTACGTTCGACGAAGTTGATGAAGCTCTCGAGGAATTAAAGGGCACCGGATCCGTACTTGCAGTTAGTTTTCATACGATATCCATGCATACACACTTCCACACACATGTACATTAGGATGGCACAAATATGAGCTCTTTTTTTTTCTTTTTCTCACCATCCAATTATCTACTTTGAAGAGAAAAAAAATTGTCGCAAAAGCTGCGAGCGGTCAAAAAATATTGAGAGGTCGCTCAAGCCGCTCAAAAATGCAGATTTTCATCAAAAAATCGATTTTCGTCCACTTCTCACCGATGAATTTTACGCTTCATATTTTTTTTAAATTGAACTCGCGAAAGGTCGAGCCGGCCGATGAATATTTAGTGGTCGCTCAAGAGCTTCGGAATTTCCAATTTTCGTCAATTTTTTTATTACTCTACTCACTCATAAATTTGACGCTTTGTAAAATGATCGATACAATTAATCATTTTTTCTTTAGAAACAGATTTTTCAAATTTACCTCACACTTACCCAAGAATTATAATCTTTGTACTCATAAAATAATTCTTTAAAGCTCTTGTCCGTAAACAAAATTATAGGTCGTTTTATTCGTAAAACTGAAATGGCAGCTGTCTTCCGCGCGTCGTAATGCGTCCCACAGTTGGTCTCGTTAGTCAAACTGCGGACCAATCGTAACTGTACTCTGTGACGAGAGACGCCATAATACGATAATACATAATAACACATATCGTCTAATTGGTGTTTTTTACAAATTATCGTAATAAATTATTCAGAAAATGTAAGACTTCGCTGTTTATTTTGTTTTTATGCTGCAGAGAATTATAGTGCATGCGATATTTATTTTTTGGCGGAAATTCTAAATTTCGAAAACCTTGAACGACTACTAAATATTCATTGGCCGGCTACACCTTTCGCGAGCTCAATTTAAAAATTACAAAGCGTAAAATTCATGGGTGAGAAGTGGACGAAAAGAAAATCGATTTTTCAATGACAATTTGAACCTTTGGGAGGCTCGAGCGACCGCTAAATATTTTTTTACCGCACGCAGCTTCGGCGACAATTTTTTTTCTTTAAAGAAGATAATTGCATGGTGAGAAAAAGGGGAAAAAATAGAGCTTAAATTTGTACCACCCTAATGTACATAAGTACAAAAAAGGCTGTCATCTAAAAAAAAATCAAATAAATTTCTATTTTTCAGTTCCATGCGGAGTGCGAGCTCGACGAGAATGGGCCGCAACTGAATGGCACATCTAAAGGTTTTTCACCTCGTTTTTCGTTTTACAACAAATTTTAACGATGATCAATTGAATACCTTCCTATGTATTACATTCATCTTGGACGTTCATAAATATCGCAAATATATATTTTTTCCCTCACTGCATCCTCACATGTTTGTTTATTTGCGAAATTGCAAACAGTTTTCAACTAATTCACATCCGAATAGTAGTCAGTATTGCCGATTTTCTTCAACACTATCCAATATATCTCATTTTGTGTATTTGAAGCACGAAAGAAATCTTGTTTTCCAGCTGATCCCGGGGAGTACAAAACTTTTCTGAGGTCCCGTCCGCCGATCATGGAAGTCCGAGCGATAGAAAAGATTGCCGCGGCTTGTGAGAAATCTAGGTGGGTCGATAGGACTCGTAAGATATGCATATCGTATGAATGCGCGCATTGCAAGAAAATTATACATAATGTACAAAGTTATTTGGGAACGTGCTAAAAGCGGTCGCTCGGATGTGTAACTAGTTTCGTAAGCCACTTTGCATTCAAACGACAAAAAATTGTGTGTGAGTGTGGAGAGAGAGAGAGAGAGAGAGAGAGAGAGAGAGAGAGAGAGAGATATTAGGTTCATTAGTGCAACTACGACAAAAAAGCCCTCTGGCACACAATCCTTCGTTCAATACACAGAAAATATACAAAGAATAAAATAAAAGATTCACTACAAAAACAAAAAAATGTACTGTATATAAATCAAACTAAAATAAAGAGAAACATGCACATTAGAAACGCAAACGAAACATGATCTCTCTGATCACCATCTAGTACAAAGCATAATACAAAGAAATAAAACGGACTCGATACATAAAGAAAATAAAGACTATATAAGCAAGAAAATTACTGAATCAAAGAACGCAAGTATAAAGGAAAGAAAAGGGCAAATAAAGGCAGAGAGAGAGAGAGAGCGTATCAATAGGTCACACGCATTAATAATAGATTAAGGGGTTAAGCTACTGTGACCCACCGAAAATCGGGGCTATTAAACATTACTGAAAAAATAAGTAAGATGATTGAAAAATCGTTTGGGCATTTATTTGTATGTACATTAACAAAGATTTGTACCAAATTTCATTTTAAAAAACATTGATAATTAACCCTCAATCCGTGAAGGTATTTGAGGCACCTTAATCCCGTGAGCCTGGGTCGTTTTCGTTTTTGCACTAACAAACCAACAATTGTCAATGAAAAAAATCTGAAAAAATTCATGGTCAATCTTTAGGTCGTACTTCTCGAGGGAAAATGGGGTTTTTTCTCTTTCTGATTTTTAATATTTTTTTTCATTCAATATCAAGCAACCTGCGAAGAAAATGATTTTGGGCAGAACGAAAACGACCCAGGTTCACGGACTGAGGGTTAAAGATGTTAGAAACAATCTCGTGAAGGGCCTTTAAACGTGAAGGGTCCAACGGTGTCCTTGATCTTGACCATCCGGTTGACCTGAAACAAAATTTATATGTAAAATTTATTTTTTTTCAACAAGTTTTTTCATGTACTAGATATAGAAAATAATTTTTTTTACCAAGTCACCTATATGTGACTATAAATGAAAGCCTAGGGCACTCAGCTTTTCAAATGTTTAATAAATTTGATCAATTCAGTTTTATTGAACGTATTTAATTTGGCACGATAGTAATTAGAGAAACAATTATTATCGCCCGTTTATACTCAGTTTCAGGATTTTTATTTGAGAAATCTAAAGTTGTTTTACAGTAAGTTAAATACAGTTGATATGTTAACGGATTTATGTCAGTTAGAGATTATATGTCTAAATTTTGAGCGTCCCAAGCTTTTATTTATAGTCACATATAGGTGACTTGGTAAAAACATTTTTTTTCTAATTTTCAGTACATTAAATAACAGCTTGTTTTTTTAAATGTTTTTTTAACTTATAAATTATTTTCTACTTTTTAGTCTTAAATTGATTTGACTAGTTAGTCTGTCCCAGCCCCCTGACACTGGCCGACTATTCCTATACGATAAACGAAAACGCGTTTTGTCCGGGCTTTTTAGTTCTTAAAAGCGCCACTACCTAGCGTTGGCTGTTACGTGACAGGCGTCGGCTCTAAATGTTCCGATCAGCTGAACGATTCTATACTTTCGTTTCGTGCTGTTATCGTTATTGCGATAACAGCACGTACTGTTACAGCGATAACAGGATCCATCATACACGCGAATGATGGTTTTCGTAAAGTTATCTACACTAAACTTTTATTCATGTGAAATATTCGAAACACCGGTGCAACGTACATATATATGCATGCCTGTCACACGACTACTAGCGCCACAGTGCGGAAAGGACATTTTGCGAACAGCATTTATCTACCAGTGTCAGCCCCCTGGTCTGTCCTAGTAGTTGACTAGTTGACGAGTGTGTACGTTAGGAACATGGAATGCTTGTAAAAAATAACGAAGACTGTAATTGGGATTGAGCTCACGACTAATTGCTGCATATAAACTTTTCACATACAAACACAGTCAGCTACGAATTTGTTTCTATGGATTAGTGCGATTTTATATGAATGATTAGATATCGGTAGATTTACATGAAAAGTTGAAAATGTTATGGATTTATAAAAAATTATGATGAGTCATGCAACGTCGCCTTTTAAATGGATGTTAGCAACATTTCAGAGCACTAAGTAGTCGGGAAGTAGGTGAAATATCGATTTTCCGTTTTACATCCCACAGAAAGTAAAGTTAAATAAAAGCTTGTAAAAAAATGATTATTTTTTTTTTCTTAAAATAGATAATTTTAGCTAAAACTTGACCGAGCTTTTTTGTTATTGCGTTTCAATAATCAAAAATAAAACTTGTTAATTTTTTCCCGATTTTTCGAGGAACAATGACATTAATGTTCATAACACGTGAAAAAAAGTTGAGAAACAATACGTCGGTCAAGACTAAACTACTATTAAACTGAATAAGCGTACCAAATTTCAAGTTAATCCGTTCATTAGATGTCGGGAAAATGTGTACACCGTTTTGAAAAACGTAGTTTTGAGAAAAAACGCGTTTGAAATTGAGCTAGCAGTTCTATCGTTGTAATCATAAGTTCACCTTTAATCTGCGATTCCTGCACCACATCGACGCTACTTACGAAAACTCTTACGAAAACTTATTGTGATTTTCTATTACAAAAATAACGTTATTTATATTATTATTCAACATATCTACTGCAATCTTACAGATGGTTATCGTCGAGTATGTTTGAAAAATCTTGCTGATTTTCGATTGGAATTAAACCTCCGTCAAGCATGGCCAGTAAATCTTTTCTTGGTGCAAGCGTCAATTTTTTATCTGACGTCTGTTTTAATGGGAACATTCGAACATCATCCATGTTTTTTTTAAAAGATTTTCACCTCTCGTCTTTCTTGGCCTAAATCATATTTAACGTGGATTGTATCGACGTAAGGTTCAATGGATATTCCCCGAATACTTGCAATTTCAATTGAAGTCCAATAACATTTTTTTGAGAGGTCTAAAAAATCGTAAATTTCCGATTGCGGTTAAAGGAATTGAAGTGAAAAAATAGAGGCAAGGCGTAAAAAAGCATGGAAGAAAAGTCGGAAAAAATTCCAGTGTTACTGAAACATATTACTTTTCGCGGTGAATACCGAACCCTTTCTTTTCGTGGTGAAAGTCGAACCGTGCTAGTTTTCGCGTTAACGGGCCAGTCCATTTTGGAGCCACGGATCAAAAGCTATTTTCGCGATTTTTTTATTAGAATTTCATAAAAAATGAATATAAAAGTTGTTGGGCTTCATAAATAAAGTCTTGAAATCCATTAAAAAATAATTTAATTCATTTTTATTCATTTTTAAGTACAAAAACTATAGTTTAACGTAACGCCTCAAAAATAAGTGGGCTAGGTAGCTCCATCACAACTCGGCAACGGCTTGTCTGAAACAAAAAAAAATCAAAGTCCATTAGATTCAGTATGACACCAACTACAAAATGACCCTCGGATATAAAGTTTTATCAAGAAATAAAAAAAATGGCAGATGAAAAACGAAAAAAGTAAAAAAAAAAGCGTTTTTTCGCAGTTTTTCGCAAAAAAAAAAGAGTAAAAATGAAATTTTTAAAACCATCAAGGGTCATCTTGTTGCGAATCATGTTTACAATATGTGGTTCAAATTTCAAGAGAATCGGTTTATTAGTTTTAGAGATACGATGGAGCTAGATTTTAAAAAGATTATTTCGAGAAAAACGCGTTTCAAGTTTATACTACGAAAAACTCTTACCTAAACTCAATCGGCAATTCCTGCACCGTACAAAATCCCTTCCGATTGCTCATAATCGTCGATTTCTTCAAGTCTTGCTTGCTTTCGATTTTGTTAAATTTTCAAAGTGGACTGGCCCCTTAAATATCGGAAGGTGCCAGTTTTCGTGGCGAAAACCGGAACGCGCTATTTTTCGTGCCGGAAGCCAAAACATGCTAGTTTTCGCGGTGACATGAAACGTGCTTGTTTTCGTAAGAATTCTAAAACATGCTACTTTTCGTAAGCAGCGTCGATATGTTGGACCTTTCTGTCCAATTTGAGTCGCCTCAAGCGACGAACGAGCGTTTCTCATTTTTCACACTAGCCTAACCCCTTAAAGGTTTATACACACGCTAATTTTCCGGTGACTAATAAACTTCATTTCTCTTCTCTCTGGAATGCAGGGTACGTTGTCACATCGTCCATGTGTCGTCCGCCGCGTCTCTCCCGGTGATCGAACGAGCCAAGAGAAACGGTGCGCCCCTGACGGCCGAGACGTGTCATCACTATCTGTTTCTATCGTCGGATGACGTGCCCTACGGTGCTACCGAGTACAAGTGTTGTCCACCGATTCGCGATCGCGATAATCGCGAAAAATTGTGGCAAGCCCTTCGAACGGGAACACTCGATATGATAGTGTCCGACCATTCGCCTTGTACACCCGATTTGAAGGAGGGCGGTGACTTTCTCGCTGCTTGGGGTGGCATCTCGTCCGTGCAATTCGGTCTATCGTTGACCTGGACCGGTGCTCGACAGAGGGGCCTAACACTGCCGCAAATATCGCGACTCTTGTCCGCGAAACCGGCCGCTCTGTGCGGTCTCGAGGCGGAAAAGGGGAAAATCGCGGTCGACCGTGACGCCGATTTTGTCGTTTGGCAACCGGACGAGAAAATTACGGTAAACTTTGTGGCCAGAAAGCGGGAAAGACTTCCTTTCTGCATTTTTTGTTTATTGAATGACAACGCAAGTAATAGAGAGGGTATTACACCCTTTTTTGAAAGGCGTCTCAATTTGATTCTTTGGTGGTAATAAACTACTGGAATTTTGACTTCTATTTTATGAAATCGACAAATGCCATAAAAATGCATTTTAATGTTACATTTCAAATTTCCGCCCGAAAACGCTAGCCGCTGCTGCTTCGGTTCGTGACGTCACTTGCACAGTAAAAATCGACGCTGCGCCAATTGTGAATACGTAAATTTTTTTGGTTAAAAGTGAGTTACAATCCCTATCATTGGTGTGTTGTTGCTAAATGTAAGAATACTAGTGCAAAAACACCGGGGAAGTTGTGGATTAAAATGCCAATTGATATAAATATGAGGAAGACTTGGTTGAAACTTGCGAGAAGAGATTCAAAGTCATAGTCCGGAAAAAAAAATCATTTGTTCTTTTTTGAAGTACAGATAACTATTTGAAAATTTGCGATTAACTATGACAAACGAGAATATATAGTTGACGCTTTCTTTCACAGGTTAGAGGGTAATGCGTCTACCGCTTTCTTTGTTTACTATGTCAACGACGTCACGTCGGAATCCATTATGGCGGCTACCGTTTCGCATGTTCGTTGAACAGATAGAAAAAGTTTTTTTTTTTTTAATGAATGATAACATTTATTTTGTGTTTTTATAAATTAAAATCAACATTATTCGATTGCTTATTGCGAAAACTACCTTGTTTATACATTCTTGGTATTTTCCTTACATAGAATAACATACCCTATTGCACTTGCAGATTCGCAAAGCTGACATACTTCACAAAAACAAGGTAAGCACGATCTTGTGTTAGGGGCCGGTCCACTTTGGAGTCACGAAAAAAGACTATTTTCGCGATTTTTTTTGAGGATTTTATAAAAGATATGAATATAAATACTATAAGAATAAAATATAAAAGTTGTTGGGCTTGATAAACAGAGTCTTGAAATAAAGTTAAAAAATTTTTTAATTCATTTTTAAGTCCAAAAACTATAGTTTAACGTAACGCCTCAAAAATAGATGGGCTAGGTAGCTCCATCACAACTCGACAACGGCTTGTCTGAAACAAAAAATCAAAGTCCATTAGATTCAGTATAACACCAGCTACAAAATGACCCTCGGATATAAAGTTTTATCGAAAAATAAAAAAATGGCAGATGAGAGACGAAAAAAGTAAAAAAAACGCCTTTTTCGCAGTTTTTCGCAAAAAAAAGAGTAAAAATCAAAATTTTAAAACCATCGAGGGTCATCTTGTTGCGAATCATGTTTACAATATGTGGTTCAAATTTCAAGAGAATCGGTTTATTAGTTTTAGAGATACGGTGGAGCTAGATTTTGAAAACGTTGTTTCGAGAAAAACGCGTTTGAAGTTTATAATATGAAAAACTCTTACCTAAACTCAATCGGCAATTCCTGCACCGTACAATCCTTTCTGATTGCTCATCATCCTCGATTTCTTCAAGTCTTGCTTGCTTTCGATTTTTTTAAATTTTCAAAGTGGACTGGCCCCTAAAAAAAACCTTGTCGCAAATAATGGTTTTGCTTTTTTTCTCTCTCTTGCAGTTGACGCCCTACGAAGGCAGAGAACTGTTCGGCCGTGTGTGTGCTACCTTTCTGCGCGGTCAGTGCGTCTACCAAGATGGCAAAGTGTCGGACAGGATGCTCGGGAAAATTGTACGTCCTGCCCTCGATTGAAGTTTACATATACACATCTTTACTGCTACTAAAGAAAGAATTCGTCTGGGTGAAAAATATGTCGGCGACGAAAAAAAGTAACGCTCTCGTTTCCGCTACAATGAAAAATATGCTACTCATTATACATTTTTCTTTCGGCAATTAAAGTAGCTTCGAAAATACGATCTTTTTCGATCATTATCAATAAAACAACAACAAGAATAATAATGATGATACCAATAACAATAGCAACATGAGTAATAATAATAATGATAATCGGAAAATGAACAACAATCATTATAGAACCAACAGTAATAACAACAAATAATAATGAACATAATATAACGAAATAATAATCATGAGAATAATTATTGTAATACAACATCAATCATGATAATAATAATCATAATAAGAATATGAACAACAATAATGAAAAATAATATCGATAAGCGTTATTATTATTATTATCATTGGGAGTATTATTATTTTTTATGATAATGTTAAAAATATTAACACGATAATTATCAAATTGACAAGCCAGTCATGGAATTAAATGAGCCCTTAAGGGGTTACGCTCCTGTGACAAGGCTAAAATCAGATTAAAAAAAAATTGAAGGAATAAGTAAGATGATTGAAAAATCGTTTGGACATTTTATTTTATGTACAATGGCAAAATTGTGTGCCAAACTTCATATTAATGTTAATATGATTGACAAACAAAATATTAATAAATGAAGAAGTTATAAACAATTTCGTGTACTTGATTTTGGCAACACGGTTGATCTGAAACAAAAAAAAACGAGTTTTTTTTCTGAAAATAGTTAATATTGTCTAAGACGTAACCGAGCTTTTTTTATCATTGTGTTTCAATCGTAAAAAAATAGTATTGAATTTTTTTCAATTTTTTCCAGGAAAATTTATAATATTGTTAATAAGTGATCAAAAAAAATGTTAAGAAGAAAAACGTCGGTCAGAACTAAATTACTATTACACGGAATAAGTTTACCAAATTTGGAGTCAATCCGTTCATTAGATGTCGAGAAATCGTGTACACCGTTTTGAAAAACAGTTTCGCGACACATGCGTTTGATGTTTTAATAGCCGTTCTATCGTTGGTAGTCATACGTTAACTTTCGATATCCGATTCCTGCACCATGTGTTGGACCTTCCTCTTCAATTTGAATTGTCTCAAGTGACGAAATTTTCTTTGAAGATTTCGCAGTAGCCAAATCCCTTGACTAGATAACAAAATTGTAATATAATAGTAGGGTCACAAAATGATGGTGAAAAACGTACCACAAGAGTTGGAACGAGAGAGAGAGAGAGAGAGAGAGAGAGAGAGAGAGAGAGAGAGAGAGAGAGAGAGAGAGAGAGAATGGTCATAATATAACGAAATAATAATACTGAAAATAATTATGACAATACAATATCACTACTGATAACAATAATCATAATGATTATATGAACAATAATAACACTACCAATAATAACAAGAATTAAAAGTATCGATAATCGCTTTAATTATTATTAGCATTGGTACTATTATTTTTTATAATAACAATAACGGTAATAATCAAGTCGATAAGATTGTGATGAAATAAAATAAGCTCGTAATAATGTTGCAAAATAGTAATATAATGATGATGGTGAAAAACGTAGCGCAAGAGAGGGAGAGACAGAGAGAGAGAGAGAGAGAGAACGCGTGAGTAAGTGCGAAAAAACTTCTCTAGCAATACCCAGTTTTCAGCAGACCGGAGACAAAAAATCGTCGCATATGTTTTGTACGCATGTGTATACATATGCACAAGCTTATGGATACACACATGCGTATATACGCACATGTGCGGCGCGTATGTTTCGGCGACGAAGGGGCATTAATGTATACGCACACACAAATGTGTGTTTGTGTATATATATATATACACACACAAATATATATATGTATGAACTCACACACGCAAGTACTCAGAGCATCTGCATATTTATAGGTATACCCGAATGTGGCGATGACGTCACCGCATGACGTCAACGGCGCCCCCTCCTCCTGTTCGTCATGTTGCTAGAGCGCGCCCCGCAAGCGGTTTCGCGATAAAATGTACGCGCGACACGACGGGAAGAATTCCTATAGCGTACACTGCGGGCGCGTTTCATCGGGAAAAAATCAAAGAGAAAACAAAAGTTTATCTCGTTTTGTGGGTAGGTATAGTTCTACGTGTATTTTAATTTTTAAATAACTCTCGGTGTCTTTTTTTTTTGTCGAAGTTGAAGATTACGTATTCCTTTGAATAAATGTACAAATTGAACTGTTCGGAGGAGATCGTTGAAATGATTTCTATCAAAATTCGAAACATTTTGCGCTTTTATTGATACGTTCGTTATTATTGATTCGTAATCGCCGTAGCCGAAGGATGGAAATTTCGATCGAACTAATTATATATATGGGACAGCAAATGCGGGCGATCCAATTTCGGCTTCCGCGCCTCGTAACTTCGCCTTACATTTTTCCGAGAATTCACTGACTCTTTCCTTCCCCCTCCTTCTCATTTGGGCGCCCCGATGCTCTTATATCGAAACAAAGTTATTTCCTCGCATTCCCCGACGCGTTCTTTTTCCGTCACCGCGGCTTCACGCCCTGTCGCTTCGAAAGTCTGAAAAAGCTCGGGTTTTTAAATCGAGCTCGGTCGGTAATGCGGAACATTGGGAAACACTGCCGAGCCTCCTGGATCGACGAATGATTGAAAAACTTCTGACCGATCCACCGCGTGGGAGGCTTCCAATCGTCAGTCCCGAAAACTCAAAAAGTCGCTGGGCTTTTTGCGCGGCCGGTAAATCCGCTTCGGAGCGCGCGGAATTCTCTAATTCAACTAAAATCGCATCAATTTCGATTCCCGCAAGGAAGTTGCATTTTTAAAAGATCGCGCTACTCGGTCGGTAATGTAGAACGGTATGCGCGAAGGTCGAATATCGCGCGGCACTGTCCGCGAGAGTGTAAAATTCGAAAAGTTCAGCTTTTACTCGGTCGGTATAACGGAGCCGAGGTCGAGCGAAAACAGCGCGCCGCGGAGCAGCGGTGGGGTTAGCATGGAATGAGGTTGCAAAGAAAAGCTCACGCACATTTTTTTCGTAAAAAGCGCGGGGCTGCGGGGGAGGAAGGCTCGTTGGGCGGTGGGGGAAGGGAAGCGGGAGGGAGCAGTGGGGGGCGCCTAGAGCGGCCATTTTGATGGTGACGCGCGTATTGGAGGTCGCGGTGTATCCCACCAGTGACGAAGCCACTGGAGTTTTGACGTGGCTTACTACGTACATGACCGTTTGCCCACTCCGATTGCAGCAAAGTTTGTGACGAGAAATACGTAACTGGTAAGTACCCGAAGAGCACTATCTCTCTCTCTCACTCGCTCACTCTCTGCAAAAGCCGCCCCAGCTGGGAGAATAATAACAATTGATGAGTACGGAAAAGCACACACGGGGAAAAAGCCTCGTTCGGGAACCACGCGCGCTCGCGTATATTCGTTTCTTTTGTTTTGCTTCCCTAATTATATGTCGCGTAAGCGCAACCGAAAAAAAGAGCACGAGAGAGAAAGAGAGAGGAACGAAAAAGTACAGTGCGAGCGCGAACGAGAAAGATTTACTTCCGGAACAACATCGCGGTTAAATCTCATTGTCGCGCTCGCGCGCGCGTGTGTTTGCGTGTGTGCGAGAGTCTCCTCGGGACGTGTGTGTACATGTGAAACGCGAGAGACACTTTGCGTACTTTTTGCTCGCGGGCGAAGTGCGCGGAGGGGGGTGGGGGATTTATAATCATTCGAAAAATATGGCGTCTACACACGCGGGGATTAACGAAAAACGCGTGTGTGTGTAAATGAGCGTGTTGATAATTCCTCGATGGTAAAGAATTCTCATCTCTCATACTCTCTCTTTGTCTCGACATTCCTCTTCCTCCGTCTCCGGAGAGGAATAATTCTTTACGAAGTAGAAACTGCGTCTCTCGATGTTTTCCCTCGCACGCGTTTTCTCTCGCGCCCGCTAATAAGGCTTCGATCCGCAATGTTTATTCGAATTATTTCTCTTCTATCTCTCTCGCCATATTGCCTTGTTATATATACATACGTGTGTACGTACGTACGCACATGTACGTCGCGTTTTTCCCTCGCTCATACATTTTGGCGGGAAATACAAAATTTCTCGAGAATTCGAAGGAAAACCTCGATTATTCGTGCTCGTTGGCCATTGGGACGAAAAAGTCTGACATTTTTTAAGTTTTACCAAAATTGCGAAGTTTCCTTTGAGATTTGTGCCATTGATCTTGAATTTTTTGTGCTCGGGCTGGTTTCCATTTGTTTGATTTTTTTTTGGTTTTTTTTTCCTTCGTCTCTCGCAGGGCTAGCGGTCCCCGGGCTATGGAAAGTATGGTCGAAGAGAACGGATCGGCTGTTGACCCACTGTCGCCAGGCTCGCACAGCGGCGACGCCGCACCCGCCTTAGGAACATCGGTACAGTCAATGAATAGAAATCATCAGCAGCATACTCACCATCTGGTAGCATCAACCAGCATTGTCCAACTTACTCTACCCGCGTCCGTCACCGCACAGGTATACAGGAGCGTCTCCTGTGTATCTCGTCTCGACGTTCGCCTTTCCTTAACACCTGTCACCGTCTTTTTGTTCTGTTTTTTTTTTCTACACTGCTCAAACGTTCCTTGCTGCAACTCTCCCTGGGAGAAATTTCATCTTTTTCCCGTGCCGTAGAGGAACATCGTGCCGATGAATGTTGTAGGATCGTGATTTTTTTTTCGTAGACTTTGATACACCCGATGAAAGTTATCCTGAGAAAAGCTCGTCATGTCTCTGCTTCCTTTTCGAGGAAAACAAAGGATAGAAATCCGGACAATTCGAGACGGTTCCTCACGACGTTTGGGAATTTCGATGAAACGTCGAGCGACTGTGCCGAATTGTTTAGATGCTAATATTTGTTTTCTCGAATACAATGCGGGGGAACTTATTGCAAGTTTGAATGTCGATTTTTTGCGTATGTGTCTACATCTTAAAAAACAGCATCTTTTAACATTGAGCGATGAAATGCTCGACCTTCCTCAGAGCGAATTGGAATCGAAATTTGATCACAGGGTTGGAAGGACAGAAAAATTGAAGGGTTCGATAATTCTCGGCTTTTTGCGGGTTTTTTCGGAAAGTTTTTTTGATTTATTAACATCAAGGGAAATTTGAAAATAGTCTTTTTACGAAATATTCGAGAAGGTATCGAAGATTTCTGCCTTATCGCTTTTTAGTAGTCGAGATTCTAATGACTTAACGGAAAGCCCTGGCATCTCCGAAAAACCAAGGACTACCGCGAGATGTACACATTTTTTTTCTGCTCTCCCAGGAATGTTCGGATCGAATTTCGTCTCTGCGTGGCAATTTTTTTTACCAAATATTTTTTGTATTGCCGGAGGAAGTTTCGCCGCTTGAATTCCGAACAACATATATAGATGTATTACCAGAATCGTAATTTTGTTTAGTTTTTCACAAGCGAAAAAGCCCGCGCAATTTCACATAAAATTCGTTAGAATCGATTATTATTTTTAACTCGAACAAACAAATGAAAACAAACTCATTGTCATCAACGATAAAAAAGGCATCCTCATTCACTCGTTTTATTATTTTTCAACATACAAAAAAAATGTCACTACCTTATCACGCCATTACGAGCGCTCTCTTTCTCTTTCTCTCTCTTTATTTCTCTCTTGCTCCGATCCCCGAAGTCAAGTCTAACCCTCATCGTCTTTTTCTCATCTTTTATCAAGGTACAATCCGTTATACAGCCAAATCACCAATCCGTAATTCAGAGTGCGACGAACATACAGCCGGTCGCAATATCCAAAGGAAATGTTATTCTTGTCAGTAAACAGAATTCGGTCATACAGTCGGCGCAAGGAAGTTTGCAAACGTTGCAGGTGATCAATCTTTTTTTACGAAAAATGTATTATTAAGAAGAAAAAAAACAAGAATATAATATTTAATATGTATTATTTAATATATTAATTGAATTAATGTATTATTTAATACTATTAATATGTCTATTTTTACAGATTAACCTAATAAAATAGTATAAATTTCATTATAATATATATAATTATAAGGAAAATATATATGAGCAATGGAATTATATAGATTGATTTATTCCACATGTCTTCCAATTGCCATAACATTAACCAGCCAATTGTTCAGTACATTTTTTTTACACTTTTGCACTCCACATAAAAAATTAATTAAAGACTATAACTACTAGCACTATATCACGTTAAGTTTCCCTGAAAGTGCTCGCCCGTCGGCAATGGAATTATATATATTTCATTATTATATATCTTATAACGAAATGATATATATGAATAAATTAATAAATAATGATAGCAATAAAATAATAGAATTTTATATATTTTACTATATCTACTAGCTTAATAATATATAGAATTTGGTTTGAATGCGTATAACAGTAATTCAAAATAAAAAATACGTCAATACGTGTAATAAAATATATATATTCTATTTTTTGCTATATAAATATATGTTACAGTTAAGGGGTTAGGCTACTATGACGACTAGAAAATCAGAATTATTAAAAAAAAAGTTTTCAAGGAATAAGACGTGAAAAATTGTTTCGAAGAATATGAATAATTAAAAATGTTATAAACGATCCCGTGAAGGCCTTGTAAACGTGAGGGGTTTAACGGTGTAATTGATTTTGGCTTCTCGGTTGATCTAAAAAAAACGAGCTTTTTTTTATTCGTGAAATAGATAATACTGGCTAAGACTTGACCGAGTTATTTTATTCTCGTGTCTGAATCATCCATTTTTGTCGGTTTTTGAGGAAAAATGATATGATTAAAAACTAATGAAAAAAATGTGAAGAAGAAAAACGTCTGTCACGACTAAACTACTATTACACTGACTTAGTGTACCAAATTTCTCAAGCGACGAACGAGAGTTTTATAATGTTCACAGTAGCCTAACGTTCTAACTAAGGAAAAGTAGTTCTAACGAAATGCATGAGTTAAAACCGTTTCCGAATGAGGTCAAAGTTTGCGTTTGTTTGGGTTTCCAAGCACAAATTCGAATTTTCGCTAGGAAAAACTATATATAACGAAGACGTTCAGTTAGAACTACTTTTTTACTGGGTAGAACAAGTTTCTTTGGGTTGTAATTGGGTCATTATTTAGATAAGTGACTTTTCCGAAAAATGAGCCAAACATTTTTTTTGTCATTTTCTTATTTATTGAGTTGTTAACGATGACATTCAGTCGGGGGAAGCTAAAACATTTCATTAACCAATTTTTTTACGAGCAAAAATTGTTAAAAAAAATTTCGAATTTTTCAAAAACTCCTGTAGTAAAACCCAATTGTGGGGGGATTTATAAAATAGCTTTCCTAAATACAAACAAACCCAAATAAACTCAGCCCCTTTATGCTGGAGGGGGTTTGGTTTGTTCGGGTTTGTTTATATTTAGGAAGGCTTCTTTTATAAATACCCCCGCTCTCCACCCCCAATATAGGAATGAATATCATCATTTGTAACCCAATAAATAAGAAAATGGCAAAAAAATAAAGCTTATTTTTTGGAAAAATAACTTATCTGAAGAATTACCTGTAACTCTAACACATATACATATTAGGGTGGTTAAAAAAAAACCGATTATTTTTTCTCAACGGAAAATTGAATTAGTTAAGAAAAAGAAAGTTTTGCAAAATTTGAGGGTTGTAAACAATTTTTTAGTTAGTGCTCAAACGCCTTTTTCCCTTTTTTTCATGATTATCGGAGTATTAATTTTGGTTATCTCGATGCAGAAAATGTTATTGCGTGATCCAGTGTGTCTTGATTTAATTTTTTTCTGTAACAATACACAATATTTATTTAAATATTTTTTTTTACCATAAACAATTTGTATTTGCAGATTAAGAATCAATATATGTAATTCGGTTGTGAAAATTATATCAACGACTTGATGAACAAGAACACGGTGCTTACATCACTGAACGTCTAACAAGTATGCGTGTTTTTTCGAAGTAATATGTTGTTTGGGAGTGAGAAAACAAAGTCATACGGATTCGAGAGTTACAAACCTCGGCGCTGTTGACGCTACTGCACCTTTGTTTCTCCGACTGTCCGTGAGTTCTTCTCGCGAAGAATTCATTCTTATGACTGTTTCCAGTAGTTGCTGTATTGAGCTACGTCACAGTACACGTAAAAATCAAAATGTGAAAAATGATCGCGGGTTTGGACGATAGTGAAAGTGCCGAAATTTATCTAATTGGGTCGGAAATCGGAGAATTTGTGGAGCGAAAATTACCCACGAATAGAGAAGCATTGAGTCTATTCTTTCACCATCATAATACTCTTGAATTTCTGTTCGAGAGAGTACACAAAACGTTATCGACAAAATAACTAATATTCGGAGCGAAACCGGAATAGGAATTTCTCAACCTTCCTTCAATCTCAAAAGGTTACAAAAATTAGGATTGGAGTGGGCAGCATTGAAAAAAAATTATTTACGGAGAAATCAAACTCAATCGTTCAACGAAAGTCTCTTTCAACATAAGTTGGATCAATTATTTGAATTATATTATTATGATGCCGATTCGCGGGGAAAAAAATTGACGGAAGATCGAGACAGAAAATTAAAAGTCGTTTGAGCACTACCTAAAAAAATGTTTAGACTTCTCAAGTTTTGTATAAATTACTTTTTCATAACGTAGTCACTTTTTCCGTTGCGTAGCACGAAAAACAAATTAATTTTTTTTAACCACCCTAATATATATATATATTTATTTATTCATACACCCACATAATATCACAAAAATAATCTTGCTACTTGCATTCCAATAGTCTAAAGGCAAACAACCAAAAAACCCCCTTGCAGGTCGTCGAAACCGGGAGCGATGATAGTTTCTCGGACGACGAATCGCCGAAAAAGAGAAGAGATCTCCTGACGAGACGAGCGTCGTACAGAAAGATCCTCAACGATCTGAGCGCGAGTGAAATCGCAGGTGAGCAGCGAAAAAAACGCGCAAATTTTCTCTCGCTACGACTTCTTGCACACTTTGAATTACGTATAAGTATTTGGTAGATTTGCGAACGTAGATGAACGACAATAAGTAAAGAAAATTAAATGCTCGACAATGCACGACTGTCAATTGAAGAAAAGAAGAAAAAAAGCTGCTACATTGCCGAAATTTCGCGAGTGCATGTCAGTTCATACGAGCAATTGAAGAAGCAAAAAAGAAAAACGTACCGGTGCTCGCGTTATTCGCGATTGAATTGCGATCTATCGTAGCTTTCTTTTTTTTTTTTCCCTACTTTTACGTTGTTACATTTCGGAGGAAAAACGTTGTCGCGTGAACGGTAGATAATGTAGGATGCCATGCCAAGTTTGTATCGTTGTCAGTATGTTATCAAAATATATTGCGTAGCTGATATTCATTCGTACACTATGTCGGTGTTTTTTGTTTGTTTTGTTTTCTTCATTTTCGTAAGAAAAGAATTTAAAAAAAACAGAAGACACGAGATGAAGAGAAAACTAAGATTCATCATTCGTTCATGCTTGACTTTTTTTTTCATCCATTCGTGGCTTTCTCCATGTTGAAGGTACGAAAATGCCATCCTGATCCTCAACCCGTACTCGTATTTGGCCAATGCAAAGCAAAATCATACACGCACACACTTGAGAATACGGAGTGAAAGGGAAAAATAAATCATTTCGCCCGCCTGTATGATCTGACTGCACGTAAACGTGGCACGACTGAGAGCGTGAATGAGGGTGAAAAAAAATTGCCGCTTAGCGAAGAACAAAAAAATTGAAACAAAATATCAATTCCAAGAGAATATTATCGAGAAAAAAATTACATTTTAATAACAAATTGATTGTTTCAGGCGAGAAAAGTGAATATTTTTCAAGCCGTTCATTTAAGCAAGTGAATTTTGTTCGGTTGTTTTTTTTTTTTCATTTGTTTTTCGTTGGTGAGAATGGATATTTGAAAAATTTTGACCAAGGGGTAAACATAATGTATTCGGTGTTGCAGCGGGTCATTTGCCTCCTATAGAATCCTCATTAGAGTGCGACTCTAACGTGGACAGTGACATGTCTTCCCACTCGCTTCATTACCAAACAGGTTGGTCAATCATATTCTTCTGTCTCTATTCTTTTTTTTTTGTTTTTGAAAGGAAAGAGAACAAAGTTAGAAGGACCGCGTGGTCCTTTCGTGCCATCGAGCTCTCGTGCATCCCGTCCTCATTTCACCTGTCATTAAATGGATCAATCCCATTCCCTTCGGTTGTGGAATTTTTACTGGAGCAAAAAACATTGTTCTATCCCTTCAGATGCGATTTGGAGTCGCTTCCTATTCTCTCTCTCTCTCTCTCTCTCTCTCTCTCTCTCCCCTCTCTCCCCCCCCCCTCTCTCTCGCTCTCTCGCTCTCTTGCTCTCTCGCTCTCCTCTTTCTGTGTGTACTGTCCGCCAAATTATCTCATTCGATTTTTCTTCATCGTTCTCAATCGGACAAAAAAAACGACGATCATCGCTTGGTATGGTATCCTTTCGCACGAGCGAGATTTACGTGTTCGGCATAGCTCGAAGAAGCAATAAACTGAACCCTCGAAAAAGAACCTTCCCAGGTTCGCGAAGATCGAATTGATTTTACAGAAAGAAAAAAAACACTTTTTCTTTTTTCCTTTAATTCAGTCTCGCGAAGCGATTGCGCAAATGAAGTGAATGAAAATCGCGGAGGCGCTCGAGGCAAAAGTCGAGAAGCGTTTTTCATCGAAATAAACATGGCGATCACACGCGTCGAGTACCAAATTTAGGAGAATTCTTGCATTCGTGACATACGCTGGAAGTAAAGAATAAGGAGGAAATAATGTGTTTTTTTCGGTGTACAAAAGAAGAAGAACAAAGGAGAAAAAAAACGAACAATTAATGTTTTGCAGTAATACCTGCGGGAACTATACAAATAGCAAACCAGGGTGAGGGTGTACCAGGTCTTCACACACTAACTATGAGCAATGCGACGACCACTGGCGGAGCTATAGTACAGTATGCACAGGGCCAGGATACGCAATTTTTTGTCCCAGGTGTGAATTCTTCGTAATTTTCTTTTCTCTCTCTTTCTTTTCTCTCTCTCTCTTTCTATCTTTATTTACTTTTTTTACTGTAATTTGTTCTCTGTATTTCTCCTCGCCCTTCCTCCTCTCTTTTCGGCTCTTTCTATCACCTCCCGCACTCTCTATACCCCAAGATAACCCGAATTCCCATCCAACGCGCGAGACACGAAGAGCCGAGTGACGAAAAATTCCCAAGCAAGCCCCTCAAAAAACTCAAATATTCTGGGTGTTGCTCGTTGAGTGAAAAGAACGAAAAAAAATGCTACATGTAAATTTCGGTACGGGATCGATCGAGGCTTGCACTGTTCCGTGCCATTTGAGGAGTACAGCCTGTTTGCAATGTTTCAGCTTACACAGGTCATGGTGTCGTGGTCGAGGACGCGGCTAGAAAACGCGAGATGAGGTTGCAGAAGAACAGGTGAGGGAGATTCAATCCGATACTCTCATCTTTTTGCTCCATTCTTCACTTTTTTCTCCATTCTTCACTTTTTTACATACTGAAAGACGTTAAGGGGCTACATCTACCTAGAGGCCCGAAAAAAATGGCCGAAATTCTAAAATAAATTCTGAGAAGTGGTTGGTGAAATAGAAACGCATTTTTTTAAACACGAATGTACATATATTGAGTCTTTAAAAAAAAGTCACCAAAAAATACAGAAAAACAACAAAAACATGGGGCCGGGTTGAAATTCCGAACTTTGAATGATCAGAACGCTCAAAACTTCGAAAGAATACTACCCCGAAAGATCAAAACTCCGAAAATCTAAACGGGGCTGGGCTGAAGCTCCGAACTTTGAATGATCAGAACGCTCAAAACTCGGAAAGAATAGCACCCCGAAAAATCAAAACTCCGAAAGAATTTTACACGAAAGACCAGAACTTCGAAAATCTGAACAGCGTCAAAGTAGTTCGGCTATGGAAGTTTTAAACGTTTCAAAATTTTCAATAAATCGACGAATTAATTCAAGAATTTTTTTTATTAAGAAGTGATTTTACGTCATCTTTGAAATTTGTCTAGACAATGTTATACGTTCTACATCATTTACAGTCAACTGTGTAAACTTTCGCTGGCATGAGCTTGACGAATCTTGTAATTTCGGAAAATGAAACTTAGGAATTTTAAACTGTCGGCGCATTCAAAGTTCGGAATTTCAACCCGGCCCCCATTCCAAGATCATGCCAGCAAAAGTCTACACAGTCGACTGTAAATTATGTAGATCGTATTACGTTGTCTAGACAAATTTCAAAATTGACGCAAAATCACTTAATAAATAAAAAATTCTTGAAATAATTCGTCGATTTATTTAAAATTTTGAAACTTTTAAAACTTCCATAGCCGAATTATCTTGACGGTGTTGAGGAGCTATACCAGTGTGAACGCTGAAAAATATCAAAGTCTAACAGAAAGACGTAGTTATGAAAAAAACGTCTGTTTTCTTGCCTATAAAGTGGTCGTTTTTTTCAATGCCAAATCGTCAATTTTCATCCAATCAAAAATATCCTACGTCATTGTAGAGTAAATATATTCAAGAGTACTCAGTTCAAATTTCGAGTAAATCGGATAATTGCTCTTTGAGTTACAATGTCAGAAAATTTAAAAAATCTCATTTTCGAGAAAAACACGTTTAAAGATTTAACTATCGATTTTTGCAAGATAAAATGATATTTACCATAAAAACTGCTAATCAGCTATACCAGGCCCATACAATGGACCCTTCTCTTCCTCGAACAATGCCTGCTGAGAGGCTGAAGCTTTTCACACTGGTATAGCCCCTTAAGATTTTCGGAGTTTTGATCTTTCGGGGTATTCAAAGTTCGGAATTTCAACCCGGCCCCATCTTGAATTCCGGAACATTCAAATTCGGAATTGTAAACCGTCGGAGCATTCGAAGTTCGGAATTTCGACCCCGGCCCCAAAAACATGGCCGCCGACAGATGATGACATTTTTTTCAACAACGTGGCGACGAATCGGCACTCGAGTATACAAAATCTATGAAAAAAGTCGTCATTTTTACGTAACTATTAAAAAAAGAAGATCGTTTTTGCAAAAGTAAGATCGTCAACGACCTTTTAATGTTTCTCATCGTATCTCCTGTAAATTCGGAAACAATCCATCAAGTGGTCCTCGAGATATCATGTCCACCCACTTTGATAACAGTGTATCGAGAAAAACACGTTTAAGGTTTGAAGTATGTTGCTGCTACCGCTCGCCCGGCCGACTATTACAAGCTGCAGCTTATTAAATTTTAGGAATATTTCAATGCAATTTTCAGGGAATATAGGTAAAAACTATAGCTATCGAATAAAAATATTTTTGGCAAATGCAATTTTTTGACCCACCTAGGTAGACGTAGCCCGTTAATTCGACCAGTTAAACGCTTCTTTCCGTTCCTTTATTCGTTTTAGACTCGACTCCCGATCAACCCGATGACTTTTTCTCATTCCGCTCTTTCGCCTTTCCACAGAGAGGCAGCCCGCGAGTGTCGGAGAAAAAAGAAGGAGTACATAAAGTGTTTAGAGAATCGTGTCGCCGTACTTGAGAACAGAAATCAGACGCTTATCGACGAGCTCAAGTCCCTCAAGGAGTTGTATCAGCAAAAAACCGACTGAGTAAAGCGCGCGACGATTTGTTGGATAACGTTTGATCGACCAATTAATCACTCGCTCGTGTGCGAAATTGATTTTTGGGAATGTACATTCGTCTTGATATGTACAAAGCGATTTGTTGATATCGCCACACATATATATATATATATATATATATATATATATATATATATATATATATATTTCTTATCGACATTGTCGTTGAGGAATAACAAGAGGATGACAAAGAAGTGGATAAAAAAAACGAGGAGCGCATCCAACGACAATTGTTTTACGTGTACATGCATTCGTAAACTAAGATAAGTGTCCTCTGTATAATATTGTATTTATGTACGAAAATGACGGCAAAAAGGCTTGTGAAAACTCGGCTTTTTCGTCCGGAAATATTGGGCGCGGGAGATGGCAGGGGGGGGGGGGGAAGAAAGGAGAAAAGTTCGAGAAGCCAAAGGTTTTCTTTCTTTACGTCCTTTTTCTTCGAACGACAACGAGATTTTTCGCAAAAATCTCGCAGGTTTATCGTTGGATTTTTGTTCGTTTTTTCTCTCTTTATTTCATTGTAAGATAGTAAAAATCACGAGAACGAGAAGAGAATTCGATCGGTTAATTTTCGAGCTCGTCCGAGGGTGATAAAAAAAAAGAAAGAGAAGGAGAGACCAGTGTCGCCTATCAAAGTTACCCCGTAGATGCGTTTTTTTAAAACCCGAGACATTCTATTTTTACGGATGTTGAACAGGCAACGACGAATCGGGAGAAAATTGATTGCGTTTTTATCTTTTGTGCAATAATTCTATCTTCTTTTTTCTTAGCGCAATTCAAATATTTTTTTATCCTCTTTTTCTCTGTCTGTCGCTCGCTCGCTCTGTCTCTTGTTTGTACGCAATTTTTTCGGAGGCGAAAATAATTGTTGAATTTCTACCTCCAGTGGGAGGTAAACGCAACGAATGATTGAATCGGAAGCGCTCTTTATTCCGAGTTGAAGAAAATAAAACGTATTTTACATTGAACGGTACAATGTAAATGATTTTACTTGCAAGCGATAAATTCACATTTTTATTCCACATTTCTTGGAAGGTTTTGTCTTTGGATGAGGAGGTTCCTTCTATCTTCTTTTAGTCGCAGTAAAAAAATAACCGATGTATCCCAAGGGTACTGGGTGAGACTTAGTGCTCGGAAATTTTGTTACGCAGAAGAATTGAGAGAGAGAGAGAGAGAGAGAGAGAGAGAGAGAGAGAGAGAGAGAGAGGGAATGAAAAAAAACCGAACATACAGAAGGATGGAATGTGAATACAAGAGGTAAAAGAAAAACAAAACCGGAAAGAATTGATTGAAAGAAAGGGAAAGAGTGACATCGGACAAATGTTCCGCCGATGGCTCGGGGAATAATCTGTGTATTTCTTTTGTCCTCGATGTAGAAAATCATCGAACAATTCGTCATTCTAATTTTCAAGCTGGAATAAAACATTGTCCATTATCGCCGCGTATGCACCAAGTCGGACATCACCATTGTAAAATATAGATGTAATATAAAACAAACAAACAAAAAAAAGAAATGAAAAGGGAAGAAGAAAAAAAACGAAAAAAAAAAGAAATCTGGAGTGCCTTGAAGATTGCAGTACATATATGTATATGTATAAACGATAGAACAAGCAAAAAGAACTCAAATGTCGTAAATTCATTTTTTCTTCTTCGACTCGATGCAAACTTCTCAACAAAAAAAACAAAAGGAAACGATTTACGAAATTTGACTTTTTTTTCCTTCTAAATATACGAATGACAAAAATTTACTAAATTAACATAGTTCTCGCAATGAAATTTGCGGGAGTACAGATCTATGATATTTTCAAACATTGTTTACGATTCGAATTTTTCTCAGCGACGTAGAGAAAGGGAGAGAGAGATGCATCGAAAAAAAGAGAAAAAAATCTCATGAATTTTAGACAAGCTTTCTGGGGATTTCTAATTTCTAAATTTCTTCACCTCTCTCTCTCTTTTGTTAGAAACTATTCGCGTTGTCGATGATATTTCTCTCTTTTTCGTCGGATCGTCGAGAGTATACATTTTTTTTCACGTGTTCGTCCAGACGCGGAGGCGAAAATAAGAAATAGCGAGATATAAAAACAGAGAGAGAGGAGAGAGAAAAAAGAAAATATGACTATATGTATAATATATATGTATATCTTGGTTGCTGCACCTATCATAATATTATTATTATAAAAAGTATTGTATATAGATAATAATATATGTATTTTTACATATCATTGGCCTTCTTGAAGAAATATAACTCCGACGTCTGTTGATAGAGAGAAAATGGTATATGAGACAGAGCTTTTGGAAAAGCTCGTCTGTCGATGCCTTTATTCCCGGGACTTTCCAATTTTCTTGGATTTATGTGGGTTTCATTTTATAATTGTTGCAACCATATGCGAAGCTCTTGTATTTGATTTTTCACCGATGATAAACTCGTGCCACCTGCCACGCTGTACTGCTCGACGCTCTTCCCAAAATTCCAGATCGTCGCGACGTCGTCGTCGAAAGCTGGGCTACGAATAAACAAGTAATACGAAGCTGAGCAAATGGCACCCCATCGAGTATCCAATTCCAAAATGCCGAGTACCAAATATCGGGGTCCGGATATCAAGTACAGAAATGTTGGGTCATAAATACCAAATACTGAATATAGAATATAGAGTATTAAACGTCAAATATTAAATACTGAATACCAAATGTTGAATACCGGCGATCAAAGACCATATACTGAATACCGACTACTGCATACCAAATATTAAATACCGAACACTGAACACCGAGTATCAAATACTGAATAATTAATACCAAATACTGAACACGGGCGATCACCGACCAGATACTGAATACCGACCACTGCATACCGAATACTGAAAACAGAGTATCAAATACTGAATAATTAATGGCAGATACTGAATACGGACGATCAAATGCCAAATACTGAATACCGTACACTGCATACCAAGTGTTAAATACTGAATACAGAGCATTAAATACTGAATGTTGAATACCGAATACTGAATACCGGCGTTCAAATACTCAAGTCTGTAGATAAAATACTAAATACCGTCCACTGCATACCGAATACTGAATACGTAGTATCAAATACAGAATATTAAATGTCAAATATTAAATACCAAATGCTCAATACCAGCGAAACAGCACTCAACTCCAAAGACCAAACACTGAATACCGTACACTGCGTACCAAATTATAAATGTCGGATAATGAATACAAAGTATCAAATACTGAATATTAAATACCAAATACTGAATACCGCCGTTCAAACACTGAAGTCCATTGACGAGATATTAAATACCGTACGCTGCGTACCAAATATTAAATACTGCATATCAAATACAGAATACCGGCGATCGCAATCCTAACGACCAAATACTGAATACCGTACCCTGCATATCAAATATTAAATACTGAATACAGAGTATCAAATATTGAATATTGAATGCCAAAGATTAAATACTGAATAGGTGAATATCAAATGCTGAATACCGGCAGATCAAATACTGAATTTCGAAGACTATATACAGTGCACTGCATACCAAATACTGTATACAGAATATGAAATGCTGAATATAAAATGGCAAAAATTAAATACTGAATAGGTAAATACCAAATGTTAAATACCAGTAACGAAATACTAAATCCCGAAGACCCAATACTGAATACCGTGCATTGCATACTAAGTATTGAATACCGAAAACTCAATACAAATATTCGACAAATATGGTGAATACTCAATGCCGAATATTCAATATCGTGAATAAAATACGAAATATTGACCACGGAATATCAAATATCGTGCAGAAAATATAGAATATCGAATACCGAGTACTGCGTACAAAATACCGAGTACTGTGTATTGAATACCGGATATGAAATGCCGAATACCACAGATCGCGCATCGAATATCAAGTACTAAATACCGAAGATGTCGCATCGAATGCTAAAAACTGAATACCAGTCTTCGATTAATGAATCGAAGACAAGCTACCGTTTACCTGATCAACTCCAATTCACTCAACGTTATGTCCGGCAATTGGATTTTGTTCGCCTCAGCGTAAGCCACGACCTCGCCAGCAATGTGATGAGCCTCCCTGAACGAAATCTGAAAGTTTTACAGATTCCTAATTTTCTTCCATTGTCTTCTCAAACGAAGTTGATAGGAGTTTTTTTTCATCGATAAAACATAGTCTATTTCAGAATTTACCCCTTTACGAACGAGATAATACGCGACGTCAGTAGCGAGCATACTATTTTCCAACGAGGCTTCGCATTTGTCACTGTCGATCGTTAAATTTTGCAACGCCCCCCTCGTCACTCGTAGCATTGTCAGCAGCGTGTCGTGGCACGTGAAGAGTGCCTCCTTGTCTTCTTGCAAATCTTTGTTGTACGACGACGGTATTCCCTTGAGACTCGTCAGAAAACCCATGCACTGTTTTACGAAAAGAACGAAAAATTCGAATTTTTCACGTTTCCTGTCGAAAATTAAAGTACGGTTCCTTCTTTAAAAATAATTGTTCAAAAATGCTGTTCTGTCAGTGGCCTCCGAATTAAATTATTATAATATATTGATAACGAGCCCGAATTAAATGAATATTTGGATAAGGCCAAAAAAGTATAATTTCACGAATACGTTAATTTTATTCTTTTTTTTTATTCGTGCAACAATGTCCTCCCAAAATTCTTTTAATTTTAATTATTTTTATCGCCACGAGTACCATTTTTTTAAAACCCATGACCATCTTTTTCGCCTTTATTAAAAAATAATACATGTCTCTAATACTGATGGAATTATTTTTCTTTTAACAGCACTTTAATGATGTTTGCAATTTGATCCTTTTTTTTCACGCTGACCTTGCCAATGAGAGTGCCAGTTTTTCCTCTGACGAGCTCGACGCAATCGGGATTACGTTTTTGGGGCATCAGGCTACTGCCGGTCGAGAAACCGTCCGAGAATTTCACGAAGTTAAATTCATGGGAGCTGTATATAACGAGATCCTCGGCGAGCCGACTCAGGTGGACCGAGGTCAACGAGGCCCAGAACAAATACTCCACTGTAAAATGAGGAACGAACGACTGGAATCAAATAAGAAACGAAAAACGAAAAAAAACGTTGGGCAAAAAAAAACAAGAAATTTGTAGACTCGGAGATTTCAAGCCAGACAAATGAAAGTTCAAGCGCTCGTGAGGTTCAAAATATTCGTTTAGGGGTCTTCTCACTCTAGACGCTAAAAAAATACTATTTTCATGTTTTTTTTTTATAGGTTTATATTATAGATATTGATATAAAAGTTGTTGCGCTTAATAAATATACTTTCGAAATACATTTAAAAAAATTTTATGTATTTAAGTAACCCAAACAAACTTTAAACGCGTTTTTCTCGAAACAACGTTTTTCGACGGCTTGTTGATAAAATTTTCGAAACTACTGAACCGATCGTTATGAAATTTTAACCACATATTCTTTACAACTATAGCTATAGCGCATATCAAGGATTTTTTTAAATTTTGATATTTACTATTTTTTTTTTGCTAAAAAACGGTGCAAAAAACACGTTTTTTTTGTTTTTTCGAAATATGTCCACCATTTTGTTATTTTTGCATATATAAAAAATCGTATGATATGCGCTACCGCCATTAACATACTGAATCTAAAACCGTTTGATTTTTTTTATTCGGATGATGCATCTCCGAGATTTCGTCAACAGCGCAGAGCTACAAATTTTTTGGGACATTTCTTCAACTACCATTTTCGTCTGTAAATAGTGACTTGAATAAATAGTTTTTTTTTTCAAATTCATTTCGTAAGTGTATTTATTAAGTGTAACAACTTTTATATCGATATCTATACTATAAACCTATAAAAAAATGCATGAAAAAAGATTTTTTTAGCGTCTCAAGTGAGAAGACCCTTTAGAGGATCATCACAGTATAACATTTTCGAAAAATCGATTTTTTTTGGCATTTTCCGATAGTATAGGCGGTTATAAACATGCTGTTCATATAATTACATAAACGTAAGTAGACAATTTATATTAAAATTCCACGCTCGAAACTTTAAAAGCGTTTTTCTCGAAATGTCGTTTTTCAAAACGGTATCAATGGAAGAGTTTTCAAGCTACACGTCTCAAATTTTGACACAACATTCTTCACGCCATTCTTCATCTTGCTATGGAAGGTTTTTTTTTTAATCTTAATTTTTTTTGTAACGAAAAACTCGAAAAAATAGGCTAAATTCGATACCTTTTTTCAGACCGCCGTCAATTTATCAATTTTGATTTTTTTAAATCTCCATAGCAAGATAGTGGCTTTCATACTGATTAACGTGGTCCTCTAGTTTCTCGGCTGTTTTTTTACGGCTTTTTCAATAATTTTTTACGGGCAAAGCATCGATATAATCAATTTCATTGTTTTTGCATAATCTTTATTAACATTTAAATAAGCTTTACAAATTTTTTGAAGTCAAAATATATAATAGAATAAAGGTTACAGTGGCCGACAGGAAGACATCAAGTAAAAGAGGTGCTTGACGGTGACCAAGATTGCGGCTGTTCTGCTTATCTGAAATCAAAAAACCAAACGGCATTTTAATCTTCATATTTAAGACTAGCGATTGAACTAGAGTGAATTCTAAATTACAAAAATTTACTTTTTTATACACTATTGAAAATTACATTCTATTTTTTACTCATTTTTTCTTAAGTTTTTCGCTCGTACAAAAAAAACTATCGACGCAATCATGATAATCCTAGTTCAATCGCTGGCTTATAACATATTGAAGATGCTGTATAAATTTAAACAAGATCGGTGCAGTAGTTTCTGAAATATCGTGGTCACCGTTTCAAAAAATGGTGTTTCGAGAAAAACGCGTTTGACAGTTCGCGCATGTGATTTATACTAAAAATTTCATCTCACCGTCAATCTGCTATGCCTGGACCATACAATAGGCCTTCCTCTTCTTCTTGGAAGTCACGCAGAGCTGCTCCGTCTTCCCTTTTCGCGATTCGGGCCTGTTTTACAACATCACTCGTGCGCCTTTCTGAACGGTCGATCGGAGAGCTATCACGCTGTTGAACATATCCTTTAGCTTGTGGGCCGATTTTCACTCCCATGGTTTCTTTCAAGGTCTTCAGGATAGATTTGAATCCTTCGTTGAAGATTATGACAGCGAGAAACGTGGCGATTTCAACCACTTTTGGCCCAGAATGGAGGTGCTTCGGAGCAAAAGTCCAGATCAACGAATTGAGCGACTCGTTATTATTTTGAGTTTCCGCTCCCAGGCATCTGCTTAACAATTCTTCTTTGGATAAATCCTCATAAATTGGCTTTATAACTTTTTGAACTGCTCCAGAAAGAGGCGGTTTATTGTGTTTGAATTGCTCAGCCTCTCCAAGAAGCTCGTACCTGCTCCGTTCCAGGGCCGTAACTTGTAAACCACTTCGAATATCGAAAAATCCTTTGGCACACATTTTCTACACATGTTGTAGATATGATTTATGAGAAAAAAAAATCGATTTTTTCGACCCGAGAAACTAGAGGACTGCCTTAATAATCTTTTTACAAATTTTGTTTCAGATAATATTTACGACCAAAACCGTGTACACTGTGAGGACTCCTTTTTTCGAAGACATTTTCCACCGTTAAAAAGAATGTGAAAAAAAATAAAAATAAACGTTTCAAAAATTATTTTCTGTTCTTCATGAGTTCTTTGATGTGATATAAAAAAATTAGGCTGCTTGAGCTATTTTAACCATCGAAACAAAAATCGCGAAAATCAGCTTTTTTTCGACCCGTTACACTATGATGATCTCTTCAAAAATTCGTTCGACGCTGTTCTTACGATTTTTCTATTGAAAAATCGGTCTCTTTACGCGAGAATAAACAATCAGATAGGAGAGTTCTCTTTGTCGAAATGTATAAGTTGCTTTTCGTCAACAATGAACTGCGTGCTGCTTAGGTGCATTTAGGTTGAGAGAAAAACATTTTTACCTGCGAAATCTCTGTCTCCCACGGCCTGGACACTGTTGCTCGTAATTTTGGAAAATCCGAGCTCTTCGGCGAGCTCAAAACGATCTATTTCGAAGGGATTGCCGGCTAGGGCCCCGCTGCCCAGTGGCATAACGTCAACTCGTTCGCGAATTTGGGTCAGCCGGCTATAGTCATTTTTCAAATTCCAAGCGTGGCTTACAAAAAAAAATTGCTTTTGTTGTTAAAATATATAACTCGTTTATACCCGCAAGGACACAATATTTTTTATTGTCATTCGTGTCAATTTTTTAGTACTCGCATAAGAGATAAAAAATAAGTGTACTTTGATCTAAAAAAGTTGCTGTTTTCTTGTAATTAACACACGAGTTCGGTCTTTTTTATATCTACTGCAAAACTCACTCAGAACATCGGGCATATCAGGATGTTATTATTGAGAAGATATTTATGGAATTTTCACGATCTCGCAAAAAAATCGAGCACTGTCGCTTCAAAAGTTGATACGAAAGGAGGGTTTTTGATTTTAAGCGAAAATATACCCTTGCGTCTTTTTCGATTTTCCCCAAAGATTGACGAAAAAGTGAATTCTAATTTTAATATCATTGTTATTATTATTAAATAAAATAATAAAAACGGCAATAAAAATATTATTTTAAACGTGATCGCCAATTTTCATTTTCGTATATTTTTACCTGAGCAACCAATGACTCCAACGTATTGGTTGAGCTCTTTGCAAGTGCGTGTAGCCCGGCATTATAATCATTTTTTCTTCCTCGGCCCTCACGACGAACAATTGTATCAAGGAAATTACCTCGATTGAAATTTCGTCAATGGCTTTTCGGAGCCACAATTTAGTGTCGGTGATTGTTTGATCATTTCGACTTCTTCCAGTGTGCAATTTTCCAGCAACGCCTATACCGATCATTTCCTAATCAACGAATCATTTTTGCTCAATTACTATTTCCCAAAATTGCACACTTTCTTCTTACGAAATCTTTTTTTTAATGAACTATTGAGACACTTTGGAAATTCAATACTGACGATTTTGTTATTGAAATTTACGTCGGCTAAGCAGACATCAGTTGTGTGCTGAATGAAAAAAGAAAATCGTGCTCAGCGTTTTTTACTTGCCGTCAATCGTCTCTCAATCGCGGTGTGAATGTCCTCGTCGGTGGAACACAAAACGAAACGACGCTCGTCCCATTCTTTTTCGATCTGAATAGTCCACAATGTCCATTTAAAAAAATTTTGATTGTTAGGAATGAATTATAAAAACGTAAAAGTCAAAAAATTGCGAATGGATATCAAAGAATTTCTTTATCCATTCGGATGATTTTTTTTATCAGTACTATTATTATTATACATATAGACGGATCATGTTAAGAATTTAAATACACTTGTAATTAATAGAAATGTTATACCCAATCCATTACAGTATTTATTTTTGTTACTTTTCAAAGCCTTTTAATCTTTTACGTTTGTTAATTTTTTATTTTGTTTTTAGGAATAAATTTTAAAAATGTAAAGGGGAAAAATTTGAGAATGGATATGAAATAAATTCTTTATCCATTCGAATGATTTTTTTTATCACAGATTTTTTTTTATCGGTCCTATTATTATTATGCGTTTAGACCGATCATATAAAGAGTGGAAATAAACTTGTAATTCATTAAAATGTTATGCTCAATCGATTACAGTTTTTATTTTTGTTACTTGTTCAAAATCGTTTTTTTTTGTTTTTTTTTCTCGGGATATTCGAATAGAAAAAAAGAAATCAGGACAAAAAGTAAAAGTCTGAAAAAAATGTTCGCCGGAAAAACATTGAACGAATAAATCCATGTACCTTTCTCAATCCATCGACAATGACGAGACCCTCGTCCTGCGACAGTAGGTTTGCTCTCACGAGAGCCCTCGCGTACGCGATACTTCCCTGACGGGATTACGAAAAATTACTTTAAGGGAGGAGATACCTCAAGGCAAGGAAGACATTTGCTGATTTTCATGAGGAAAGATTTTTGTTTAGAGGAAAGATTTTTTCAACATTTTTTAGACTTAGGGTATGTTTTATTCCTACTTTTGGCTGTTACATGCTATGTTTTTTTGTTAATCTTCAAAAATGGCGGCGGTATAGCACGGTCTTTAAAACAGAATTTTCAAAACTGGCGTGGCTAAAAAACTAATCGACCGATTCGGATGAAATTTGGTATACATTTTTTCAACCTTATTCTATAAAACATGACCCTAAATGTTTTTGAAAATTAAGAAAAGTTTTATTGCAAAATGTAACCATTTTGAAAATTCAATCTTTTTGTTACAAAGCGTACTAATTCATCGATTTTCAACGTTTCTCACTTTTTCTTGGTTCATATTCTGCGTATAGGTGCTAATAAGAGAAAAATCTGCGTTGGTTGTTTTCGGGTTAATCCCGCCGTCTGACGACATCCGCCGCAACCAACTAGAAGACGTACCTCCGCCATTTTTAAAGATTAATGAAAAAAATACCATGTAACAGTCAAAAGTAATAATTAAACATACCATACGTCTTGTTTTTTTTAAAAATGTTATATAAAAAAATTTTATTGTCTTTATAACATTTGGCAATTTTGCTAAGTATAAGTGTTTTTGCGTGTTTCTAGTCGGCAGCCAGCGACCCAGGTAGGAATTGACGATGAAAAAAGGGCTCGCCAAGCTCTGAAACAAGGCTCACATTTTTGAATTCAGGCTGAGCACCAGCCTGATTTCAGGCCTAGCTGAACCCCTGAATGATAACGCGGTTTCAGGCTGTTGCACACAGGCTTGACCAAAGGCTGGTAGAAAAGCCTGTCCTAAGCCTGAAACGACGAAACAACAAGGTTCAAAACGAGCCTTAATGAAGCCTTCACGAGCATTTATGACCAAGCTTATCCTAAACTCTTCTCGAGGCTATATGAGGCCTGTTTTTAGTTTTCTATATTCTACATTGGGGTAAATTTAATAGATTTGTAAATAATTCATTTTATTTATTATATATATTTATTATTCATTATATTATTTGTTATAAAATATGTATAAAATGTTTTAAACACAATACTTTATTTTATTTATTCTTTATGGGACACGTAATACACAGAGTGTACGCAAACCCCAGAGAGTGAGTATATACGAAATGTGTATGTGACGAGAAAAAAACTGTTTTGTGTACCTTATAAATATCGATAAGAGAATATGTTTAAATGTTCTGCGCTGCCTCCTTCGCTTTCGTTTCTCGTGCCTTCGCACCCGACAAATTTATTGCTAATTTTTTTTTTCATAAAAGTACAGAAAAAATATTATTTAAAATTTATTTTATTTTATCACAACCTGAAACAAGCCTGCATCCAGCCTTGATTTTTCAGCCTTAAAATTCACTGGCTGAATAAAGCTTGAAATAACCCTGAGTTTAGGCTAAGCAGCCAGTCTTGGTTCCAGGCTGCTCCAAACGATGCAATGGAACCTGGCCCAGGTCTGTCTCACTCAGGCTCGGTGAAACAAGGCTCGCACAAGTTTGTTTCCATCGTCAGCCTTTTGATTCCCTACCTGGGGATGCCTGTCCCTAGTGCGTTGCTGTTTTTGTGTTCAGTGCGGGGTTCTAAATCTGGTGTTTAGGTCTCTTGGCTCGTGTCTCTTCATCTTCTTCTGATGTTTTCCTCTCTGAGCAGGTTCGCCGCGAGTTGATTAGGATGATTGTTTATTCTCGTTGTGTATTTTTTGCTGAACCTGCTCACATTTTCTTTGACAGAGTTGATTTCAAGGTCGTTGTGTATTATTGTGTTTGAGACGAACCAGGGGGCGTTGGTGATTGTTCGAAGGTTTTTAGACTGAAGCCTCTGTGGGATTTCCATGTTGGAGTTGCTGTGCCCCATAGTTGTATGCCATATGTCCAGATTGGCTTAAGGCGGGATATACGTTTAGACAGGAAAAAATAAGCAATATTGAGGGATTTTTTAAACTAAGAAATAACTGTTCCACAATTATCGAACTTTCAGTATACTTTAATAGTATATTTAAGTATACGAAACAATTTTTTTAAATGAATTCATCATCAAAATGGCGGGCCTGTGGCAGAGTCCCAGGTAGCAATTTTCGAAAAGTTGTCCAAAAGTCGGCTAAAAGGGTGCCAAATGTCCGCCCGGAAGTTATCTTAAAGTCAACAACCATCCAAAAAGATAACTGTTGGACACATGATAACTTATAGGTAACTTCCAAGCGGACGTTTGGTACCCATTCGGACAACTAATAGACAACTATTTTGAAATTGCCACCTGGGGTGTTACAGCAAAGTCGCCGCGGGAGTTTCGAATCGGCGTGCAGTCTAACTTCCTGTAGACTTTGATTTGCAAAAAAGTTCAAACATTTGTTCAGTTAGAACATGTATAGTTTCTATGTCACGGTAGTTAAAATGAAGAAAATGCAAATTTGAGAAAATGGCACGCATTTACAAAAAAATCAACATTTCACGCAACATTTCTGTAAAATGTGGATAAAGAAAGTAGTTTTTTTTCAGTTTTTCAAAAACAATTTTCGTCACATAGAAGGTACCAATATTATCAGTATTTCTACCAAGTTTCAACTCAATCGGCTTAATAGTTTTTTAGTTATCCTGCACGCCAATTTCGATAATGCAGTTTTGAGAAAAACGCGTTTGAAGTTCACGCCCGCCCGCGAAAAACTCCAAACGTTACAGCCCGTTAACGGGCTGTAACGTTTGGAGTTTTTCGAATTTCGCTTTGAAACTTTGGGAAAATATTCTACGTATATAGTTCTATCATTTAAGGGGTGAGATGCAGTCAGAATTTTCAAAAATTCGATTTTTTTTTGCAATTTCTTGAAGTACGATGTTTCGAAAATATTTCCTGAAAATTTCAAGTCAATTCGATGAATAGTTTCCGGGATATCCCACAATTAGTGAAGGGGCGTCGGGTCCCCAATGGCAGGTAGCAGACGGCAGCTGCAAGCAAACGATAATACCCGGGAAGGCAGAATGCTTCGAAGACAACAACGAATTGATATTTTGGAAGCTTCCACATCGGCAGAAGCCCTATTATATGGGCCAGGAATTGATGATTCGATGTCAGTAATTTTTTAATTAGTATTTCTATACATAAACCAAGTGTAAAATTGGAAAACTCTTTCAGAAATTTTCAACAATTTATTACTCGAAAACTATTTATAAAGAATACTTTCGTTTTAAAATTGCCCAAAATGTTTTTAAAAATAATTCATCCCGAAAAACTTTAATTTAAAAAAAAATTGTTTTAACAATTGGCTATAAACAATTGAATGCTCGACTTTTCGGCAAAAAAATTGAGATACTCGGATTCAGCGGATCAAAATACATTTAAAAAGTTTAGCTCCATCCATCGAGCTCAAAATTTTACGAACATATAATACCGTATCCACATCGAAAAACTTTAAACGCGCTTTTCTCGAAACTATGTTTTTCAAGTAGGTGACCACTATAATTCAAAAACCAGTCGATGGATTTTGATGAAATTTAGTGTACTTATTGATAGCATTAAAAACTAGTCCTTAATCGAAGGATTTTCATTTTTGTTGAAAATTTATATTTTTTTAACAATAAACGAGCGATTTTTTGGTCGATAATCGGAAGTTATCTGTCGAAAGCCGCCATTTTGTTAACTTTTGAAAAAAAGCTTCGATCAAAGACTAGATTTATGATTGAACTAATGATTTTTTTTGTTTTTTTTTTTTTTTATTTCAGATGATCCAGTAAAATTTTGTGATGGTCACCGCAAAGCATTATATGCCGAAGGGGGTCCGACAAACATGGCGATATTTTTATAAATAATCAATATTTTTCTTTGAAAATTCGTACAAGTAAAGTTGAAATATAACAGAGAAAGTCTGTGTAACCACTTTTCTAAAACAAACTTAATTACTATGAAAAAAAAATTATTGAAAATGCTCGTTTTTTCACGCCTCTGACTGCATCTCACCCCTTAAAGAAGAAAAAAAAATCGATTTTTCGATCGTTGTAAATGTATATCCCGCCTTAAGTATTGATTTGTATAAGCAGAGCTTGTTGTAGAGAGAGTTTTCATTTTCTGCCGATGAGCCGATACATTTTTCTTAGTTTCAGTTCAATTTCCTTTCTTTTTGTTTTCATGTGTTTTGCCCAGGTTAGTCGTATGTCAAGGTGAATTTCCTAGGTATTTCACTTTCTTTTATATCGGCAATGAAGTCTTAAAAATGGAGAAAAAATCTTTCCTTTTGAAAAAAAAATCATGAAAATCAGTATTTTTTTCCTCGCTTGAGGGTATCTCCCCCCTTAATCGTATCTGCCAGTGTTATTAAGGGGGGATTGTCTTTTTTTTTCGCAAAATTTACCGCTTTTTGGGAATTTTTTTGTGAAGAAAGTATACAACGGAAAACTTGTGAAACTTGGCATATAGTTTTATTGATCTGTTTACTACATACAAAAAATGTTTTAAACAATTTCATCAAAAAATCCCCCCTTAAACGCGTTTTTCTCGAAACAGCTTTTTCACAACTGGTGTGGACGATTTCTCAAAAACTATTCAACCGATTGCCTTCAAATTTGGACAGAATGCTCAGCTGACATCCTTTTATCGTTTGACGAAGCAAAAAAGCAATACGTTTAATAGTTTTTTATTTACAACAAAAAATCGATCAATTTTTTTCGAAAAATCGATACTTCAAGTTCAAAACGTCACCAAATCGTCAATTTTTTTCCCCTTCATCGAACGATAGCTATATGAGTCTAAAGTAAAATGCTTTTTGGGTTTTTGTTGCAGGATGAACGTGAAGGCTGTAATCGTGCACACCATCAAAAAAGGACCATCGCGCGTCGAGGGGGGTGGGAGGCGGATTTTTTGATGAAATTGTTTAAATTTTTTTTTGTATGTAGTAAACAGATCAATAAAACTATATGCCAAGTTTCACAAGTTTTCCGTTGTATACTTTCTTCACAAAAAAATTCCCAAAAAGCGGTAAATTTTGCGAAAAAAAAAGACAATCCCCCCTTAAGGGAAGAAGGTTTTGCGAGTCCTTTTTTCAGTATCCGGATAATGCTTCGAAAGGTAAGCAAAGGGTTTTCAAAGTTTTGGTCGAGCACCTGAATATCCTCGGAGTACATTCTCTGGTCGACGGTTATCGACGAGTTGAGTTGTTCCATGTCGTGGTCGATTTTTTCCTTGAAACGTCCGCCCCACAATTTCCCTCCGGACGACGATTTCTTCGAGTAAATATTAATCATATTATTCTTTAATTTTTCGTTTATTTTTAAACGGCACTCGTAACTCACGATGGAAATTTCAAACGACAATAATTATCGAAGTTTTCCGCAACAGTGGCATCAATTTAATTAATTATTATTGACGAAGATTGGCTCACGTTGCTCATTTACGCGTTGTTGGATTACTCTCGTAATGCCGAGGCACCGAATGAAACGCATCTCGATTATGTTACAAGCTTGCGAAATAAATTTGGAAAAATAGCTGCGCGCGCCCGTGACGTTGCAGCGGCTCTAAGGTCGCGTACGGTCTTCTTATCGAGAATATTGATAAGACCAATTTCTGGCGGAGTATCGTGCAAAAAATGTTTTGCTCAAACGTTATCTTTTTTCTTTTTATATTTTTCTCAATTTTTTAAAATCCAGCTTCCATACATTTCTCGAAATGGACGGAAAAAAATGGAGAGTTGCTCCGAGGATTTTCGGAACCACGTTGATCGAAAATGGGGAAGATCCCTTGACGGACTATCAGCTCGGCCGGAATGGTTTCGTCACTTCCAGTGTCTGAAAAACAGATTTTCGTCAACGATATATTCGGACTGTCGAAAATTCGGACGATTTTGAAAATAAAACGATGTAATGGCTTTGGGGATGTATTTCGTGAAGAGGAAATTTAATTTTTGGCGCAAAGATTTTTAGACGGTTTGAGACGAATTTGTAACGGAGACTTCGGTATAAAATAATACTGGAAATTTTTGTTGGAAAGTAACCGTAAAGTTTCGAAGAATTTTGGCCCCGGTTAAGAATAATTCGAAATAAGTGTGAGAACGATTTAGAATACCCTCGTAATTTAGAATAATTAAAAAAGAGAGGACGAGACTTTATTTTCTGAGTTCCAACGTATACCCTTGCGGGTTTTTACGTACTTATCGTCCCAATTAAACCCTCTCCTGTAGCTCCCTACCCGCACTTTGCTAACCTAATGTTACTTCTGTTGCATCCATAGCCGTCTTAAGGGGTTAGGCCATAGTAACCGGTATAAAATCATGTGCGAATTTAACAATTTTTTTCGTATGAAAAAGTGATTCACTCATAAAATTAATTACACATCTATTTAGTATGAATATCAAGCTGTTAGAAAATACATATATTTTTTTTCGATGTACAAAATGGCCGACTACTCGAAACAGCTTTTTTCCAATTGGCGTGAGAAATAACTTCAACAATTTTCACTCGATTTACTTCAAATTTAAAAGTTATGTTCCTAATTGCATTTAGCAGAGAGGTACGTACGGAATTTCTGATTAATCGAAAACTTTTCATTTTATTAGCAGTTTATGACCAGTTATAACGAAATTTTTCACTGAAAATTCATTTCTTAAGTTCAAATACCTACAACTTTTGAGTAAAACAATATTTTTTAAATTCCGTACGTACTTCTCTAGGTATTTTAATGTTGGTGGACGAGAATTTTTGTTTTTTGTTCTGGGTAAAAAATTGTGGATGCTAAATGTCACGCCGCGGAGCGCCTAAAAAAACGATAACAAAAGAAAATATTAGTGGTCGGCCATTTTGTACATCGAAAAAAAAAATATATATATATATATATATATAGAGTTTTATTTGCATAACTTGGAATACAAGTTTTTTACAAACTATTTTCTTACATGTTGTTCCTTATTTCTAACTTAAGCCTACTATTCTATCCTTCACCTGCACTTCTCTTTCTTTTTACCTCTACTACTTATCACTAACGCCTCCGTCCTCCTCCTTGCTCTTTTTTGCGCACAGTACCTCTATTTCTCTAAAATACCGGCAGATTCCAACATTTATTTTTCCGCCTAACATATTAATGATTTCTCCTTTTATCGCGATCTCATCCACTCCCTGCATCCACTCCTCAGCTTCTTTTCTTGTTTCCTTTGGCATTAAAGCCCATGCTTTTCTGCACACTATGAGGTGTTCCACGGTCTCATTTTGTTCCTCACATATCCTGCATCTCCAGTCCTTCACCCCCTTTTTTCCCGCTCTCCAGACGTTTCCACACCTTAATCTTGCCCACAATTCTTTGTCCCTACCCTTCACCCCTTCCTCCTTCCAATACTTCCACGGGCTTTCCTCGTTCTCCACCAAATATTTATACATGCTATTGTACGATGATTTTTTTATTTTTTCTTCTTCTTCCTCCAATATTTTCTTTTTTAGGTTTTCTAATCCTTCTTCAATCTTTTTTTCTATTGTTCTCTCTTCTTTCTTCTCCCTTATCATCGTTATTATTTCCTCTATGCCCATTTCCCTTAATACTTTTTTCAAATCCTTTCCCCACTTCGACGGTGCACCATTCGCTATCGCCCTCATCTCCTCTCTTACACATATTTTTGGCCATCTCTCGTCCTCCATCTTTAGCACCTCTTTGATGTACCTCAGTACGCGTTCTCTAATTACATATTCTATTGTGGGCACACCCAGCTCCCTCCTCCATATGTAATTTGGGGTCTCTCTGTTTACCCCCAACGCCATTTTACAGTACCTTCTCTGTATTTTTTTGATCACTTCTATTTCCCCTACTCCCCAAATCTCTACCGAAAAAAAATATATATTTTTTCTAACTAATAGATACTAAATAGATGTGTAGTTAATTTTATGAGTGAATCACTTTTTCATGCGAAAAAATTGTTACATTCGCACATGATTTTATACCCGTTACTGTGGCCTAACCCCTCAAAGGGTTAGGCTACTGTGAAAGTGACGAACACTTCTTTGTCGCTTGAGATAACTCAAATTAAAGAGGAAGGTCAAAACATAGTGCAGGAATCGCAGATTGAAGGTACACTTATGATTACAACGATAGAACTGCTAGTAAAACTTTAAACGCTTTTTTCTCAAAACTATATTTTTCAGAACGATGTACACGATTTCTCGACATCTAATGAACGGATTGACCTGAAATTTAGTACACTTATTCAGTGTAATAGTAGTTTAGTATGGATCGACGTTTTTCTTCTTAAATTTTTTTCATCAGTTATTAATAACGTCATTCTTTCTCGAAATAACGAAAAAAAATCCAAACTTTTTTTTTATGTCTAAAATACGATAAAAAAAGCTCGGTCAAGTCTCAACCAATATTATGTATTTAAAAAAAACTCGTTTTTCAGATCTACCGGTCGACCAAAATCAAACACACCGTTGAGCCCCCCACTTTCAAAGGTCCTCCACGATATTGTTTATAACTTCTTTTATTATTACTTTTTTTAAATAAAATTTAGTACACAACTTTGATAATGCAGATACAAATACATGTCCAAGCGATTTTTCGAACATCTTATTGTTTCAATATATTTTTTTTTTTAGATAACCCTGACTTCCGGGTCGTCACAGTAGCCTAACGTATTAAGCTACCCTATACTGCATTTGACCTCCGACCTTTCCTCGTCAGAAGTATTGGCTTTTCGCTGACTAAGTGGTCAACCCTCCGAGTATTGGCCCTGCACAATGCTGCTTAACTCGAAGGACCACCGGAGCCAAACCCTGACCGCCCATCCAACAGTGTCAGTCGTTTTTTTTTCAATCATTTTCACGATTATCAAATTGTATGAAGTCATCAGGCCAATGCTCACTTTTATTATTATTAATTCCAATTACCCATTTAAGTCACCCGAAACGAACCTAGCCAAATTCCACCACTTATTTCCTCTTCATTGGATGATTATCGCGACTCACCTAATCGTCTGCGAAGCACCTTTATTTTGAGCGGAATGCGGAACCGTGCTCGAGGCTGAAAAAAAGGTATTTCAAATTACTTCGCGTGACACAATTTTTCCTCTTTCGAGCCGTAAACTCGTGTACAAACGTGCTCTATACATTGGTGGCGCAACTTTTAGTAGATTTCTTTATCAGCGGACTTGTCTGGCGATTGATGTTGGAGGATACTGATGTTTCTTCACGCATAGATACGTCCAATGAGAATTCAACTTTAGGGGCTGACACTTAGTAGAAAGTCTTGAAAATATCGATTTTTGGTTTTCGACGGATTCTCAAAGTATAACATTTCAAAAATATTCTCTGAAAATTTCAAGTCGATCTAGTCAAACTTTCCGAAATATTTCCATTCCATTCGTAATATTGCATTTATTATATTGGCCACAAATAAAACAAGTGCAACGCAGAGGCTCTTGGAATGGCGATGTTTCGGTGTGATATTGTGAGATGAAATTTTCGGAAAACAGATGCTTTGGATGTCACATGAGATATTGAAGAATACAGATATATGAGAATAGAAAAGTTTCGGATATGAAAGATTGTGGAATGTAGATATTTAAGAGCCGTAATATTTCAGAACTGAATTATTGTGGCATTGTGATCTTTGCGAATAGAGATGTTTCTGATTAAACCTGCTCCAGAATAGAGATATTTAAAGAGAGAGAGATATCTGACTATAGAGAAATAAAGAAAAGTTGTTGTCCTGCCTGCCAAATTGCTCAGCGTTTAATAACTTTTTTCACAAAAGCAATGCAGCCGAACTTATTAATATTTCGAAATTGAATTTTCTTAGGCCGCATCCGCTAAAAAAAATCTGTGTCCTTCAACGTTCGTCGGTCGAAAGTTCGCCCCGCCTTAAGGGATAACACCACTCTAGGATTTTGGAAAAATGGTTTTTTTTGCTTAAAAAATACTTTGGGGTCATAAAAACAATATGCAATTGGTCCTGTGGCGATTTTTTTTAAAGGTTCAATTATCAATTTTGCCGCAGCGCCTCGGCCTTATTTCAGGCGCCTCGTACAACTTTAAACGCGTTTTTCTCGAAACCACTTTTTTCAAACTGGTAGTACGTAGCCGTTTTTTGATTACATGTACATTTTTTTTGTTGTAAACAATTTACTGCTTATTTTTTGGGCAAAGAATCGATTTATTGCGTTCAAAGTGCGCCATTTTTTTTCAAATTTTGATTTAAAAAATCCCTACGTAGTCCCATAGCTAATAATATTCCTATAGATCATATACTTTTTTTTTGGTTTTTGTTCCAGGTCTTATACTTTACGAAAAAACCCTCCTCCCGTGAAGCCATTTGTAAAAGACACGTTTTTCAAGATGGGCTCTGTCGCCGCCATTTTGTATGAAAATGATTAGGTGTTGGGATTGATTCGTAGCGTTTTACAAGAGATGGCGTAGGTAGTGCAGTATTTCGTTGTTACCGACAGTAATGTATTCATCGTGAAACAGCTATCATTGAATGGCATTTGCTGTACATAACCTCTTTTTGAATCGCAAATAACAACACTTTATAATTTATTGAATATGTCAACATTTAGGCCAAATAAAGTGTTTTTGCGGGGAGTTTTACTTCATTGCTTTGATGTGAACAAAAGTGCTGCTGAAGCTCATCGTATTTTAGTGGAAGTGTATAGTGAACATGCTCTAGCTGAGCAAACGTATCGGAAGTGGTTTGCACGTTTTAAAGCTGGTGATTTCGACTTGGATGACAAGAAGCGACCTGGCCAGCCGAAAAAATTTGAAGACAATGAGTTGGAGGCATTGCTCAATGAAGACTCATCTCAAATACTCCAAGAATTGTCTACATCATCGGGAGTTGACTTATCAACGGTGGGAGAACGTCTTAAAACTTTGGGCATAATCCAGAAGGAAGGACATTGGGTCCCATATGAATTGAAACCAATTCAAATATTTTTTTTAATACTTTAAGGGGCCAGTCCACTTTGAAAATAACAAAATCGTTTTTTTTACTGTTTTTGAAAGTACATACATTCACAAATATTGCGTCAAAATTTTATGAAAATCCGAGATCTCTAAGTATTGATTTTTTTTACTGAACGTCAGGATTTCGTCTACCTGAGCGTATAGCGCGCTCGGCCGACCCATAACCCAGGTAAGAATTTTTCATAGGCGTTTCATAACTTCAAACGCGTTTTTCTCGAAATACCGTTTTCAAAATCTAGCTCCATCGTATCTCTAAAACTAATAAACCGATCTTCTTGAAATTTGAACCACCCCATGTAGAGATTGACCGTTGGCCCTGGGACGGGCCTTCACAGTTAGCCTTTCTCGAATATTGGGCCGTGAGTATTTACCAATGAGGTGCCTTTGTAGAAATGATAAGAACGGCCCGATATCGGCCAACAGAGCCAACAATTATTGGGCCAATTATTTAATTCATTGTAGCGCCAATGTTGGTGATTGCACTTGGCCCTATGTGGGCCCTCTTAAAGGGCCTATGTAGAAATTGACCACTGGCTCTATGATGGGCCTTCACAGTTGGTCTATCTAGAAGTTAGTCTATCTAGAATATTGGGCCGTGAGTTTGTTTGGGTTTGTTTGGGTGCGTGATAAATATTCAACCTATATCGGGCCATGATTGGCCCGAAATTGGTCCTTATGGATACATATTTCATGGAATAACCTTAAAATAAATTGTGATTTGCGTATATGACAGGTTTCAAAATTGGCATATTTTACTTACTTATGTTGGTTATTCACAAATGCCAATAATAGGCCAAGACTTGATTACAAAAACTGAACTACAAAATATAGACGATTAATATATGACGTGCCAGTTATTTGCCTATTCTGGCACAATATACAGATAGTGAATAACCCAAGGCTTAAATAAAATAAAAGCAGGTATGGTCTGACCCACTTAGCCAATAAAGGGCTTAGATTAATTAAATGTAATTTCCAGTATTTTAGCATTGCCAGTTTTAAAATTGGCAAATTTCGATGAACTATCACGGCTGTTTATTGGTTTTGAAAGATGGGCCAGGATAATCTTTAGTAATGGGCCGATATTGTGCCGGTTCTCAATTTATGACGGGACAATAATGGGCCAATGTAATTGCTTGTATTTTAGCATTACCAGTTTTGAAATTGGCAAATATAGTTCAACCATCGCGGCTATTTATTGGTTTTAAACGATGGGCCGATATTGTGCCGGTTTTCAATTTATAACGGAACAATATTGGACCAATGGAATTATCAGTATTTTAGTATCCCTAGTTTTTAAATTGGCAAATTTAGTTTAACTATCACGGCTATTTATTAGTTTTTAAAGATGGGCCAGGACAGGCTTTTGGGATGTGCCGATATTGTGCCAGTTTTCAGTTTGGAGCGGAACAGTAATGGGCCAATATTATTTCTCTTTTGTTGGCTTATACGATAGTCCCAATATTGGCCTGATCGTAACATTGGGCAACTCATGGCAACCTCTACATGGGACATATTGTAAACATGATTCGCAACACGAGACCCTCGATAGTTTGAAAATTTTGATTTTTGCTCTTTTTTGCGAAAAACTGCGAAAAAACGCGTTTTAAAACTTTTTTCGCTTTTCATCCGCCATTTTTTTCTTTTTTGATAAAACTTTATATCCGAGGGTAATTTTGTAGCTGGTGTCATACTGAATCTAATGGACTTTGATTTTTTTGCTTCAGACAAGTCGTTGCCGAGTTGTGATGGAGCTACCAAGCCCACCTAGTTTGAGGCGTTACGTTAAACTATAGTTTTTGTACTTAAAAATGAATAAAAATGAATAAAAATGAATTAAATTTTTTTTTCAAATGTATTTCAAGACTTTATTTATTAAGCCCAACAACTCTTATATTCATATCTTTTATAAACTCCTAAAAAAAAATTGCGAAAATAGCCTTTTTTCGTGGCTCCAAAGTGGACTGGCCCTTTAATATGTCTTAAATAAACTCTCTCAAAAGAAATCCTGTTCCTTTTTTCAAACTCCCAAAATAAATGATCAAAGTTGGGCCTTATTTTTTGCCACTAGAGTGGTGTTTTATCCCTTAACCGAAAATATAATTCGTTGGCTTAGCGGCGGGAATCGTGAAATACTCGCACGGCACATTTGTACACGGCACGACATCACCGGCTCGCGCGCCACTTCGTACGAGGCCAAGTACAATATCGAAGGAACGAAACGTTACTTTTGGTCTTGGAGTCGCTCGATCTGGTTTTCGATTTAGTTTTAGCACCGCAAATTAGTTCGTTGATGTATCTCGGGCCCTTCGACGACTCCTTGTTTCCCTTTTTGTGCGTCTTCGACAACTTCTCGTTTTTCATATTATAAACTGCCGTCTGATAGACGACCTCCATGGGTTTCTTTCGGGCGATCTCGTTGTTGTTCCTCGTTCTCGTTGACGCCGACGAGATTTCTCGGCTGGCAGACCTCGGCGAAGGCTCAAGTTTCTCGTCGTAGGTCCCGGCTGAAAGTCTCGAGTCTCTCTCGTTCGAGGAAACGTCACTTTTGCAAGCACGTTTCGTCCCGGTTTCACTTTTCGTCACCTTGCTGACTCTCAGTCTCGGAGTGCCGGGAGAATTTTTCGCCTCTTTTTTATCGACGCGCAATTTTTTATCGGCGATCGACGAGTCGACGGCGCGCGTTTCCGTCGTCGTTCTGCCGTCAACGGAAGTCTTCGTTTTTTCCGAATTCGCCGAGTCCCTCGTCACCGACGAGTCGCACGGCTGTGAAATTTGACTCTTCGTGTCCGGTACTCGGGACGATTTTTCGGGGCACGATTTTGCTTCTTTTTTCGTTGCTTCGAGATTGTCGACTCTCTCGGCTTTTCGGATATTCGGTAGCCGGAAATTTTCGTAAATCGGAACGTTTTTGCTCGAGCCCGTGAAAATATTAACGTAAGTGTGGTCAGTTTGGGATTTTTTTCTCTCTGGCGTTTCTTGCGCCTTCGGGGCTCTCTTTTTGATGGTGGGCTTTTTTAGCCGCTTGGAAAAATGATCGTTTCTCTCCGCGACACGTGCTATCGTCGGCTCGCGCGTCGTCACCACTTTGAGCACCACCTGATTGTTCTCGGCGTCCGTACAAACCACGTCGTAATCCTCCGTCGACGAATCGTCCGTCCGCTTCGACTTCGGCGACGGCGCAACTTTCTTTTCCGGCTCCGATGAAGCTGCTCGTTCCATCGCTTCTTTGCCTGAAAACAACGAGATCGATTTACTCGGCTCTAAATTTTATTTTCGAGTTTCCTTTTTTGTCAGTTTTCCTACAGGTGAGTTTTTTTTAAGGGGTTACCCCCACTTGCGATTTTGAAAAAATCGATTTTTTTTTATTGCATTTATTTGAAGTATAAGCATCTGAGAATATGTCCTGAAAATTTCAAGTCGATCCGAACAAAATTCACTGAGATATGAGCGTTGAAAGAGAAGAATCCGCGTTGAAAGAGCGTTGAAAGAGACATTTTAAACGCGTTTTTCTCAAAATGGCATTTCTGAAGTCGGTGACCAAGATTACTCGAACACTAATGAACCGATCTTCTTGAAATTTTGCAGGCTTATTTAATACATAAGAATGTAGTCTTTAATCGATCGATTTTTTTTTTCGAAAAAAATGGCCTTTTTATAGCCGAAAAACGGCCGTTTTTTTTCGTTAAAATCGAACCATTAACTTTGACTGTCCGCCATTTTGTGAAAAATGAATATTTTTTAAAATCCTTCGATTAAAGACTAGTTTATACTTATATTTGACTAAATCCATCCGCATTTTTTTTTCAGATGATCCACTTCGCCGCAATGATGGTCACCGCAAACCGTGTATATAAAAACATTATTTCATTGACGGCCATTTGCCACTAAACAATGTAATATTTTTCAATAAAAAAATTACTGAAAGTTCTTCAAGATGTGTTCTTTGAGATGGTATATTGATCGATTAAAAAAGTTTTGTAGTTTTCTTTAAAAAAAATCATGAAAAAGGCCTTTTTTTGCGCTACAAGTGGGGGTAACGCCTTAATGCTCAAATGATTCGGTGGGAATTTTTACGCTGTGGTTCTTTGACGAGGAAAAAATACTTCAACTTGCAATTGATTGACACTCGTGTTGAGTATTTTTTTGTGAATTCGGAGGGCATTATCGCGCGGGATTAATGAACCCTGTCACTAAGGGGTGAGATGCAGTCAGAATTTTCGAAAAATCGATTTTTTTTACATTTTCTTGAAGTATGTTTCGAAAATATTCCCTGAAAATTTCACGTCAATCCGATGAATAGTTTCCGGGATATCCCAGAATTAGTGAAGAGGCGTCGGATCCCCAGGTAGCGGCTGACAAACGCGTAAACAATAATACCCGGTAAGGCAGAATGCTTCGAAGACAACAACAAATTGATATTTTTTAAGCTTCCACATCGGCAGAAACCCTATTGTATGGGCCAGGAATTGATGATTCGATGTAAATTATTTTTTAATTAGTATTTATATACATAAGTCAAGTGTAAAATTGGAAAACTCTTTCAGGCATTTTCAAAAATGTATTACTAAAAAATTATGAACTTTAGCAAAATTTTATAAAGAATACTGAAGTTTTAAAATTGCTCAAAATATTTTTAAAAAATAACTCATCCCGAACAACTTTAATTTTTTGAAAAATTGTTTTAATAATTGGCTATAAACAATTGAAAGCGCGACTTTTCAGCAAAAAATTGTGATATTCGGATTCTTCGGATCAAAATACATTTAAAAAGTTTAGCTCCATCCATCGAGCTCAAAATTTTACGAACATATAATACCGTATCCACATAGAAAAACTTTAAACGCGTTTTTTTTCAAAACTATGTTTTTGATGTCGGTGACCACTATAATTCAAAAACCACTCGATGGACTTTGATGAAATTTTGTGTGCTTATTGATAGCATTAAAAACTAGTCCTTAATCGAAGGATTTTTTGTTGAACATTTCTATTTTTTTTTTAAATAAACGAGCGATTTTTTGGTCGAAAATCGAAAGTTGTCCGTCGGAAGCCGCCATTTTGTTAATAAAAAAAAGCTTCGATTAAGGACTAGATTTATTATCAAACTAATGATTTTTTTTTGGTTTTTTTATTTTTAGATGATCCAGTAAAATTTTATGATGGTCACCGCAAAGCACTGCATGCCGAAGGGGGTCCGACAAAGATGGCGATATTGTTATAAATAATCAATATTTTTCTTTGAAAATTTGTACAAATCAAGGTGAAATATAACATAAAAAGTCTGTGTAACCACTTTAGTAAAACAAACTTAATTACTATAAAAAAAAATTATTGAAAATGCTCGTTTTTTCACGCCTCTGACTGCATCTCACTCCTTTAGGCGGGATATACATTTACAACCATCAAAAAATCGATTTCTTTTTTTTTTCTTCAGACGATAGAACTATATAGTATGTAGAATATTTTCCCAAAGTTTCAAAGCGGAATTTGAAAAACTTCAAAAAACAGCCCGTCAACGCTATGCCTCACTGCTCGGATTCGGAGCGGGCGTGAACTTCAAACGCTTTTTTCTCACAACTGCATCATAGAAATTGGCGTGCAGGATAACCCAAAAACTATTAAGCCGATTGAGTTGAAACTTGGTAGAAATATTTATCATATTGGTGTCTTCTACTTGACGAAAATTGTTTTTGAAAAATTGGAAAAAAACGACTTTTTTAATCCACATTTTCCAGAAATGTTGCGTGAAATGCTTGAAGTGATTTTTTTTGTACATGCGTGCCATTTTCTCAAATTTGCATTTTCTTCATTTTAACTACCGTGACATAGAAACCATACATGTTCTAACTGAAAAAATGTTTGAACTTTTTTGCAAATCAAAGTCTACGGGAAGCTAGACTGCACGCCGATTCGCAACTCCCGCGGCGACCTTGCTGTAACACTCTCCCACAGCTCCGCCATTTTGATGATGAATTAAGTAAAAAAAATTGTTTCGTATACTTAAATATACAATTAAAGTATACCTAAAGTTTGATAATTGTAGAATATTTATTTCTTAGTTCAAAAAATCCCTCAATATTGCTTATTTTTTTCCTGCCTAAATGTATATCCCGCCTTAAAGAAGTAACATGAATGATGGAGGAGAGACTTTATTTGTTAGATTCGATAGTGAGAGCAGGAGCAATATATGGGATGGAGATATGGGGAATGGGAGAAATAAGCGTTTTTGTAAGAATACACAGTAGGTACTGTAAGATGGCGTTAGGCAGTGTTTTTCAACCTTCTTAAATACGTGACCCCTTACAAGGCAAAACATTCTGGCGACTCCGAAAATCTTAACACCGTCAATATAACTCGGCTATGGAAGTATTAAAAGTTTCAAAATTTGCAATAAACCGACGAATCATTTTAAGAATTTTTTGTTTATTAAGAAGTGATTTTGCGTCAATTTTGAAATTTGTCTAGACAATGTTATACGTTCTACATGATTTACAGTCAACTGTGTAGACTTTCGCTGGCATGATCTTGACATAAGGGCCGGGTTGAAATTCCAAACTTTGAATGCGCCGACGGTTTAAAACTTCTAATTTCAATGTTCCGAAATTACAAGGTTCGTCAAGATTATGTCAGCGAAAGTGTTATCAAAAATGTCATCAATGACTAAAAAAATGACTGGAATTAAAAGACATTAAAGATATTACGTTCTTCTGTAAATTTCGGTTTTTAAATTTGCTAATAAACATACTCGAATTAGAAGACTGAAGATATTAATAATTTTTCTGTAAGCTAGCTTTTATATATTTTTACATAAAACGTAATTTGAAACCCTCAAACTTCAGCATTATCGAGCCAAAGCCGAAAAATACTATTTCTTCCGTAAATTAACAAAAATCAATCTTCTAATGCAAAATGAAAAAGCATACAATTTCTGCATTGACGAATGACAGTAAAAAATTCCGATCCTTCTCCAAATTAACAATTACCAACTCCCGAAAAAAAGCCAAATTCTTTGATTAAAACTTGACTCCGTTTCTTTAAAATGTTCAATATTGACTTTAAAAGAGTCTATTTGCTGGAGCACCCGATGCCTAGTTCCTTTTTCTTCTCGAATGCCCTGCCCTACGAATTCAACCTCAACCTGACGAAAACCGAAACTCGACTTCTTGGGAACCTTTGAACCCTGAAAGGGTTACGTGGGTTTGAACATTTCAAGAAATCCATTTTTTAAATGTTTTATTATCTAATTCTAGAATATGTCTAGAATATGCTCCCAAAATTTTAAGGGGCTATACCAGTGTGACACTTAAAAAAAATCTATTGTTTGCCTTTTTCGACAGTTTATACTTTCAAGAATATCCGGTCAAAATTTCAAGGCCGTATCTCTAATCATTTTATCTTGCAAAAATCGATAGTTAAATCGCTAAACGCGTTTTTCTCGAAATGCGATTTTTCAAATTTGCTGACATTGTAACTCAAAGAGCAATTATCCGATTGACTTGAAATTTGAACTGAGTACTCTTGAATATATTTACTCTACAATGACGTAGGATATTTTTGATTGGATGAAAATAGACGATTTGCCATTGAAAAAAAACGACCATTTTATAGACAAGAAAACAGACTTTTTTTTCATAACTTCGCCATTTTGTTATATTTTGATATTTTTCGAAAATTCTACGTCATTGTACAGGAAATACCTTCCAGTTTAACGACATTTTTTTCCATTTTGGTTTCAGCTACTTAATCGGCCGGAGTCATGTCAGCAGTGGAGGAACTTTTTTGGCGCCTCCGAAGGCAGCGCATAAGTCGCTTGGATCTCAATATTTTTTTATGAAAAAATTATGCAATATAGGTAAAATATAGCCAAATATATTCATAATTTTCCGGAACATTTAATTGAGTACTTTTCTCCAAAAAATTCCCGAAAATCACCCAAATTTTCAGCGTTCACACTGGTATAGCCCCTCAAGTCAATCGGAGTAAAAGTGTAGGACAGAGAGAGCCTTTGGGAATCCCCCCCGTTGGGAAAAACCCGCCTGGGAGCGACGCAGGTGTATCGCATTTTTCTCAAAACGCTATTTTTGAAGTCGGTGGACACGATTTCTCAAAAACTAATGCACCGACCTTATTGAAATTTTGCACACTTCTTCAAAATAGCATTGATCAGTGATTGACGGAAGGTTTTTTTTCGATTGCAACTAATTTTACAAATTTTAGAAATAGTGTAAATTGTACCAAAAAATGAACAATTTTGCATACAACTCTGCCAAAAATTGAAATTTCAATTTTTTTCAAAATCCTTCGTTTAATCACGAGATATACTTGTCTACTAACAGAAAAATTTGGTTTTTTAATTTCAGATGAAGCTATCATGAGTTATCCTGACCACCACGAGGACACGTTTTTTAAGGGCGACCTAGATGGTCGAGGTCGAGGATTTAGAAGCTATGAACATTCCGTCGACCGAAGAAGACCTACACTATGGGCCTGGTATCGATGATTTCATGTAAGTTGACAAATTTCATGATTTATTCGATCCCAAATTTTCAAACGCGTTTTTCAAATTGGCACCCAAAATTTCTCGAAAACCAATGAACCGATTGCCTTGAGGTTTTTTGTGGTTACTCTATACACCATTATCTAGTACTTGTCATCGGATTTTTTTTCCCGTTACTTAGTTTTTGTTTTATAGGCAAAATAATGACTAATTTTTGGCCCAAAAATCACTATTTATGTTCAAACGTCCGCCATTTTGTCATAAATCGATATTTTCAAAATCGGCTATGACAAGTACTAGATTATCTAATTTAATAATCTTTTTGGTTTTTTTTCAGATGATTTTTGACGAAACGCCAGTGGGTACCATATACGCAGATTTTATGACGCTCCAAGGATCATACAATATCCTTGTATATTTTTGATATTTTTAAATAAATAAAAGTAAACATTTTTGAATGTATATACTTTTAGATAATTAAAACCCCAATCCAAAATTTTTCTTGAAAAAATTCACAAAAATGACCTTTTTTCCAGCTCCTAGGTGTATATCTCCCCTTAAGGGTCTCCGGAAACCAGGTCCCACCGGCTGAATTTCCCAAATTTTTGGACGAGTTTTTTTTTTAAATATTGTTGAAATGTTGCTTTTTATGTGCTCAACATTTTGACTAAAATAATGTATATATTATATTTTTTTTAAATAGAGAAAATATACTTTTTTTGGCTTCGAAACCCACGTAGACCCTGAAGGAAGGGAAGAAAAATAAAAGAGAGAGACATAAATATAGGCAAAGAAAATCGTTCCGACTACCTATCGTCAATGATTCGTTAATCTCGCGAATATTTTCATTCTCTTCGATCTTATCGACAAATCCGCGTGACCGATCGCCGTCGCGATCATCCACGAGAATTTTGTCGTCATCGCGTGTCGCGCGCTTCGATTTTTTCGTCTTTCCGTCGTTTTTCCAATCGTTGCGACGCGTACTCGTTGCCTCCTCGCGTTCCACGTTCCTCATCGTACGTTCGTCATCGTGCGCCGTGACCTCGACGAAATCTTCGTCCCGCTCGACTTCGTAAGCTCGCGTGGCGATCGTCGGCTCGACGACTCTCGACGATTGCGGTCCCCTCGTCAGATTCATAACGAGACGTGCCGATTTGAGGGCACTAGTTTGGTGAATGTCCGTCCTCGCGGTGGCGTACTCGTGACGCGATGGAATCTTCGCGATGCTCGCCTCGCCAGCTTGTATATCCGTGGTGTATGCCTCGAGGCGATCGTAAATACGATTTTCCAGTCGCAGTACGATGCCCTGGCTCGAGGCTTCTCGAGCACCTGCTGGCATCGAGGCCTCACCCTCCCCCTTGCAAAATTGTCCCTCTGCAAAATCCGACATTTTTCGCTCCTTGTTTTCTATTTTTATTTTTTATATTTATTTAGTTATTTTTTTTTATATATATTTTATATCTATTTAGTTATTTTTTTCTTGCCTCTGCCGAGCATTCTAAACTCAAAAATACTCCTGCCAACGGTTATCGCTTATACTTCCGAACAATTTCGTTATCCCCATGCAGTGCTAAACGAGCGCCTCCTACACTACACCGCCAGGCGGACACTTTTTGTACTTCTACACTCCGGGCCACCGTGGAAATAGCGTGCAAATCGGATCGATAAAGTTCTTTTTTGTAGGATCGGTAGGACGGAGCGGAGGATCTTTGTTTTTTTTTCTACTAACTACTGTCACTGTTTTTTTTGTGATCGTTAAGGGGTCTTCTCACTTTAAACGCTGAAAAAGGCTATTTTCATGAATTTTTTGATAGGTTTATATTATAGATATTGATGTAAAAGTTGTTACCTTAATAAATACACTTCCGGAATACATTTAGAAAAAAAATATTTATTTAAGTCACTCATTATAGACGAAATTGGTAGTTAACCCTTAGTAGTCACACTTAGCTAGAATCACGTTATAGTCATACTGGGTCCATGGGACCCAGGCGTTTTTAAATTGTTATAAATAATGGAATAATGCATTGAGCGATATGAAAAAAATAGTGAGATATAATTTGAACCTCGTTTAATACAAGGATATTGGTTAGAAATCAAAAATTAAATTTTAAATATGCAAAAAAAACGTGAAAAATGACTTTTTTTTTGCAAAAATTGCTGTAACTCTTGTAATTATTGACAAAAAAAATGGTTTTATAATCTGGAAACAATGTACTTTGAAATAACCATAGCGGTTTCTGTTGACTGTTGATGGAACGCTTACGCATATAAAAAATGTATGTTTTATTGGGAAAAAAAGTTGTACGGCATCGAAATAATTTTTTTGGGTCCCGTGGACCCAGTATGACTATTAAGGGTTAAAAAAATGTCCTACAAAATTGTAGGTCTGCGCTGTTGATGAAATTTCGGAGATGGATCATCCGAAACAAAAAATCAAACGGTTTTAGATTCAGCATGTTAATGGCTATAGCGCATATCATACAAGTTTGATATATGCAAAAATAACAAAATGGCGGACATTTTTCGAAAAAAACAAAGAAACGTGATTTTTCACCGTTTTTGGCAAAAAATGGTAAATAGCAAAATTAAAAAAAATACTTAATATGCGCTATAGCTATAGTTGTGAAGAATATGTGGTTGACAATTCATAAGAATCGGTTCAGTAGTTTCGAAGATTTTATTAACAAAAAAAATTAATGAAAATAGCCTTTTTTAGCGTCTAAAGTTAGAAGACCCTTTAATCGAGTGTGTGTATAATAGTTGTGTCGAAGGCTCGCGACTCTCTCGTTAATTGCCAAGATGCGCTACTTGGAGCATGTCAGAAATGCTGGAATGCGTGGAAGAAAAAATATTGTACCTGAAGTGTTAAATGCCAGCGTAGTCAAACGCGCGATAATAATAATAATAATAGAAATAATAAGAACAATAACAACAACAATGGAAAAATAAAATAGAACAATGAAAAAATAATAGCAATAATAATCGTAAAAAATGTAAAAACATATTGTTAAGAAATATATTTTAATGATAAAATAATGATAACGATGACATAATAATTATTGCAACAACAATGATGACGATCGGGATGATGTTGATAATAATGATAGTAATAATGATAACAACAATAATTCCGTATAATACGCGATGATGCACGTTTTTAACTCCTCTTTGCCAAGGCTTTGTCCAAAACCGTTACTTTTGCAAACATAATTAACCAAAAATACTAACCATTCCCAATTACGTTTCCAAAGATCCCGTGTTAAAGCGTTAGGCTACTGTGAAAAATACAAAAAAATCGTTCGTCGCTTGAGGCTACTCAAATTGAAGGGAAATGCCCACTATATACAGGAATTGCACATTAAAGGTAAACTTATGATTACAACGATAGAACTGGCAGTGAAACTTTTTTCTTTAGTCATTAACAATGATGATGTCACTTTTCCTCGAAAAATCGACAAAAAATCGAACTTCGTTCTCTATGTCCGATAGCGGGATAAGAGGGATAGCCTGTATATTAAGGGGCCAGTCCACTTTGAAAATTTCAAAAAATCGAAAGCAAGCAAGTCTTGAAGAAATCGACGATGATGAGCAATCAGAAGGGATTTTCTACGGTGCAGGAGTTGCCGATTGAGCTTAGGTAAGAGTTTTTTCATAGTATAAACTTCAAACGCGTTTTTCTCGAAACAACGTTTTCAAAATCTAGCTCCATCGTATCTCTAAAACTAATAAACCGATTCTCTGGAAATTTGTCCCACATATTGTAATCATGATTCGCAACAAGATGACCCTCGATGGTTTTAAAATTTTGATTCTCACTCTTGTTTTGCGAAAAACTGCGAAAAAGGCGTTTTTTTTACTTTTTTCGTTTTTCATATGCCATTTTTTTATTTTTTGATAAAACTTCATATCCGAGGGTCATTTTGTAGCTGGGGTCATACTGAATCCAATGGACTTTGATTTTTTTGTTTCAGACAAGCCGTTGCCTAGTTGTGATGCAGCTACCTAGCCCACCTACTTTTGAGTCGTTACGTTAAACTATAGTTTTTGTACTTAAAAATTAATAAAAATGGATTAAATTTTTTTTTAAAGGTATTTAGAGACTATTTATCAAGCCCAACAACTTTTATATTTATATCTTTTATAAAATCCTCAAAAAAATCGCGATAATAGCCTTTTTTCGTGGCTCCAAAGTGGACTGGCCCCTTAAATGAAACATCTGTGCAAAATTTGAACCAAATCTGGTGTACAGCTTTTGAGAAGTTCACGGGCTTTACGTTCAAAGCTCCTTCACGACATTGTTTATGATCTCTTGAATTATGAATAGCTTTTTATGAACTTTGGTAGACAACTTTGTTAATACACATGCAAATAAATGTCCGAACGATTTTTCGATCATCTCACTTATACGTTTAAAATAAATTTTTAAAGTACGTCATTGCCGTACAAATTTAGTTTCCTATTGCGAGGGAAAGCGGGCCAAAAAACCTATCATGCGGAAATGACAACTCTACAAGAATTTTGAATGAAAACGAACAAAGAATGCAACAACGAAAAGTAAGAAAAAAAACTAAGGTACCGTAAAACGGGGCTACTTTGAACAGGTTTTGGAAGTTTTTTGTAGGTAACTTTTTTTGACATCCCAGACACCAACTTTTCTTGCTCCAATAGAACGGTGTGTCCTTTGGCTATCAAATGTATAAGAAAGTCAAGCTCCACCACCTCACAATTTGATATATACATTTTTTAAAGTGTCAAAGTAGTCCCGAGTGTGGGGCTTCTTTGACAGGGCATTGAAGTGCGACTAACGTCAAAGATTAAGGGTGACTTTGGAATCATTTTTATAAAAAATGTAATATTTTGTGCATTCTACATGGAATTAATGGAAAACAACGATTTTTTATAACCAAATTGTCATCGTTATTAAGGCAGCAGAACTCGAATAATTTTCGTCCAATCGACTTGAAATTTTAACTGTAGCTTCTTAGATTGCTTCAACAGTCAAGTACGAGCGCTTTTTTCGATGAATCGAAAATTGTAAAAAAAATATATCACTTTTGAGATGAAAATTATAGTCGAAAAAACGAACTGTTTTTTTATACTCGTCTCAATTTTTCTTTTAATTATTTTCTAATTTCCCCCGTCCTTGACTGCCAAAAATAATATAATTAACGAAAATAGTTCACTGCTAGTTCCGGGACTAAATTTACGACAGTTGTACTGCGTGCCGCGAAGGGGGTTGGCTGAAAAACAATAGTGCTATAGTGACTCGTGCGCCGCCATTTTGTATACTTTTGACAAATATTTTTTTTTTCCATACCTCAATATATAGCTTATAAAATCTAAAAGCTCTTTTGACCATGTATTTTATTCCTTGCTTAAAAAAAAAGCAAAGAAAACGGTCGAAAATGGGCAGTTACAGTGATGCCCTCCCTTAAAGAAATACCTTACATAAAAATATCAAGTACCTGGGGTGCTATTATAGGCACTTAAGGGGAAGGTAGGGGTTTGCACTTTTGAAAAATCGATTTTTCTTTGTCTTTTCTTATAGTTAAACATTTCAAGAATATAATCCCAAAATTTCAAGTCAATCAGAGCAAAACTCTCGAAGTTATTGACTATTTAGTCCCGCTCCTCTAACACTGTAGCTCCGACTCCTCTAAACTTCAAACGCGTTTTTCTCGAAACCACTTTTTCAAAGTCCGTGTTCACTGCCATTTGAAAACTACATGACCGATTTTTTTCAAACTTGGTACACACTTTCTACATATAAAATACCTCCCCCCAACGGTTAGTTTGAGATTTTTTTTTACATTGAGGGGGTTTCCCACCCCCAAAATGGCGGAATTTTTCGTGAAAAATAGCACTTTTCACCTTACATGACCACCAAAAATTTAGAAATGAAAAAAAAAATTATCAAAGACCGTTGGGGGAAGGATTTGATGATACTTTGAATAAATTTTAATGTTACTTGATTTCAGATAATTTCTAGCTGAGATACAGTGAACACCGCAAATCGTGTTTTTCCAAAGGCGTTCTTGGAAAAGCTTTGTCACCGGCTTGTTTGTGGATATTTTCGCGTACAAATTTCACGGAATGTTCTTGAAATGGCACTTAACAATGTACAAAAGGTTTCAATAAATGTACTCTATCCATATAGATGAAAAAAATTCGCAAAAAAGTGTTTTTTTTTCACGCTGAAACCCTTACCCTCCCGTTAATGAGTTTCATAATTGACATTGAGATCAAAATTAACTTGAGCAACATTACAAACAACTTTAGCAACATTATAATAAACTTGAACCCCAAATTGTTGTACAAGTTTATTCCCCGCACCCGCCACCCGTCCCAGAAGTTCTCGATCGTTGTAATTGTATATCCCGCCTTAAGGCGGTCCTCTAGTTTCTCGGGTCGAAAAAATCGATTTTTTTTTTCATTCGTAAATCACATCTACAACATGTGTAGAAAATGTGTGCCAATGGATTTTTCGATATTCGAAGTGGTTCACAAGTTACGGCCCTGGAACGGAGCAGGTATACGGCGCAGAGCTGAGTTTCTCGGAGAGGCTGAGCAATCCAAACACAATAAACCGCCTCTTTCTGAAGCAGTTCAAAAAGTTATAAAGCCAATTTATGAGGATTTATCCAAAGAAGAATTGTTAAGCAGATGCCTGGGAGCGGAAACTCAAAATAATAACGAGTCGCTCAATTCGTTGATCTGGACTTTTGCTCCGAAGCACCTCCATTCTGGGCCAAAAGTGGTTGAAATCGCCACGTTTCTCGCTGTCATAATCTTCAACGAAGGATTCAAATCTATCCTGAAGACCTTGGAAACCATGGCAGTGAAAATCGGCCCACAAGCTAAAGGATATGTTCAACAGCATGATAGCTCTCGGATCGACCGTTCAGAAAGGCGCACGAGTGATGTTGTAAAACAGGCCCGAATCGCGAAAAGGGAAGACGGAGCAGCTCTGCGTGACTTCCAAGAAGAAGAGGAAGGCCTATTGTATGGTCCAGGCATAGCAGATCGACGGTGAGATGAAATTTTTAGTATAAATCACATGCGCGAACTTTCAAACGCGTTTTTCTCGAAACACCATTTTTCGAAACGGTGACCACGATATTTCAGAAACTACTGCACCGATCTTGTTCAACTTTATACAGCATCTTCAATATGTTATAAGCCAGCGATTGAACTAGGATTATCATGATTGCTTCGATAGTTTTTTTTTGTACGAGCGAAAAACTTAAGAAAAAATGAGTAAAAAATAGAATGTAATTTTCAAAAGTGTATAAAAAAGTCAATGTTTGTAATTTAGAATTCACTCCAGTTCAATCGCTAGTCTTAAATATGAAGATTAAAATGCCGTTTGGTTTTTTGATTTCAGATAAGCAGAACAGCCGCAATCTTGGTCACCGTCAAGCACCTCTTTTACTTGATGTCTTCCTGTCGGCCACTATAACCTTTATTCTATTATATATTTTGACTTCAAAAAATTTGTAAAGCTTATTCAAATGTTAATAAAGATTATGCAAAAACAATGAGATTGATTATTTCGATGCTTCGCCCGTGAAAAATTATTGAAAAAGCCGTAAAAGAACAGCCGAGAAACTAGAGCACCCCCTTGAAGCGTATTTTGGCGTTCTGTCAAAGTAGCCCCAAGAACCGTCAAAGTTACCCCGAATGTCAAAGTAGCCCCGTTTTACGTTACGTGAGAATTACCTCTGTCCTGATTTCTCGTGATTTCCGTTCCGAGTTTGACGGTGGTTGTGTGCCCGCGATGATGCTCGTTTTTCGCATTTTCCTCGCATAGTTCAAGATCACGATCACCAAGAAGAGCGGAGCTCGTGGTATCGAGGTCGTTGATTTTCGTAGTCTCGTACGTAATCGAATCAGGGGAGACGACGGGCTGGGCGATTTTATTCCCCGCGACGAGGCGTTTTTTGCGCCGAAATTTATTGGTGGGCGGTGGCTTCTCGTCGGTCTCGACGATGTTCACTTTGCCCGAATCGGCGACAAAGTGAATTTCCGTTTTGCAAAAACCCACGCGTTTCGGGATTTTTTGACAGGTGATCGGGAGACTCGGCGAATCATCGTTTCTCGAGTCACGTTGCGAATTGTCGGGCGAAGTTTGAGGGATCCAATTGAGACTGGATCGTTTGTCGTCGAGGATATCGACGTCTTGGCGGGCTCGGCCGTCTCCCATGAGATTGACGACCGTCGTGTTGGATTTGCTGGACGGGAGCAATTGAATGGCCGATCTCGCGGGCTTGCAGTTCGATTCATCGCCATTGTTGCAACGTTTCGCCCGCGCCTCGTCGCTGTCTCGTCCTCTCGTGGGCGCGACATTCGACAAATTCGTCGCGGCGTATTTCAGCATCGAACGATCGACGCCGACCCCGACGACCCTTTCCACTCGATCTTGTCCGGCGATCTTTGTACTTTCACGCGCGACAATCGCCAGATCCTCGTTCGAGTTGCTTCTCTTCGCGTTCGCGAAGATGATCGGCGCTCGACTCGAGTATCGCGAGTCGATACGACGCAGCGGCACCGTCGACGACGTCACCGGATACGGGAATGCACCCAGCAGCGCGCTCAAACGATCGCTTATCGCCTCCTGACGAGATCTACGGTCGTTCCTCGTTTCCACGGCTGGTCTCGCCACGCTTGCCGATTTTTCGACCCTATTCCTTTCGTCTTTACCTTGCGTTATTTGTCTCTGAAATTGAACGAACATTTTATCGGCGAAAAGTTTCCGCACAAAAATTCAAATAGTTGCGGAACGATTTTTCATCCCATTTAGTCGATAGTTGATATGAATGAATTGTGGCCTTAGGCCACTCTACAGGCCGAAAAAATAGGCTTTTTGAGGATTTTTTTTTTTCAGAAAAACTACAAAATAAATCGAGTTTACATAAAAGGGTGTTTATCATACGTATCAGTGACTGTATAAGATAATTTTTTTGAAGCGATTAATTTCAAAATGGCGGTTGTGGAGCGTTTATTTCAAAACTGCATTTTTTAAGTTGGCTGGAAACATAACTCATAAGGAACATCCCTCAGGTGACACGGTTCGATTTTGTTGAAATTTGGATATGTTATAAAGCAGTGGAAAGTAAGCGATACGTATTTTTTTTATCGGCGGCAAAACGGTTTTAAGGGGTGAAACCACCCCTCGAAAAAGCAAATATAGGGGTGGTTCACTTTTTAATTTTTTTTTTGCAATGTCACTATAGTGGATTTTTCATTGCTTCGAATTAGAAGAATTTTCGTTTTTGTTTCATTAAAATCGGTGGACTCCTTGTGTTTGAAACTGCTATATTAGCCCTGGAGATGCCTTTTTTCGAGGGATGGTTTCATCCCGTAAAACCGTTTTTCCGCCGATAAAAAAAAATACGTATCGCTTACTTTTCGGTGCTTTATAACATATCCAAATTTCAACGAAATCGAAGGGTCTCACCTGAGGGATGTTCCTTGTCAGACAATTTTCAACCGATTCACTTGAAATGTATCTTGAAAAATACATTGTCTATGGAAGTACGTAGGTTTTTTTTTTATACTGCATAGTTCATTTGTTAAGCGACGATGTTGTAGGCAAATTTTTAACTTTCCAAAAATTTGCCTAAAAAATCGTCAGATAATTGTTAAGAACAAATGAACTATGCAATATAACAAAAAAAATCCTACGTACTTCCATAGACAATGTATTTTTCAAGATATATTCAACATTTCAAGTGAATCGGTTGAAAATTGTCTGAGTTATGTTTCCGGCCAACTTAAAAAATGCAATTTTGAGATAAACGCTGCACAGCCGTCATTTAGAAATTAGTCGCTTCAAAAAAATTATTGTATACAGTCACTGATATGTATGATAAACACCCTTTTTTGTAATATCGATTTATTTTGTAGTTTTTCTGAGAAAAAAAAACCCAAAAAGCCTATTTTTCCTCTAGAGTGGCCTAACCCCTTAATAAACGGCATTTTGAAGGGGAGGAATTCACCTTCATTCCGTTTTTTTAAATGAAATTTTTTGTCTTCTTTTTTTACGACCAGCACGCTTTTTCGAAAACGACCATTTTTTTGTTCCTTTTCTGGTGGACCCCGTTTACGTACAATCTTTTTATGCATTCATTTGACCGGAAATATAAAGGGGGAAGCTCAAGCTCCAATTTTGTTTTCTCAAAGCTTCGGGCGATTTTTTTTTCTAAAGATATTTTGATTTTTTTAAACAAAAAAGAGACAATTTGGGAAATTACTTGTAACGCGCAAACGACAAGGACTGAAGGAAAACCTCAGGATAGTAAAAAGTTGACTCGGCTTCCGTTGAGTTCGTTTACATTTTCGACAAAAAATCAGATGATTCAATCACCGTAACTCGAGAACTAAGGGGTTTGTCGTAAAATGTTGAGAGAGAGGAAAAAATTGTATTTTACTATTTTCAACGCAATAGAATTATTTCCGATTTTTTTGCGACATTTTTTCCCCGTTAGAATTTTATAGTTTTTTAGTCACGTCAATCGATTGATTTCAATCGATTCTATTGCGTTGAACATAGAAAAATAACAAATTTTTCGCACTTGAAATTGTACCACAAACCCCTTAATTCGCGATTTACCGTAATTAAATCATCTTATTTTTTACCAAAGTTAGGTGAAAAAAAAATTGGAAAAAAAATCTGAAGAAATTCTCGCGAATTCAACGAAAACCGATTGAACTTTTTACTATCCTGACGTTTTCCTTGAATCTTTGTCTTTTTCGCGTTACAAGTAATTTTCCGAATTGTCTCTATTTAAAAAAAATCAAATCATCCTTAGAAAAATAAATCTTACGCAGCTTCAAGAGAGAACAAAATTTAAGCTTGAGCTTCCCCCTTTATGATTCCGGTAAAAGAAACGCATAACATTTTTTTTTTCGGTAAACAGGATCCAGCAGAAAAGGAACCAAAAAGGCGAAAAATGGTCGTAAAAAAACTAGTCGTAAAAACTAGTAAAAAAATAGAAAAAATAGAAAAACTAGTCGTCAAAAAATAGTAAGAAATAAAAAAGAGAATAAAGTTGAATTTCTTCCCTTCAAAATGCCGTTTACTAAACTCATTTATGTCAACTATCGGCGAAATGACATAACAAATCATTCCGGAACTTTTTTGAATTTTTGTCCGGATACATTTCGGCGGTAATGTATATTACGAACTTTCAGGAGGAAACAAGTGGAAAAATTTCAAGCAAGGTTAACGGGCTACTTCTATCTAGGTGGGTCAAAAAATTGCATTTTTCTATGTACATGTAGCCCCTTAAAACGGCGATGGGAATTAGTAGGAACACCCCAACAAAGTTATACTTTATTAAAAAATCGTATATTTTCGTGTTTTTGCGTTGAGCATCAATATTAAATGTTAAAGTAGGATCAGTATAGAGATAAGATTTAGAAAAAATATACAGTTTTGCGGCACCAAATTAGTTGAGTAGTTTTACTAGCCATGTCATACCCATAATAATGAGATCAACAATACTATTATCATATTTATGCTGATTAATGCTATTATTTTAATATTATTATATTGTTATTGCTTCTTTTTTCAGGTTGATTAAGCACAATAATAATAAGTTTAAATCAACTTCATTAAATTGAATTGAATGAATTATAAATAATAATCAATAATATATCAAAAAAATAATTCAACTAAACCAAGTTCAATTTAATTAAACCAAGAATAAAAATAATAGAATTAAATTAACAGGTGATCGGATTAACATATAATAATAAAAATATTGATATCATTATGAATGATAAACATGAAAAAAGCTGAAAGTTCAGTTCAAACCCTAAACTCTAAATCCAACAAGAAAAATTCTCCAATTATTTTTACTACCAAGAGAAAAAATATCTTAATCCTTTTCTTCTTGGGTAAAAAGTGTACTGAAAATTTGATTAAAAACTGAAAAACTCTTTTTCCAAAAAAAGTATTGAAAAATCGACTATCAATTTTATGACTACTATTATTATTATTATTCTATGTAAAATTACGAATGTCAAGAGAGCGTAATTGACAACTACATGGGAAATCAATTGGAGGGAACTAAAAAGAAAAGAATTGAATGAAAATACAACGAACCTGATCGAGAACCGGAAGTATCGATGAACCGGTGGATGCCGAGTCAGTGACTCTGGACGACGACCATTGCGAGGCTCGTACGACCTGCACCGATCTGCCGCGTCCCTGACTCTGAAATATCTCCACTTGTCTGCGAGCTCTCTGCACGACGCTTCCATCCGCCGAGTTTCTCTCCCGCGAGTCGATCACCTTTTTTTTCCAACAACAGGAGGCAAAATCTTTACATGTTCTTTACTTTTTTTTCCTCAACATTTGTTAGCTCTTCATTACTGGGAAATACCGCTCCCCCTACCGCCGTATCTTGATGGCTCACTCGACAATTATTCTTGAGATTCATGGAAGATGAGAATTGAGGAAAGTCGAAAGGAAAAAAGATTAAAATTCGCACTCGAGCGTGGAAAAACGCAATTGTGGAATTCCGGAATTGCGAAGTGCGTGGCGCTAACGACGTCCTGCAAAACTTTCCAGTCGTTCTTCTGCTACGATATTGTTCCAATAATAATAATAATAATAATAATAATAATAATAATAATAATAATGACAAACCCTAGAAGATTTTGCTTTTTTCGGACTGGCCGATTAAGTGCCGATTTCTTTCCATAATAATAATCATAATATCAATCTACACGATCGAGAGTTTCCTCAATTTGATGTAATTTCTTTTCTATACCAATAATAATGTTAAAAATAATAATATTAATTATAGTAAAGTTTATCATTATTATAACGATGATAATGGTGATAACCGCAGCAACGACAAAAATAATATCAATGCTGATAATAATATTCTTTAAGATTGCGTATGTCCTCGACGCGAAATGTGTCATTGTCTTTTCACGATAACGATCATAAATATTGCGGCATACGATTGAGTATTCCCCCACATTAAGGTTGGCCATTTTTTTATTATAATCATAGCGATAATAAAAATATGCTTTGAAATTCTGCATTTCCCGGCTCACAGAATAAGTCAGTTTTAGTCCAAAATAATATTAATAATCATAACAACAAGGATATAACAAACAACAACAAAAGTGTTCGTTCAAATTTTACATTTTACCGGCCCAAAATGATTTAGTTTCTTTTCCAGTAATAATAATAATAATCAATTTGATAATAATAATTATTATTGCTTATTGTTTTCGTTATTTTTATTGCTGTAATAATAATAATAATAATAATGCTTATCGCTAATTGTTTTGATTATTGTTACTGTTATTGGTAAATAGTGATTGTTATTGCTAATTGCTTTCGTTGTATTATTGCTATCGTTATTGTTATTGCTATTTGCTATTTTGTCTGTTATTTGTTATTGTTACTGTTATTGCTAATTGTTATTGCCATAGTAATAATAATTGTAATTGCTAATTTTTATCGTTACCGTTGTTGCTAAATAGTTCTTTTTATTGCTGATGGTTTTTAAAAATTGTTATTGTTATCATTATTATTATCGCTAATTATTTTGTTATTTGTTATTGCTAATTGTTATTTAGTCTGTTATTTCTAATTGTTATTGTTATTGCCATAGTAATAATAATTGTTATTACTAATTTTTATCGTTATTGTTATTGCTAAAATTGCTTTGGTATTGTTATTGCTAAAATTGTTTTCTTATTTGTTATTGCTAATTGTTATTTAGTTTATTATTTCTTATTGTTACCGTTATTTCTAACTGTTTTTGTAACTGTTATTGCTAAAATTGTTTTGTTCTTTGTTATTGCTAATTTTCATTTAGACTGTTATTTCTAACTGTTTTTGTAACTGTTATTGCCATAGTAATAATAATTTATTACTAATTTTTATCGTTATTGTTACTGCTAAAATTGTTGTATTATTTTTTATTGCTAAAAATTGTTTTGTTATTTGTTATTGCTAATTGTTATTTAGTGTGTTATTTCTTTTTGATATTGTTATTGCTAAAATACCAATAACAATAATTATTATTATAGATACTATTTGTTTTGTTATTTATTATTGGTAATTGTTATTATGTCTGTTATTTGTTATCGATAATTTGTCATTTGTTATTGCTAATTGTTTTTTAAAATTAATGTTGCTGTCGTTATTGCTACAATAATAATGATAATGATAACAATAATAATAACTACTTTGCCATAAGATTTGGCAGCTTCCGGATTCGAAGATTGCCATCTTCCGGTCTCGATGCGGGCACGTTCGAGCATACCGGTGAGACGATCGACGTGTGACCACTCTCGTATCTCCTCTTTCTGAAACGGCACTCCCGGTGTCTCGTCGCCGAATCGGCCGGGTGACAGTACGATCTCCATTGTTCATCCACTTCGCGACTCGCTTCACTTCCGCTCACACCTCGCACTCGTGCTCAAGGAAAGTTGTGTTCGGCTGTGTGGCTACGAAAAAAAACCGTTCAAAATAACGAAAGTGACCTCGTCCTTCCTCGTTGGTCGGGAGCATAGGTTACAGTCCAGTAAAAGAGACGAAAACCCAGCACTTTTTAGCGTAGAATATGAATTTTTGACTGAAGATAGATAGTTGCATACTGAAAGTAACCCTAATAAAATGGTGCTCCTCAACTTGCCCCAACATTAAGAAATAGGGGTTGAAAACTTAAAAATCGCCGTATCTCGATAATTAATAGCCAGGTGACAAAATGTTTCAAACAAAAGTTGTTTGGAATAATAAAATTCGTATAAAGGTATATGATGTGCAGTCTCCTATCTTTGAAAATAGCGGCACAAAAACACGAGAGCACGACTGACCCAGACAAGGACGCAGCGATATGTCTACTCCGCTCGCGAGGCCGGGTTGAAATTCCGAACTTTGAATGCTCCAACGGTTTGAAATTCCGAATTTTAAGGCCTTAGGCCACTCTAGAGGCCGAAAAATAAAACTTTTTGGGGATTTTTTAATCAGAAAAACTACAAAATAAATCGAGATTACAAAAAAGGGTGTTTATCATACATATCAGTGACTGTATACAATAATTTTTTTTAAGCGCCTTATTTCAAAATGGCGACTGTGCAGCGTTTTTCTCAAAACTGCATTTTTTGAGTTGGCCATACTCGATACATAACTCAGACAATTTTCAACCGATTCACTTGAAATGTTGAATCTATCGTGAAAATTACATTGTCTATGGAAGTCATAGAATTTTTTTTTATATTGCATACTTAATTTTTTATTAACAATTATCTGACGATTTTTTAGGCAAATTTTCGGAAAGTGAAAAATTTGCCTAAAAAATCGTCGCCTAACAAACGAACTATGCAATATAAAAAAAAATCCTACGCACTTCCATAGACAATGTATTTTTCAAGATATGTTCAACATTTCAAGTGAATCGGTTGAAAATTGTCTGAGTTATGTTTCCGGCCAACTTAAAAAATGCAGTTTTGAGATAAACGCTGCACAGCCGCCATTTTGAAATTAATCACTTCAAACAAATTATTGTATACAGTCACTGATAGGAATGATAAACACCCTTTTTTGTAATCTTGATCTATTATGTAGTTTTTTCTGAAAAAAATCTCTATCAAGCCTATTTTTTCGGCCTCTAATGTTCCGAAATTGAAGATGGGGCCGGGTTGAAATTCCGAACTTTGAATGGTTAGAACGCTCAAAACTCCGAAAGAATAGTACCCCAAAAAATCAAAACTCCGAAATAATTTTACACAAAAGACCAAAACTCCGAAAATCTGAACACCGTCAAAATAATTCGGCTATGGAAGTTCTAAAAGTTTCAAAATTTTCAATAAATCGACGAACTATTTGAAGAATTTTTTTTATTGAGAAGTGGTTTTGCCACAATTTTGAAATTCGTCTGTACAATGCGTTCTACATCATTTACAGTCAACTGCGTAGACTTTCGCTGGCATGATCTTGACATGAGGGTCAGGTTGAAATTCCGAACTTTGCATGCGGCGACGGTTTAAAATTCCTAATTGTAATGTTCCGAAATTACAAGGTTCGTCAAGATTATGCCAGCGAAAGTCTACACAGTTGACTGTAAATGATGTAGAAGGTGTAAAATTGTCCAGACAAATTTCAAAATTGACGTAAAATCACTTCTTACTAAAAAAAATTCTTTAAATAATTCGTCGATTTATTGAAAATTTTGAAACTTTTAAAACTTCCATAGCCGAATTATTTTGACGGTGTTTAGATTTTCGGAGTTTTGGTCTTTCGTGTAAAATTCTTTCGGAGTTTTGATCTTTCGGGGTGGTATATTTTCGGAGTTTTGAGCGTTTTGTGCCGCTATTTTCAAAGATAGGGGGTTGGACGTCAGATAACTTTATACGAATTATATAATTCCACACAACTTTTGTTCGAAACCTTTTTTGATCGGGCCATTAATTATCGAGATACGGTGATTTTTACGTTTTCAACCCCTATTTCTTAGGGTTGCGGCGAGTTGAGAGGCAACATTTTTATTGTTGTTACTTTCAGTATGCAACTATCTACCTTCCGTCGAAAATCCATATTCTACGCTAAAAAGTGCTGTGTTTTCGTCTCTTTTACTGGACTATCAGGAGACGGGGAACTACCCAGGTAGGAATTGACGATGAAAAAAGGGCTCGCCAAGCTCTGAAACAAGGCTCACATTTTTTAATTCAGGCTGAGCACCAGCCTGATTTCAGGCCTAGCTGAACCCCTGAATGATAACGCGGTTTCAGGCTGTTGCACACAGGCTTGACCAAAGGCTGGTAGAAAAGCCTGTACTAAGACTGAAACGACGAAACAACAACGTTCAAAACGAGCCTTAATGAAGCCTTCACGAGCATTTATGACCAAGCTTATCCCAAACTCTTCTCGAGGCCATATGAGGCCTGTTTTTAGTTTTCTATATTCTACATTGGGGTAAATTTAATAAATTTGTAAAGAATTCATTTTATTTATTATATATATTTATTATTCATTATATTATTTGTTATAAAATATATATAAAATATTTTTAACACAATGCTTTATTTTATTTATTGTTTATGGGACACGTAATACACAGAGTGTACGCAAACCCCAGAGAGTGAGTATATACGAAATGTGTATGTGACGAGAAAAAAACTTTTTTGTGTACCTCATAAATATCGATGAGAGAATATGTTTAAATGTTCTGAGCTGCCTCCTTCGCTTTCGTTTCTCGTGCCTTCGCACCCGACAAATTTATTGCTAATTTTTTTTTTCATAAAAGTACAGAATAAATATTATTTAAAATTTATTTTATTTTATCACAACCTGAAACAAGCCTGCATCCAGCCTTGATTTTTTAGCCTTAAAATTCACTGGCTGAATAAAGCTTGAAATAACCCTGAGTTTAGGCTAAGCAGCCAGTCTTGGTTCCAGGCTGCTCCAAACGATGCAATGAAACCTGGCCCAGGTCTGTCTCACTCAGGCTCGGTGAAACAAGGCTCGCACAAGTTTGTTTCCATCGTCAGCCTTTTGATTCCCTACCTGGGTAAGTACCAGTTTTTTGCGCGCCATTCAGAGTCTTCAATTTGCAGAGACTCGGAATCGTCGGCGAAACGGGAAGCGACAAAAAATAAGCTGCGAAATGCCGCAGGATCGAGAACAACAGTTTTCGAAAGGAGAATATAATTGAAGGGGAATGAAAATTAAACGTGGGCATCACGCGTACCGATTCGTATGAGTCATGTAGATACAAAGATCGGATGTGTCGAACGACGTTGTACGAACGAGACGAGGGCACGTGGTGCGTTTATATTAGCATTTTGTGTACATATAGACGACTACCCACGTGAGCGGATTTCGAGTCGCGATGCATGTGTAATGGGCCGGTATGGACTTTCGATTAATTTAGGTTGAACGTAGGCTCATTGTCATATGAGCGAGCATACGAGACCCGGCTACGCGCGCGAGACACGCTCGATGATTACGAAATTGAGCATTATAGATTGGAGAGAGAGGGAGGGGGGAGGGAGAAGAGGAAGGGAGAAAGGGAACGGAAGATAACGAAAGGAAGGAAAAGGGAGAGAGCAAGAAAAAGACGTACAGAGATCGAGGCAGCTTGAGTTGGAGAGAGAAAAAAAGCCAGAAAGAGAAACGTCTCTAAGGAGCGTGAACGCCCGCGCTCGCTCGTGGCAATGAGGGATACAGATAGAAGCAAAAAAAAATTACGTTTTATGTATTCTTGACTCGCGGAGTTTCTTCGATTTTTTCTTGGCTCTTTCTCACTTTGTCGTTACGGTTAAACGCTCGCGACGACCCACATGTGCGATAGATAAGCAGCATTTCGTTATCTATATATTTATATTTTGTTTTTTATACATTTTATAAATAATTATTTTATCAGTAAGGAAATTAGAATTAACGGAAGACAGCCAAATAAAATAGAGGCATTTTTTTTCTGGGAAAACTTGTGCAGGTTTTCAAAATACTTTTATTTTTTCGTGTTAAGGGGTCTTCTCACTTTGGACGCTAAAAAAGCCTATTTTCGTTTTGACGGGTTCATATTATAGATATTGACATAAAAGTTGTTACACTCAATAAATACACTTTCGAAATACATTTTAAAAAAATTATCTATTTAAATCACTATTTATAGACGAAAATGGTAGTTAAAAAAATGTCCTAAAAAATTGTAGGTCTGCGCTGTTGATGAAATCTCGGAGATGGATTATGCGAAACAAAAAATCAAACGGTTTTAGATTCAGTATGTTAATGGCTATAGCGCATATCATACGACTTTTGATGTATGCAAAAATAACAAAATGGCGGACATTTTTCGAAAAAACGTGTTTTTTCACCGTTTTTGGCAAAAAAATAGTTAATATGGAAATTTAAAAAAATCCTTGATATGCGCTATCGCTATAGTTGTAAAGAATATGTGGTTAAAATTTCATAAGGATCGGTTCAGTAGTTTCGAAGATTTGATCAACAAGCTGTCGAAAAACGTTGTTTCGAGAAAAACGCGTTTGAAGTTTGTTTGGGTTACATAAATACATGATTTTTTTTTAATGTACCTCGAAAGTGTATTTATTAAGTGTAGCAACTTTTATATCAATATCTATAAGATAAGCCTATCAAAAAATCATGAAAATATCCTTTTTTAGCGTCTAAAGTGAGAAGACCCCTTAAAGAGTATGGTTTTGACCCTTCGACTGCACACTTCCGCGACGAACCTCCGACTGCATGTGGGGTCGATCCGACCCCAGACGTTTTTCAGATCGTTGTATTGTCTTAAATTTACATTTTTTTCGTAGAGACGTTTTTTGTAGTCAATGATCCTTATTTTATGGCCTAAAATTCATTTTTCAAGAAAAACAAAAGTGCCCAACTTTCGTTCAAAGTGGGAAATGCGTTGAAAAATACATACTTGGACGATAAAGATCATAACTATCTTTTTTTTCGAAATACAAAAAAAAGTCCTTTGCGGTTTTTAAAGAGTTTGTAGATACGAAAAAAGACAGTATCGACCGTCTTTCCAAAAAGTATATTTATTCGGAGGTTTGAGTTTGAGCATTTGGGGATAGTGAAAAATGGAAGAAATCGACTCCTTCGGCAGATTAATTGTTGAAAACGTTTTCCGCAATTTTTTTCTTCGATGACTTATTATTATTCACGTTTACCGCAATTGACGCAAAAGTACACTACCGGCGAAAAGTTTCCGGACAAAATCAAAAAAGTTCCGGAACAATTTTTTTATACCATTCGCCGATAGTTGACATAAAGGAATTTAATAAACGGCATTTTCAAGAGGAGTATTTTACCTTCATTCCGTTTTTTTGTGAAATTTTTTTACTATTTTTTTGCGACCAGTACCCTTTTTCGAAAACGACCATTATTCGCCTTTTTTGTTCCTTTCCTGGTGGACCCCGTTTACGGACAATTTTTTTAATGCATTTCTTTGACCGGAATCATAAAAGGGCTCAAGCTTCAATTTTGTTTTTTTTTTAAAGCTTCGTACGATTTATTTTTCTAAACAAACTTGATTTAAAAAAAAAAAGAGACAATTTGAAAAATAACGTGTAACGCGAAAACGGCAAGGGTTGAAGGAAAACCTCAGGATAGTAAAAAGTTGAATCCGTTTTCGTTGAGTCCGCGAGAATTTTATCAAATTTTTTTTTCGAATATTTTCTTTCATGTATTTGCGGTAAAAATTCAGATGATTCAATTACCGTAACTCGAGAACTAAGGGGTTCGTGGTAAAATTTCAAGAGATGAAAAAATTGTATTTCTCTATTTTCAACGCAATATAATTATTTTAGATCTTTTTTCGACATTTTTTTCCCTGTAGAAAATGTATAGTTTTCTAGTCACGTCAATCGATTGATTTCAACCGAATCTATTACCCCGTTTTACGATATATTCAGTTGAAAAAAATGGGGTCAAAATGACCCAGTGCCGTCGAAGGGTTAAGTATCTTTTGCTTTTTTTTTAAATTGAAAATATTGTTAAATGCGGTAAATACAATGGTTCGTGCAAAGCGCTGTTTGAAAAACGTCCTTCACGGTGACCACTGCTGCTCGGAAATAAATCATCCGAAATAAAAAAAATCAAACGCATGTAGTTTTTGCACGAAATCATCTAGTGCTTGGACGTGGGATTTAATCAAATAAAGATTAAAAAAAAAACGGCCGCCGTCCAAAGTGAAAGTATCGATCTTTGGTGAAAAAAAACCCTCTATTTTCGTTGATAAAATTAAAACTATGCATCGAAAAAAGCGCCTCCGTTCAAGCACTGCTTTTCGATATGTAAACGAAGAGTGTAAAAATTGAAGTTGATCGGTGCAGTGTTTTTCGACATGTTGTGGTCAACGATTTCGAAAACTCATTTTGAGAAAAGTGCGTTTAAAGTTCGCCGGTTCGCGGCGATAGTTATAATGATAATAGTAACAATAAAAATGGGTTTGTGTAAAATATTTGTTTTCTATTGCCATAAATATTTAAAATAAAATTCTCAATAGAATGAAATATTTATTTCCCATCGGCATAAATATCTAAAATAAAATTCTTAATGAAATAAAATATTAATCTCCCATCAGCATTGCGAAATACATTTTTCTAGTTATTATTATCGCAGAATATATTTATGGGAAAGATTGTAATGAAAAATTCTCACGAATAATAATAATTCTTATATAAAAGCTTTTAAAAAAATTGTTTCTCTCTCTCCCTCTCTCTTTTAATACGTCTGTTTATAACTGTTAAGTGAACTCAAGGCCGATTCTCACCCACGCGATTTTCAGCCCACGATATTAGGATAGCACATCCTCCTTCGTAATAATAAAACTCGATGGAATTGTGCAACTTTTCCCGTCTCACGGAAAGTGCATCGGTCAATAGAAGAGTAAAAATTTTCTCAGTTAATTTACTCGTAAGTTATTGATTTCTCGATAAATGATCTTTTTAATTCTTATTTTACGTTCCATTACTGTTATTATTATTATTTCTACAACCACAATGATTATTATTATTATTACTCATACTATTTAGTTTACTTGTATTCCTTTTTATGATTATGATTATTATTATTATTATCAATTTGTTATTATCTTCATTATTGTCCCGTGCTTGTTGCTTCCTATTAATTCGAAAAATTAAGGGGTCTTCTCACTTTAGACGTTAAAAAAGGCTGTTTTCATGAATATTGAACACTTAATAAATACACTTTCGAAATACATTTAAACATTTTTTTATTTCTTTAAGTCACTATTTATAGACGAAAATGTTAGTTAAAAAAATGTTTTAAAAAATTGTAGATCTGCGCTGTTGATGAAATCTCGGAGATGGATCATCCGAAACAAAAAAATCAAACGGTTTTATATTCAATGTATTAATGGTTATAGCGCATTTCATACGATTTTTGATAGATGCAAAAATAACAAAATGGCGAGCATTTCGCGAAAAAAAAACAAAACAAAAAAAAGCAACTTTTTTCACCTTTTTTTGTAAAAAAAATAGTACATATCAAAAATTTTAAGAATCCTTGATATGCGCTATAACTATAGTTGTAAATAATATGTGGTTAAAATTTCGTCAGGATCGGTTCTTTAGTTTCGAAGATTTTATCAACAAGCCGTCGAAAAACGTTGTTTCGAGAAAAACGCGTTTAAAGTTTGTTTGGGTTACAGAAATACATTTTTTCAAAAATGTAAAAAAAAATAATTTTAAATACACTTCTTTTTAAATGTATTTCGAAAGTGTATTTATTAAGTGTAACAACTTGTATATCAATATCTAAATACAAACCTATCAAAAAAATTCATGAAAATAGCCTTTTTAGCGTCTAAAGTGAGAAGACCCCTTAAAGTACGGGGCACAAGTGCAATTATAGAAATGAAATGCTTCGTCCCACTTGCTAATAATAAATTGCGTGAGCTGAAAAACAAAAAGCGTAACGTAATCTTTCGCGGTTGAGACATGTTTTTGTGACGTCACCGTTATTTCGTTTTTTTTTATTTGATGATTCAACGATTTTTACGTTCGAGCGAACCGTTTCGCAGCGAGAAATCGTGACCGATGATCGAGCATTTCCTGCATCGAATAGCGACGCTGACGAATTACCGCTTGATCGTCAACGTTCAGGAGGGAGAGAGAGAGAGAGAGAGAGAGAGAGATATGCCAGTGACTTATCCATAAAAGGTGATTTCAATGAGTGGACCTATATAGCTATATAGCTATAAAGCCAGATACAGACTCTACGGTTCTTTTTTTCCGTACGGGACCCGAGAAATCTCACAAACGCGTGTATTTCCACACACATCGTCTGCAGTACGATAATACGCTTGCACAATAAGATCGACGGAAAACTATATTTTTGACATAGTTCTACGAAAACGCGCCATATCGGAAAACTTCGCCGTGCAATTCGAAAATTCAACGCGGCCGCTATGTATGTTAATGGCTACAGCGCATATCATACGATTTTTAATTTATGCAAAAGGAACAAAATGGCGGACATTTTTCGAAAAAAAAAACATTTTTTTCACCGTTTTTGGCAAAAAATAGTATATATCAAAAAAATGTTAAACCCTTGATATGCGCTATAGCTAAAGTTGTAAAGAATATGTGGTTAAAATTTTATAAGGATTGGTTCAGTAGTTGCGAATATTTTATCAACAAGCCGTCGAAAAACGTTGTTTCGAAAAAAACGCGGTTAAAGTTTGTTTGGGTTACATAAACACATTTAAAAAATTTTAAATGTATTTCGAACGTGTATTTATTAAGTGTAACAACTTTTATATCAATATCTATAATATAACCGTATCAAAAAAAATTCATGAAAAAAGCTTTTTTTAGCGTTTGAAATGAGACGACCCCTCAAGCTTGCTTTCTTCAAACGAACATTCTTTTTTATCCATTCATATCTTCATTTTTATTATTATCCAAAATCGCCTTTTTTGACAATTCGCAGATCACAAAATTCTTACAAAAATTCCAAAAACGCTCTAGTCATTTTCCTGAATCCCAATGGGATTAAAAAATTCGAGTTGTTCGATGAAAACTATTTACTTTTTCATTGCACTCCAACGATGCAAACTTCAAGAAAGGAGACCTCAGTCCCACGGAACTTGTGATCTTTAAGTTTGCATCGTTGGAGTGCAACCACGATTCTTTTTTATATGTTTTTTTCCTCGTTTTTATGACTTGATAAAATCTTTTCTTCCAGATTTGAATTATAGACTCAAAATATTATCGTGGCGTTTTCGTGACGGAGATTGGCAAAGATAAAATTGAGCAATTTAAAAATAACAATTTTCATTGCATTCCAACGATGCAAGCTTCAATTTCATCGAAACTCGCCGAAGCGGTCACGATATTGAGAAAAAGGGATCGCGAGGACGCGGTCGTGACGCGGGGCGGATCTTGAATTCTCAAGTTTCACATTGGTGGTCTTGTTGCAAAAGAGGCCAAAGCCGGTCTCTGCCCTCTCGTCAATGACCCTGCAGTATGATTGTATTTGTATGTGTGTGTGTGTGTGTGTGTATATATATATATATATATATATATATATATATATATATATGAAACAAAGAGATCGAGGAGGATGCGCGTTAAGGAGGTTGGAGCGGTCCAGTTGAGTCAAATGACGGTTCATGAATTATCTTTTTCAATGAACCTCAACAAAATGCATTCGAGGTATAGATTTATCCGGAAGAGCAAAATTATGCATTTTAATATTTTTATTACGTGAATAAGAAAAACTTTTGTGACACTACTAACTTAAAAAGGTATAACATTATCGATGATTATTATGAAAAAACTGCGTCAGCGAATGTCTTATACAACTCAGAATGGAATGTTGAGTTATTGATAATTATGCCTACTTATATTTGTCACCAGATTATTTATTATTAAAAATTACATTCAAAAAAAAATTTCATGGATTTCGAAAATGTATTTATTAAGTGTAACAACTTTTATATCAATATCTATAATATAAACCTATCAAAAAATCATGAAAATAGCCTTTATTAGTGTCTAAAGTGAGAAGACCCCTTAATCCGTTGTTAGAAATGGTTCATCTTGGTGCTAAATAGGCAAATTAATTAAATCACCGATAGCGTGAACGTCTTGCCCAACTGGCCGCACGTAAAACTACGTGCATCAACTCTTCGCGGTCACACGGGATCCAGGGGAGCCCACGCACGACTTTGAGCCAAAAATACTGTACTAGGTGCGCAACTAAGTTTCCGGGTTTTTTTTAACCAATACAAAATCGAAAATTTCAAGACAAATACAAAAAATGGTTCATTCGAAGTATTGTCCCTCGCTATTTACACATTTTTGCCATCTCTCTGGCAATACTAGGTGCGCAACCAAGTTCCCGGGTTTCACACATGGATGGCGCTAGCGACACATGTAGTCGGCATACAGGCCTGACATTGGGTGTCTTTATAGCTTGGGCATCTGTTAAGAATACCCCAGAATAAGAATAAACAAATATCGCAACACAACGACCTGTTTTCTAACCTCGAAAATGTCAAAGTTTGTGCCAAATAAACAGCATTTGCGGGACGCATTGCTTTTCTGCTTCAATCTAGAAAAAAACAGCAGCTGAAGCACGTAGGTTACTTGAGGAGGCCTACGGCGAACATATACCATCAAAAACAACGTGTGAAGATTGGTTCAAGCGGTTCAGAAGTGGCGATTTTGAGACTGGGGACAAGGAGGGCTCGGGAAGACCGCAAACATTTGCGGACGCCGATGTGCAAGCGTTATTGGATAAAGATGACACTCGAACAGAAGATCAACTTGCCGATGCATTAAATGTGTCTCGGCAATGTATTTGGAAACGTTTGCACGCCATGGGAAAAGTTCATAAGGAAGGAAAGTGCGTGCCGCATGAGTTGACTGAGAGACAAATGGAAAATCGAAGAGCCACTTCCGAAATGTTGCTTTTGCGGCAGAACAGAAAGAGTTTCCTGCATCGAATTGTCACTGGCGATAAAAAATGGATATATCTCGAGAATCCCAAACGCAGAAAATCGTGGCTTTCACTTGGCGAAGCGTCAACATCGACGGCACGGCCAAATCGCTTCGGAAAAAAGACAATGCTCTGCGTTTGGTGGGACCAAAAAGGAATCGTGTACTATGAGCTGCTGAAACCGGGCGAAACTGTCAATGGGCATCGCTACCGACAACAACTAATCAATTTGAACCACGCATTGCTCGAAAAACGGCCAGAATGGGACACGAGACACGAACGTGTCATATTGCAGCACGACAACGCTCCGTGCCATCGCAGTTCCATCGTCCAGGACACCATAAAAACACTGAAATGGGATCTGCTACCGCACCCGCCGTATTCGCCAGACCTGGCCCCTTCAGACTATCACTCGTTCTGGTCGATGGCGCATGGCTTGGGTGGGCTACACTTGGCCAATTACGATGCAGTACAAAATTCGTTGGACGAATGGTTTCAGTCCAAAGACGCGTCTTTTTATCGTCGCGGTATTTATGTATTGCCAGAGAGTTGGCAAAAATGTGTAAATAGCGAGGGACAATACTTCGAATGAACCATTTTTTGTATTTGTCTTGAAATTTTCGATTTTTTGTTGGTCAAAAAAACGCTGGAACTTAGATGCGCACCTAGTACTACCGAAACTGTAAGTATTATCGCCTTTCTGTACTTTCTATGACCTTCAATGGCCTTATGTTATAGGTCGTTGAACTCGTTTTAAGCTCCTCTTTCATGATACAGAAAAAAAACATACGGATCCATTTAAAAAAATGGAGTTGGCCTTCAAATGTCCGAAGTACCTCCACCTGCAGTAAAAACTATTATCACTATCGGATGGCCACTTTCGTACTGTGCAATTTCATTTCAGCAAATATTTCTGTGAACCTTATAGTTTCGAAGATATCGAAGGTGCTAATAGTTACTGATCCACCCGGTATATACAGGGTGATTCGGAACTATTAGGATTCTTTTGACGAGCATAGGGTGCCTAGTTACGAGGAAAACGCTTTTTTTTTAAATCTCGTGCGACAAAATTCGGCCAAGATATTTTCGTTCAAAGTCCACCGTTGAGTAAAACAACAGGACAGTAGTTACTCGCTCGCAATTTTTTCTTCTCCAGATATTAAATAATAAACGAAAATTATTGAGTTGTATTATCGATTTTCAAAGCGGGTTTCCGTTTTCATTTTTTTTTTTATCGAAAAAGAAAATTCCGACGTGGAAAAGAAACTATCAGCCGTTTTATTTTCAAAATATAAATCACGAAACGTATGAAACTTAGGGGCGAAGTTAAATGATTGTTGCTCAGAGAAATTCTTAATAGTTGATGAGCGTGTCCGCGTGTGAAATTCTTTCGTGTGCAGCAGCGATCGTACTGAAAATAAAACCAAGTCCACGCTCAACGTTCGCCACTCTTTCTCTCGCTCTCTCTCTCTCTCTCCGAATATTAGCATGTGTTACGAGGAAAACTTTTCACACTATTGTAGCGCGAGGCCTACGTTAAGATTACTCGAAAAACATTCTTCGTCTCTCTTTCCCTGTCGTTCAGGCCGCTATAGTCATCGCCCTCTTAACGAAGCCTCTTACACATCACACGAACCTCATCCCGATGTGAAGTTTCGTCGTTTACGCGTCAGCTCCCGCTGCAAGTTCTAACTATTTTCCGACGATGATGAATCGCCAAAAAACGATTGAATTTTTTCAATCGATTGAAATAAAATTTCCGAATCAATCCTCCGATTCACCTTCACGAGACAGTTTTTTATCAACATAAATACTGTCTATACTAATCATCCTCCAAGCACAAACCAAAGAAAACTGGAAATATCGACAATACTCAGGTTCGTCATTTGACATAATTCTTAACCAAAATAAAAATCTATAATAGATAACATCACATTCTCACACGCCACCCTTGTTACTCAACAAAAAAAATAAATCAACATATTACAAATGATTACTCATACAATATCACCATGATTGAAAGTAGGGAAAAAAACTAACACATAAGTTACACAAATCAGTGAAACACATTTACAACTTATTCATAACACATAGTACAATTATACAAAATCTGTAAACTCTATCTATATAATCTGTATCTCATAATTTATAGAACAAACGAAATTTCTGAAAAGGATCCGAACCAAGGATCGAAACGTAACAGAAAAACCCTTTTTTTCCCATCACGACCTTGGAAATCTCACTGGCCGAATCGAAGCCGATTCCTCAACAACACGTATTATCAACACGGCCGCACACTACTCTCACTAATTGTTGGTGAATTTTTCGTGACGAAAAACGTTTCAGCGGAGGAATTGATCGGCGGAAAGGGGGGTGCAAAAAGTGTAGCCCTTTTTTGAAAAGTCGGAGCCCTATCTAAAAGTATTTGAATTTTTAGACTGTTTTTAGATAGACAGTTAGATCTATCTAGATCTATCCAGATAGATATCTAGACCTAGATGGATGTATAGATCTAGATAGGTATATAGATCTAGTTAGATATAAAGATCTAGATAGACAGATAGATCCAAATAGATAGATAGATCTAGATAGGGAGGTAGATCTGGATAGATAGACAGATAGACCGAGATAGATAACTCTAGATATATAGATAGATGGATAGATAGATCTATATAGATGGATAGATCTATATCGATCGATAGATCTAGATAGATAGATATATCTAGATATCTAGGTAGATTTTTTTATCTAGATAGATAGATGAATCTAGATAGATACATCTAGAGATGGATAGAGCTAGATAGATATATAGATCGAGATAAATATGAAGATCTAGATACATAGATCTAAATAGATAGATAGATCTAGATACGTAGGTAGATCTGGATAGATAGACAGATAGACCGAGATAGATAGCTCTAGATATATAGATAGATGGATAGATAGATCTAAATAGATGGATAAATTCATCAGATAGACAAATAGTTAGTTAGATAAGTATGTAGATGGATTTTAGATTAGACATATAGATACTTAGATCAATAGATGAATGTTAGATTGGATAGATTGAGCCTGTTCTTTGACAGACTTTGTCATCCACCAAGCTAGTGTCTCCATAAATCAAACTTTTGGGTTAAAACAAAATTTACGGGAAAAAAAAATTGCGAAAAACATTTTGTTCTTTTTAATTCTCTACAGTTCTAAGTTATATTTTCGTAGCTACCCTTTATTCTCTCCCCCTCTCTTCGTAACACCCCCACTCTCCTTTTCGCCCTCTCTCGACGTTTGACCGAGACGCGGCGCTTTGCGGAGGGTCACTGCACGAATTTCGCGGATAAGGCACACGCGAGAGGAGACAAAGCGGAAACAAACCGGTCTCGGAACGTATTATCGCTATTATACCTATATATATATATATATATACAAAGGCATGATCGTGCATGCACGAATAAAAGCCCACCGACGTACCCAACGTGACTCACTTTGCGTCGCTGAACAGCCGCCGGCACGCGTTCTTTTTTTGTTGTTGTTTTCTCTTTCCTCCCAATATACTCGGTAATTCGTGTTGAAAAAATAAAATAAAAACCCCGGATTTTCGATGCGATGAGAATGTCTGGGGAACATGCCCCCCCCACACACGAGACCGCGATTATTTCCACACGGTAAGTCAGAATTGCATTATTTGCCGGGCGGAAATAGTGTCCGAGTCGCGTGTACCAAAAGACAAATGTCAATGAAAATGAATTTTTGGACCAAGCTGAATGACTCGAGGTTAAAATAAAATTGTGACAAACCGACGAGATCTTGTTGCGTTTGTCGGGTTTATGGGGACGAAGATATATCGCGAATTAGTCGGAAAAGAGCGCGACCGATCTCGAAGGAAAGAGAGCGAACCGTGCACCATGAGCGCGGATTCTTGACTGCGAGATACACCGTAGCCACGGCGAAAGAAAGAGAGAGAGAGAGAGAGAGAGAGAGAGTAGACTGAAAAAGGATATATATATGTATATATGTATACACGCTGGAGCTGCCGAGCTGATCCGTTGTCCGAATGTACCAATCCGGTTCTCCATCGTTCTTTCCTCCCTGATTCTTTCTGCTTCCCTCCCGCTCGCCGGCTTTCCCTCTCCTGGTCGCGCTCGCTTATGGCGAGGTGAAAGAATTGCCGGGAGAGCGCGGCGTCAAGGATAAAAATTGGTGTACCCCGACCTCGGTCCATCCTCAGGGTCCAATCTCCAGAGAGAGATAGAGAGAGAGAGAGAGAGAGAGAGAGAGAGAGAGAGAGAGAGAGAGAGAGAGGGGCCGAGAAAGAGAACAAAGAGAAAACCGACGGAAGAAAGAGGAAGGCGAAGAGAGGAAGCGAACAAAAGTAAGAGAACAGAGGGAAAGAGAGAGAGAGAACAAGAGCCGTAAAAGCCTTTCATTTCGGTCATGCATGCAATACCGAACGAAGAACCATATCGCGTATCCTTGAAGAGAACGCGCGCTCTATATGTGTGCCAAAGTCACGGGACGCCACGCTACGTTGCATATCATCAGCGGAGGATAAGCGTCCGCCATTGCTCTGTCGTCGCTGAGGAGTGCCTCCTGGAAAATCTTTTCCTATTTGCCGTCAATTGTTATTTCCACCGTACCGTTTTGGGTCGCCGATCTTTTGGTGGAGATCGGGATGGAATTGCACCGAGTGGAAATCTTTGAAAATATCGATTTTTTGCTTTTAACGAATTCTCAAAATGTAAGATTTTCAAAAATATGCTCTGAAAATTTCACGTCGAGCCGGTCTCGGGCGAAGGAGTTATGGGCGCGTATATGTAGGTTATGAGAACCGGCGAGTTTTTAACGCGTTTTCCTTAAAATGACTTCAAAAGATGGTGACCACGATGTCGCAGCAGTAGTCAATTGATGATATTGAATTGAGGTTTTTTTTTCACCGAACATCGTTATTTTCACTTTGGACTGCGGCTGCTTTTTCGAAAATCAATATTTTATTGAATTCTCGTCTAGGCAGTGGATTACTTCATGCTAAAATTAAATGCGTTTGATTTTTTTATTTTGGATGATTTGTTTCCGAGCAGCAGGGGTCACCGTGAAGGACGTTTTTACAAGCTTTTATTTACGTTGCTTCGGCGGTATGTCCGTCTTTCCCGTTCAAAATTTATAATCCATTTTTCAAGCACTTGCCGGCATCCGATTGAAATGAAATTTAGCATACCTACGTAACTTCGGTGACAATGCAAAAATATGGTACCATGCAGATGGTCTGATGATGAAGGTGGGAGTTGGGTAATGCAACTCCTTAAGGCGTTAGGCCACAGTAACGGGTGTAAAATCATGTGCGAATTTAATCATTTTTTTCGTATGAAAAAGTGATTCACTGATAAAATTAATTCCACATCTATTAAGTATGAATATCAATCTGTTAGAAAATATGTATATATTTTTTTTCGATGTACAAAATGGCCGACTACTAATATTTTCTTTTTTTTAGACGCTGCGCGGCGTGACATTTCGCATCCACAGTTTTTTACCTCGAACAAAAAACAAACATTCTCGTCAATCTACATTAGAATGCCTAGAGAAGTATTTCTTTTTATAGCATTGTCGAAACCTTCGTCCTTGCGTATGCGGAGTTTCCACGAGATTTACCGTACACTTTCGAGTTATTAATTGTTAAAGTTGGTGAATTAGTCACACGTAGACGACAAAATGTGCCTGCCCTCTCATATATCGATTTTTTTGTGCTACTTGGAGCCAAGAAACACGTAAAAAAAACTGATGGTTGCGTTCGTTGAATCTTTGTGATCGATAAGGCACCTTGAATTGGAAAGCTCACCGCAGAAAAAAGCAATAAATTTAGAAATAAAGTCGCAAAAACCGAAGTTTTCGGAGAGCGAGACTTCTCGTGACGTAACAGCAGCCATCTTGCTCGACGTGTGGCAACGCCGGATATCCGCGCAAATTTGATTCGTCTATCGGATATTTTCAACGCGAATTAAAAATATGATTGTGCGAAGCCGTACATTTTTTAATGGATTATAAAGGGCCTTTCGTCGATATTTACTTGAAGTTCTTTTACGTACAGCATAGGCATCTCAATTTTTCTGGCGGCATGTACCTATACAACGCATCTATATATAAATTCAGCATGGGAGAACCGTCATATAAAATAAACGTTCGTTTTTATAGCTGCAAATATTGTTAAAATTGGCAAAGGGAAAAATAACATAACAACCGATGAAATATGTTTCGACTTTGGACAGATTGGACATTGGACATTGAGGTTAACTTCAACGCGACGTTTTTTATTTGCAATCGCAATATTATCTTTTCATTTTCTAACTCTTGTCCGTCAGAATCTACATTTGTCTCTAAACTGGACTTCAGGTACAATCCCGTTACTCTTTTGATAAACTTCCACGGTATTTTCATTCTCCATGTTAACCGGCTACAAAAAATAATAAGCCGGGCGCGTGGAACCGATGACAGCCACCGAAAATGCGACGATGCTAAACGTCAACGATATGGCGTACTACTGAAGTCGAGTAGTAGATTATTAAGGTTGTTTCCATATTATAAAAATAATAGGAAACTCGAAATTCAATACTTAAAAAATATTTCTCGAAAAATAGGCCATACACATATATCTAAAACGTGGCGGTATTGCGGCGTGAAATAGACTCTCAGTTTACTAGCATGGTCATCACCGTACCTCCTTAATAGCATATACTGGGACAGTCGAGTTTGTGCTCATTTGTTTCGTTATCATGAGCACTTTTCATTACACATGATAACGAGTCTGATAATGGTGGTGGGAGGAGGGAACTGAAACTTCCTAATGGCTAATGGTAGAACAATCGAGTTTGGGCTCATTAACTTTGTTGACTTGAGCACTATTTATAATTACACTATTATAAAGTTTCCCGCCAAACCTTTATAACCTAAGGCAAGGTTTTTTATTACGCCGATGTCCGTATGACATGGGGGTCTGGCATGGCAAATAAATAAACAAATTCAAATACTAAAAAGTATAAAATAAAATAAACGTAAAAATACTCTTGAAAAACAAGCATTTGTGTAAGAGGTACTGTACACATAGTAAAAAATAATGTTCAGTAACATTGAAAATAAAAACAGTATAACTACAAAAAAGTCCTTTCCTTGGTCACTCATCATAGGTGCAAGTGCTTAAAAGGTACATAAACGTAGATATTTAAAAAATACAAAATATACATTTTTAAAGGCTGAGGCGTCAAACGTCATAAGTACTTAAAGTACTCTTAAGTTTAAAATATCTGAAAAAAGCCTCAAGCTTTTGAAATTTATATTTCAAATTTTTTAATATCTACGTCTATGCAGCTTTTAAGTACTTGCACCTATGGTGAGTGACCATGGGGGTGACACTCCTCGAATATCGTGTCCCCCTTATTGACCCTCTCCACGAGGGGCGCTAGTAGTCACCCGCTTTACCCCCAATCCGGTCGCGCAGCGTCTGCATTCGACGCATACGACGCGTTTGGATTATTCATTGTTAAGGTAGCACGTGCACGAACCTCCTCATTATAAAAAAAAATCATTTTTTTGTATGCTGCAGTACAGACATAAAAAATGACGTCCGCGAAAACTCTGCAGGCCTTACCGGCTAAATACAATAGTAATTAATTCACGAAATCAATGCATTTAACCCGCACCATATAGGGAATCCGTGCGGATCGAACTTTGGAACGGAAATAATAATAGTTCCCGGTTAAATCAGAGGTATGCGAAAACCAACGAAGAGGAAGAAAACAGTCGCGGTCACGTATGTTCCATAAAAAATATAGGTTACGGGACATTTCGAGCAGATATCATCGATTCAATCGACTCATTTTTGCGTCCGCTAACTGCGTCTGCCATCTCTTTTGTTACAATATGCATATTACACATACACTACAACACACGATTACACATACGGTAAACAAACACATGCTTGGCATGTATCGCAAGCACCTGAATACAGCGTTGCCACGGATATTGCCAGAATTATGAAATGGCGGCCTGTGACAACTCAACTCAAATTTAATTGCGATTTTACTTCACTTACCAAACTATAATACAAACAGTTATCACATGCACTTCTCAAATAATTATTTTCTGTATCATGTTTATTATTATACCCAAATACATTATATTTTGCTTTTTTTCAGATTCGATAATTTATAGATTTTCTGTTGACTAGTCAATCTGCTAGTACCTTGCCCACCAAAATCTGTCTCTCTCTCTTTACCTTTCCTCTTCACCTATTAAGCAAACCCAGCAAACCTCATTATCTGGACACTTTTATTTATTCGTTCGTCTCTTCCTTTGTTGTGTTCGTTTGTTGTTGCCGTTTGTTTATTAATATGAAGGTTGTACTCGTTTATTTGTATGCTCGCTTTTGTACTTGTAATTAACTGCACAACGTAATGCTCAACGGTATAAATCATATTCCACAGTCCACGAATCGAAATCGATTCAGTAGTTCTTGAGTTATTGGGTGTACAACTTAATTCGGTCCGTTTTTTGCTTTAAATACGCACTTATATGAATGATAAAATGAATTAATACATTAATCAAAATATTGTCCATCGCTAGCCACTACTTTTTCCCATCTTTCTGGTACTTTATGAATTCCGTCGCGGAAGCAGCGTTCATCTTTTGAAGCCAAGAATGAATCGAGCCAATTTTTGATACCCTGTTGTGACGTGAAGCGTATTCCAGTCAAAGCGTTCTGCATCGATCGAAACAAATGGTAGTCGGAAGGGGCGAGGTCTGGGCTATAAAGCGGGTGAGCCAGGATTTCCCAACCGCCATTTCCCAAATAGTTTTCAACCACAATAGCAACGTGAGGCCGAGCGTTGTCATGTTGAAAAATTGTGGACTCGTGTCTGGTCGCATATTCTGGACGTTTTTCGGTTATAGCTCGCTTTAAACGGATCAATTGTTGCCTGTAGAAGTCTTCCGTGATGGTCCCACAAGCATTCGGTGGGCTTCAGCTGCACTTTTCTTCCAATTGAAACAGAAAATCAACACTTCCCGCAAATGGTGCTTATTTGGGACGAAATCCGACATTTTCACCGCAGTAAAAATTAGACTTGATGCGCAAAACTCAAAGGTCTGTAAACGATGTTTGGTTAAGAGATGTTGATACTTCACGATACAGCAAAAATCAGCTGTTGTCGTCAACCATTTATAGCACGTAGCGCCATCTTTTGAAAACGGACCGAACTAAGTTGTACACCTAATATAAATACCCAAACATACAGACAGACGATTTTTTCACTTGTTTCGATTAATGAAAACAAGCTGTAAAGCAATTTGTCGAAAAAAAACTACAGACAAATTATATTAATGAATTCATTTATTTATTTATAACTGCCTCAGTATAGCCGTATACGAGTATCTCCCAAGATACTTTTTCAGGACGGCAAGTTTGACAATCATGCGCCATCGAAAATCGTAGCTGATCGATTATCAAAATCCCGTACATACGGCTTATAGCCTTTCACTCGTTGAACCTTCACCTCGAAATTCCCCAAGACCTTCGAAGAACAGTCGTCGTTCTCCATTTTTCCCGTGCGTGTATAAGTGTGCGTGTATTTTTTTCTCCTTGCCGAACAAAAGCTTCATCAACGTATCATTTATTGAAACTCGTATCGCGTGTGTTCAGCCGCTCTGTAATAAAATTTCGCAAAACAAAAAAAACTTCAGACGGTGATGAGAGGATCGGCGTCTTTTTCGGAAACGTTCACTCTCACGCAATCGGCGAGACTCGAGGCCAATATGCCGGAAAAGACTTTGAGATAACCGCGCTCCGAATCCGAATGATTGGTGAGTATAACGTGAACGTTTTGGTGCACAGCGTCGAGAAGATCGTGATGCAACATCTCACCGGTAACGTAAAGATCGGCCGTCACGTTTTTCAGGACGGTTGAGCCCGAACCCGCGCAAACCGCTATCGTGTTGATCGGCTTGTCTAAATGGTGAAAAAAAAATATTGCGTACAAAAAGTTGGTCTTTCTTTTTCTCTCTCGCTCTTTCCTGATGTTTTTTTTTATTAGGTCATTATGCAGTTTGAGGACTTTATCGAAAAACGATGCGAAACGTTTTTTCATCGTGAACTTGTTTATTCCATTATATTTAGTGATATTCCATCAGAGGAGGCTGACATTATACATTAATTCCATATGTTATGGGGTTTTGATGTTCGCGGAAACACGTGATGAAATAGGGCATTTTTAAATATTTCGCCGCCTATATTGGGGGCGGGGGGGGGGGGGGGGGGGGCATTTATGAAAAGCCTTTCAAAATGCATTGCCGAAAATAAATCGCGGCGGTCACCTTCCCATAAAAAGGTATAGGGTTTTGAAGTTCACGACAACACGTTATAAAATAGCGTATTTTCGAACATTTTCTGAACACCTATATTCGATGTGGGAAGTGGGGGGATTTGTAAAAGGGGCCGTCCATAAATTACGTAACGCAATTGGGGGGGAGGCGGCCAGGCGTTATGGTCTACGTACCGGGGGGGGGGGGGTCAAGGTTAGCGTTAGACCACGATTTTAAAACTGCCAGAAATAGCAAAATTTCTGCATGTTCAAGGTTTTAATTTAAACCTCGAGTGCAATTTTACCGTGGACAGCTCACAGCTTTCTATACGCAATGTCAATTAAGGAGGAAAACCACTGTCCAAGAATTTGCACAGTAGCTTTCCCACATCCTCCAAGCAAAATTTGAGACATTTTTTAAAAAATAATTCTTGAAAGTACATGTAATGAAAAATATGTTGGCAAAATTTTTATTCACAAGTCCAAAAAATTTTTTTTTTCGGAGTTCTGGTTGCCCCCGCAAGAGATCTCTTAAATAGCTTTAGAACTTTTTTTGATCAGACAAATATTTACAACGGTACACTCCAGAAAGTTTCATGAAGTTGCCCCCCAACCCCCTGACGGAAAAAAAATCGTAACTAAGAACCCAACTATCCATGAAAAGTACATAGAACTCCAGAACTATGCAAGTAGCAACTAGAACTGATTTTCATTTATTACCTCCAACTGACCAGTAGATTGATGGCACGATGGAATGCTTTGAGTGAAAGCAAATTTTTTTTTCGGAAAAATGAATTTTTTTCGGAGTTCTGGTTGCCCCCGCAGAAGTTCTGTTAAATAGCTTTAAAACTTTTTTTGATCAGACAAATATTTACAACGGTACACTCCAGAAAGTTTTATGAAGTTGCCCCCCACCCCCTGACAGAAAAAAGTCGTAACTAAGAACCGAACTATCGATGAAAAGTACATAGAACTCCAGAACTATGCAAGTGGCAACTGGAACTGATTTTCATTTATTACCTCCAACTGAGCAGTAGATTGATGGCACGATGGAATGCTTTGAGTGAAACCAAATTTTTTTTGTCTGAAAAATGATTTTTTTCCGGAGTTCTGGTTGCCCCCGCAAGAGATCTCTTAAATAGCTTTAGAACTTTTTTTGATCAGACAAATATTTACAACGGTACACTCCAGAAAGTTTCATGGAGTTGCCCCCCAACCCCCTGACGGAAAAAAATCGTAACTAAGAACCCAACTATCCATGAAAAGTACATAGAACTCCAGAACTATGCAAGTAGCAACTAGAACTGATTTTCATTTATTACCTCCAACTGACCAGTAGATTGATGGCACGATGAAATGCTTTGAGTGAAAGCAAATTTTTTTTTTCGGAAAAATGAATTTTTTTCGGAGTTCTGGTTGCTCCCGCAAAAGCTCTGTTAAATAGCTTTAAAACTTTTTTTGATCAGACAAATATTTACAACGGTACACTCGAGAAAGTTTTATGAAGTTGCCCCCCTACCCCCCTGACGGAAAAAAATCGTAACTAAGAACCGAACTATCGATGGAAAGTACATAGAACTCCAGAAATATGCAAGTGGCAACTAGAACTGATTTTCATTTATTACCTCCAACTGAGCAGTAGATTGATGGCACGATCGAATGCTTTAAGTGAAACCAAATTTTTCCCCCACCCCCCTGCTTTAAGTGAAACCAAAATTTTTCCCCCACCCCCCTGACGGAAAAAAATCGTAACTAAGAACCTGCCTAACTAACAGAACTAACTAAGAAAAATGAATACTATAAATGGTAATATATCTACATATATGATCATTCATGATGTCATGTTAAGACATATATAATTCTATATAATGTTATATATGAGTATGAATAATTATATATGTCTATATATGTCCATTTTTTCACGTGCATCTATTGCAAAAATAATGGATTTTTTTACTACACCTAATATATTTAAATGAACTACAATTGTACTACGTTGATCATTTTTGGGGCCCTAATAACAACCCAAACCAACCCAAAGAACGTCTGCAGGGGGAGAGCGGGAAGTGACCGCCGTGATTTCTCTTCGGCATTGTATTCAGGAAGGTTCCCTTTATGAATCTCCAATATAGACGAGGAAATAAAAAATGCCCTATATTATTCCTTTTTTCCGGGAACTTTGAAAACCTCATAACTTATGGAATTAATAGAAAATGTCAGCCTCCCCCGGCGGAACATAAATAGTGGTGACCAAATAGAGCAGCTCATGACAACAATAAATTCCATCGTTTTTCAGAAAAGTCCCCAAACTGCATAATTACCTTTTATTTACCTGAATCAATGGCACGGGCGATTCTCACGTTGGCCAGGCCGGTTCGAAGCTTTACCGAATTTATTGCCTCGTCAGTTGTAATTGGTCGTTTCAATTGACAAATTCTGCCCATACCGTTTACTGGATTCGTACCAGGCTCTATTGGCTTGCTGCTCTGGATATCTGAATGGAAAAGGACAGGAGGCAGGATCAGCGATGCGATCAAATTCTCGATCAGTGGTCCATGGTCGAGTGATTGAGCGGGGAGATACCGTTAGGCGAGAAAAACAGTTGCTGATTCTCAAGATTTTTTAAAGAAGCTTTTAGCTGTTACATGGTATTTGAAAAAAATGTATCAATCTTTAAAAATGGCAGAGGTATTGCATGGTCTTCTAAACTGAATTTTCAAAACTGGCGTGACTGTAGCTAAAAAACTGATCGACCGATTCTGATGGAATTTGGTATAAATCTTTCTAACCTTATTGTCTAAATCATGACCCTAAATGTTCTTAAAACTAAAAAAAGTTTTTTTTTAAATTGAAGAATGTAGCCATTTTTTCGGAAAATTCAAACTTTTTGTTTCAAAGCGTACCATTTCATCGATTTTCAACACCGGGCCGTCTATATATAACGTCATCGATTTTTTTAGTATTTTTCACCCCCCCCCCCCCATTTTTAAAGACAAAAGAGCCAATCCAACAGCCAAAACTAGTAATGAACCATACCTTAAGTCGCGAAACGGGTGAAGAAATCGTTCCGTTAAAAAAAAATCATGAAAATCAGCAATTTTTTCCTTGCCCAAAGGTATCTGCCCCCTTAATGAATTAGCATATTCGTGGTTTACATATTATTATATTACCACTATTATTAGTATTGTTGATGATCATTATTATGCTACATACGTAATGTTTATTCACACAAGTTCAAGTGTCCGTCCAATAAATTAATTTCTTATTAAGGGGTTGGGCTATAGTAATTTTTTGTTTTAAATCGACCTTCATTTGAAGAACCTCAAGTTAAAGAGGAAGGTCCAACATATCGTGCTGGTATCGCAGATTGAAGGTAGACTTATTATTACAACGATAGAACTGCTGGTCAAATATTTTTGGTCTCGAAACAATGTTTTTCGAGAGAAACTTGAAATTTGGTATACTTATTCAGTGTAATAGTAATTCAGTCTCGACCAACGTTTTTCTTCTTAACACACTTAACAGCTTTTTTCATCAATTATAAACAATAATGATGTTATATTTCCTCGAAAAATAAAAAAAAAAAAAAAAATCCATTTTTTTTTTGATTATTGAAACACGTTAAAAGGAAAAAGCTCGGCCAAGTCTTAACAAATATTATCTTTTTCAAGAAAAAAAGCTTTTTTTTGTTTCTAATCAATCAAGTGGCCGAAATTAAGTACACCGTTGAGCCTCTCACGTTCAAAGATCCTCCACGAGATTGTTCGTAACTTTTTTGATTATTAATACTTGTTGATGAAATTTGGTACAAAACTTTGTTTATGTGCATACAAATAAATGTTCAAACGATTTTTCAATCATTCTATTTCTTCCTTCGAAATTTTTTGTTTAAATAACATTCATTGTTGTGTCGTCACGACAGCCCAAGCCTTCAATAGAATTATAAGTATTATTATTATTATTGAGGATGATAATAATATACGTACCGAACGATTCAGCGAGCCAATCATTGACTCCTCCCTTTATCGAGTCGAAGCTCGTGTGCGGCGAGTAAAGTGCTATTTTGTGTTCCAAACACTTGGCAGCAATCCTTTCCTGTGTGTGCAAATATAAGAATAAAGCATTATAACGTGTGCTCGCTATTGTATCTGATTTTGCATAAATCGAAAGTGTATGCCGAACATGCTCCATCGAATACAATTTGCAAAGAGCGATTCGCCCGCTTCCAAAGTAGTGAGATGAAATGGAAATGTTTTTCCTAATTTTTGGATATCTCCCTCCCTTAAGGCGGGATATACATTCAGACCGCAAAAAATTAAGCGATTTTGAGGAATTTTCAAAACTAAGACATAATTATTCTACATTTATCAAACTGTAGGTATACTTTAAGGTAGTCCTATCGCTTCACACTAGTCATACCACTGATCATACTTGAGACTTGTACTATTTGTATTTGTAACATATGCAAAAAAAATTGTAATAACTAAATTTTCCATGTGTAAGCTGTTTAATTAATGTTCACATTTAATTAGAAAAATGAAAAAATGGTTATTCCAACGATTCGCGCAGTATTTCTAGGTTTTATACATGGAGCCTAGATACCAGGAGGTTCAGCGGCAATGCAAAGGCGCTGAAAAAAGCGTCCCCGAAAATGTTCCGAAGTGATGGCGCTGGGGTGCAGCGGCACCTACATATATAGTAATATATTGGTCAACGAGGTGATAGTGATCGGATGAGTTTCTAACCTCACGACAGACTGATCGTGACATCAAACGTCGAAATATCCGCCGATTCATAATTTCCTCATGGCGGTTCGGAAAAAAACGCAAAAGCGAGAAAAGATCTCAAACTCAAACTCAAAATGGCGGCGATACAGCCCATCTAGACAATGGGCGTGTTTTTTTACATATAGCTTCACGGGAGAACGGTTTTCTCGTAAAATATAAGACCTGAAACAAAAACCAAAAAAATGATAATTTATATATTATTAGCTATGAGACTACCTAGAAATTTGCTTTCAAATTTTGCAAAAATAGCGCACTTTGTAGTGCGCTATTAATAATATCGATTTTAAGAAAATAAATCGATTTTTTGCCAAAAAAGCAGTAAATTGTTTATAAAAAGAAGTTTACATTTAATCAAAAAACGGCTATGTACTCCCATAAAGAATATAATTGTGAAACTGCTAGCAAAATTTCAAATCGATGCATGCAAAGGTGGTCGAGTAATCCGTCTTCCGAGATCGAAAAAAGTGGTTTCGAGAAAAACGCGTTTAAAGTTGTACGAGCAACTCAGCGCGCTCCAAGGCGCTGCGGCCAAATCGATAATTGAACCTTTGAATAAAAAAAATTGCTACATGACCAATTGCATATTTTTTTTATGACACCAAAGTATTTTTAGGAATGAAAACGTCTTTCCAAAATCCTAGAGTGGTGTTATCCCTTAACACTAATGAGGGTTAGGTACATCATCTGTGATCTGTCTTAGATCGCACCCATGTTTAGCGTATATCTATATACATATGGGTGCCGGAGCACCCCAGCGCCATCATTTCTTGTTCCCGTTTTGGGGACGAGTTGAAAGGCCTCGCTGAACCTCCTGGTATCTAGGCTCCATGGTTTTATATTTGGCAATATTGGTTTTATCTCCGTCTCTTTTTACTCAACCAGGCGAGTTTAACCTCGATGCTTTTCAACGTCGATCTGTCAAAACAATGTCAGGTGCGGGAAATATAAAGCATTGTATTCGGGCTACGACTGGTAAAAAGCGTGGAAAATTTGTGTCGGCGAAATATGTCGGTTAAAAATGAAATATGTGTGGAAATTCGAATGAGTGAGATGAGGTTAGGACTACAGTCAGCTGTTGCCTCGCTGTCACGTCTCTTTATCGTAGCAAGTGGTAATAAATCCAATACCGGAAGTTCAAATTAAACTTGATATTACATAAAAGTTAGGTCAATAAGCGTAATTTTTTCTGAGAGCACTAGATTTTCTTCAAGCGTTACAGATTAGTACAGTTAAGTATGTAAATCTGATTATTTTTAAGAATCTGACGGATTCCCACTATTATATACACTTTTGTAGCGACCGGAAATTGGGTTTTTGTACGTCGTCTCGGAATTCCTTCACAAAAATACGCAATTTTAATATTTCTTTTCTCTGTAATTAGGTCGATAAGCGACCCTAAAATTTTACAGAGGCGATTATTAATATATTTAGTGAAGCTCAAAAAAAAAATGATGAAAATCCTATGGATTGAAGCCTGGCGATAGGACCTTATTAGTATATTCAAGTATACAAAGCAATTGTTTTTTATTCATTCATCATCAAAATGGAGGAGCTGTGGCAGTTTTACAGCAAGGTTATGGCGCGAGTTGCGAATCCGCTTGCAGTCCAGCTTCCCGTAGACTTGCAAAAAAAATCAATTTTTTTTCCAATTTTAACATGTATAGTTTCTATATGACAGTAATTAAAAAGAAGAAAATGCAAATTTAAGAGAATGGCACGCATTTTTTTTTAAATCCAAATTTCACGCATTTGCTTTGGCCCTGAAAATGATTCTCTTTAGGCCATCAAGGCGAGTTTGTAGTCACTCCACCAGATTTTTCTTTCCAAGTTTGTATCTTCATAATTAATAAATCGAGCAATATTGAAAGCTGTTTCTGTTAAACATAATGTATAAATGTGCTATAAATATATAGTTTTTAAATAATAAGTCATAAAAATAATATTTTTAAATTTAAATAAGGCTGTGAAAAGTAGAATCACTCCTTCTCGCAACCTGGGAGTGACTCTCATAGCCTCAAAAATTCTACATATAGAGCTGAAAAGGCTGAAAAAAAAAATATTCACTGCAGTAGCTATCTTTGCAATCTAGCATGGAGGTAAATCGAATAGCCGACTCGCAGGAAACCAAGAATGAAGTAATTGTTTACGTTTGAGGTTATACTTTGACCGGCCATATTGAAATATCGCTGCGCCACCTCTTGGCCGTGATCATCGCTAATATGGCAGCGGCAATAACGTCACTCGTGAAGTCATAAATGCTTCCGTAAGCGCACACAGCGCCAAGTCGAGCGACATGAGCGATGCTCACAAATGCTGAACTCGTGTAAGCGCCCAAGTCGAACACTCCGTTGTCCCAACGCTTTTTTGCCTCCCCCCCCCCCCCCTATGGAAGTGTCCACTCAGCCGGAACATACCTTCCAACTGGCATTGGTGATGCGTTTCAGGGGCGCGAATATCGGTGGATGATAAGAAACGATGAGATCAACATCCAGATCGATCGCTTCCCGCATGACATTCTCGGTGAGATCGTTGGTGAGCATAATGTGCTTGATATTCTTCGGACTCGTCGGCTCGATTAGAAGACCGACGTTGTCCCAGGACGCGGCTAGCGACGAGTCTGCGAATTCGTTCATTGCCTCCACCACTCGACTCAGCGAAACTCCACCTCCCGACGACATCCTTACGCCGCAATTCTTCGCGAGTAAGGCCGAGTGCACGCGACTTCCGGTTTGCAGTAGCGTGCCGCAACGTCCCAGCATTTAAGGACCAATCGAACGAAGCCTGGAACAGAAAATATTGCAGATTGGATTTTCAACAAATAAAAAGTGAGATCGAATATTGACACTGCTGTTTTCTCGCGAGTGCAATAAAAACGTGTTTGCTACGATAAATGGAAAAGAATTTTTTTCGCTAGTAGCAATAAAAATGCTTGACTTTTCACTATTGGCAATGAAAGTTACCTTTTATTCCCCATTACCACTAAAAATCGGCGATTTTTACTGTTACCTTGAAAAATTATGATTTTTTCATTATTATCATTGAGAATAATTATTCTTTCATTGCGATTTAAAAAAATAGCGTTTTTTTTTTACTATTGCCATGAAGACTGACTATTCTTTCACTATTCCTAATAAAAATTGCTACCAATTCACTATTACCCAAAAAACCACGTGTTTTGCTATTTCCATTGGAAATGACAATTCTTGATACTATTATCAATGAAAAATAACTATTTATTCGCTATGACCAATATCACCGGTCATTTATTTATGACCGGTTTATTTATTATGACTATAACGAGTGCAAATTAATTTTGTCACTAGAAGCGATAAAAATGCTTGATTATTCACTATTGATAATGAAAATTACCATTTATTCCCCATTACCAACAAAAATCGGAGATTTTTACTATTATCTTGAAAAATCACGATTTTTTCATTATCATCATTGAGAATAATTATTCATTACGATTTTGAAAAAAATTACAGTTTTTTCACTATCACCATGAATACTGACTATTCTTTCACTGTTCCTAATAAAAATTGTTACCAATTCACTATTACCCAAAAAAAACGGCCGTTTTTGGTAATTATTTACTTTAGTGACTTTTCCGAAAAATTAGTTGAAATTTTGGTTTTACTATTTTCTCATGAATTGGGTTATAAATGATGATATTCAGTCGGGGGAAGCTGAAGTTTTTCATTAACAAAAAACGTTAAAAGTAATTTTGTATTTTTCAAAAACACAAGATTGAAGAACCGGCTGCCCACACGACGAACAATTCACATTTTCCGACACTACACCATGACCTCGTAAAAAGTCGACACTCCGATCTCGATTATCGAAAAACCGGCACACCACGACAGTTCCCATGTGGCATCCTGAGCAAGACATTTTTCGAACTGAAGAATTTATTTCACTCGTATTGACGACAAGTCATTGATCGTCGTATTGACGACAAGTTCATAAATACACGAGCAACGTATGTTTTTATTTTGCTGTATTGTATACATTTCAAATGTACGAAAATCGAATGTACGAAATGTACAAAACTCGCTATTCCTATTTTATCACGTGTTTCCGTCAACTTGGAAATTCCATAACTTTTTATGGGTCTGGAGGGGTGGATTTCAGCTTGCTTCGACTAAATATTATCATTTACAACCAGGGTTGGGCATATTCGAATTTTTTTTATTCATGAATAATAAAGAAACTTATTCAAAATTCGTTCCGAAAATGAATAAAGAATCCCACTGGATTCAGTATTCATTCCGAAAAAGAATAATGAATCCAACTCACTTCAGTATTCGTTCCGAAAATGAATAATGAATCCTACCGGATTCTGTTTTAATTTCAAAATGAATCCTACTGGATTCAGTATTCATTTCGAAGTGAATAATGATTCCAACTAAATTCAGTATTCATTTCAACATAAGTAATAAATCCAACTCGATTCAGTATTCACTCCGTATTCGGATATCATCAAATTGAATAATCTGGAAAAATGGACAATGGAAATAGGACAAACATAATGTCCCATTTCTACCCCCATTTCTTCAGTTACTAGATACTAAGGGCGCGATTTCCCTTGGGTAAATAGAATGTAATCGGACGATAATGTTTCAATACAATAAACATGTTTTCTGTCAATTTTTCCGGATTATTCGATTTCATGATATCCGAATACGGAATGAATACTGAATCGAATTGGATTCATTATTCATTTTTGAATGAATACTGAATCCAGTAGGATTCATTATCCATTTTCGGCACGGATACTGAATCGAGGTGCATTCATTGTCGAAAAAAAATGCATATCCATCTGACATGTATTCGGTATTATTTTCCTACTCGAATCCGAAAGCCGAAAAAAATTTGAGACTCATTTTTCGGAAACGTCACGCCCTATTTTATCACTTGTTTCCGCGAACTTCAAAACCCCATAACTATTTATGGGCGGGAGGATTACAGCTTCCCCCGTCTGAATATCATTATTTATAACACAATTAATGAGAAAATCAGCAAAAAACAAAATTTTACGCTCATTTTCCCAAAAAGTCACTAAAGTAAATAATTACCCCGTTTTTTGCTACTGCCATTGGAAAAGACAATTCTCGATACCATCATCAATAAAAAATAACTATTAATTCGCTATTACGAATATAACCGGTCGTTTATTTACCATTACCAGTCAAAATTACCTTTTTTTTCACTATTGCCGTTAAAAACCGGCGATAATTTATTACTACCCACAAAAAGTACCATTTTTTTTACAATCGCCATTAGATATTTCTTTCTCACAATTACAAATGAAAATGACTCATTCGCTATCTCGAATAAGCGCAGTCATTTCTTAACAATGGCCAATAAAAGCAGCTGTTCGTAAACTTTGACGAAAAAAAAAAACGACCATTAGCGCACTTTGAATAAGAATAGCTTTCGGCTAACAATGATCATAAAAGCGGCTATTTATTAACAATATTATTTTTTTAAACGTCGATTATAAGTTAAAAAAACAGCTTTTCGATGCATATTACTAAAAACGTTTATGCATGCGGTATGAGCGACTGCCGTAGACGATTGCGTCGCTACTATCAATAAAAACGTTTGTACATATAAATTCGTCGTTATTTATTTCCCCTTAATATTCCTTCCCGCTTGTTTTACAATTGAAGAGCCTCGGGCTGGGGCGCGTTCAATCGCTGTAGAACCAAATTTTGACAGTTCCATCGTCGCTCGCCGATGCGAGTTGTCCGGCGACCGCGGGATTCCATTGGGCGCAATTAACGTCCTGCGAGTGGGCCGTATCGACCGAACACGTCATATCGAAGTTGGGCTGATTCGGATCCGAGTTGGCTGGGTCTTCGCGAAATATTCTTATTATGTCGTCGCCGCAGGCGGAGACTATCAGACCCGTGAGTTTGCACCAGTCGACGTCGTAAATCGTTCTCGTGTGGTAACCCGCGAGTGTGCAAACGCATTTCCACACGGACTGATCGTTGGGCGTCGCGATACCAGCCTGGTTGCCCGGCTTGTATTCCTGCCAGATTTTCAGGGTCGCGTCGTCGCTACAGGTGACCAAGCGATCGCCACTCGCGTCGAACGACAAGCTCCAGACGGTCGAGGTGTGAGAGGCCAAAGTGGCGACGCACGACCAATCGCTGTCGTCCTTGTCCTCCTTGTAGATCTTCGCCGTGTCGTCGTAACTCGCCGACGCGAGAATATCCTCGTGCGGGTGCCATCTCACCTTTAATCGGTTCAATTTTCACTCGTTAACGGGCTACATATTGCGGAGATTTCGCGATACTCGGTGAAACTATTCGGACTTTGGGGGGCCTTTGAATTTTCGGGAATACAGTTTTTATTATTTTAAAGAGGTTGGAACGGTCCAGTTGAGTTAAATGACGGTTTATGATTGTTTTTTTTCCCCAATGAATCTCAAGAAAATGCATATGAGGTATAGATTCATTCTGTAGATGGTAATTTTCCGTAACATGTATATTGTTATATTCTTAAATATATATTATTATATTAATATTATTATTATATTAATCAATTATATAATATAATATTATATTATATAATTATAGTATAATAATATAATATTATTATATTAATATAGGCAAAAGTGTGCATTTTATCATATTTTTGTTATCGAAACAAGGAAAACAAAATTTTGTGTTACTACCAACTTGAAAATGTATAACATTATCGATGAGTATTATGAAAAATACATTTATTACTATATTTATAAAATATATAAATATATAACATTATCAAAATGTTTTAGACTACTCAGAATGAAATTTTGAGTCATTTATCATTATGACTATTTAGATTTATGTCACGAGATTATTTATTATTACCATTGATTAGGAGACGGAGGCATATGGAGAGCCATAGCAAACGACGATGCAAGGGAAGTGGACGGAATAATTGAAAGGGGGAAGAAAACAAAAGTTGATCAAGAAATCCAGCAGAGCTGGAGTAAAATTGAAAAATCAATGCATTGTACACAATACAAAAACAGGAAGTACATGATAGAATCGGAAAAGTACTGGGAGGAACAAAACAACTTTGGGCGAGACTTAGATGGGGGAATGTGGGAAAGGAAGGCAATAAGGGGTATAGTGATAATAAATGAAGGGTGTGTGAAAAAGAAGTGGAGAACTTAGTCCATATATGTACGTGCGAGAAAATCAAGGACAACATTTTAAGAGAAATCGTAGAAGATGTATAAAAGTGGATAGGGGAGGAAGAATGAGACCAAATCGGTAGAAAAATAAAAACGGCACTAAAGAAGGAGCCTGTAACAGAACTATGTATGTACATAAAGCAATTCGAGAAAGTAATAGGAAAAGTAACAATAGAAGGAAGGAATGCGAGTGGAAACAATATGCAAAACGTAAATAGAATATAAGTAGACTTAAGGGGTTAGGCCGTTTGAAAATTTTACAATTTTTATCGTATAAAAAAGTGATTCACTCATAAAATTAATTACCCATCTATTTCGTATGAATATCAAGCTGTTAGAAAATATATATATTTTTTTTCGATGCACAAATGGCCGAGTACTCGAAACTTCTCGAAACAGCTTTTTTACAATTCGCGTGAGAAATAACTTCAACAATTTTCACTCGGTTTAGTTCAAATTTAAAAGTTATGTTCCTAATTGCATTTCGCAGAGAAGTACGTACGGAATTTCTGATTAATCGAAAACTTTTCATTTTATGAGCAGTTTATGAGCAGTTATAACGAAATTTTTCACTGAAAATTAATTTCTTAAGTTCAAATACCTACAACTTTTCAATAAAACAATATTTTTTCGATTCCGTACGTACTTCTCTAGGTATTCTAATTTATATTGACGAGAATTTTTGTTTTTTGTTTTAGGTAAAAAATTGTGGATGCTAAATGTCACGCCGCGGAGCGCCTAAAAAAAGACAACAACAGTAAATATTAGTAGTCGGCCATTTTGAACATCGAAAAAAAAATACATATTTTCTAATAGCTTGATATTCATACTAAATAGATGTGTAATTAATTTTACGATTGAATCACTTTTTCACACGAGAAAAGTTTATTAAAGTCGCACATGATTTTATACCCGTTACTGTGGCTTAAGGCCTTGAAGAGGTTGAAGCGGTCCAGTTGAGTTAAATGACGGTTTACGACTGTTTTTTTTCCCAATGAATCTCAAGAAAATGCATATGAGGTATAGATTAATTCTGTAGATGGTAATTTTCCGTAAAATATATATTATTAAATTATCAAATATATATTTTTATATTAATATAGGCAAAATTAAGCATTTTTTAATATACTTATATAAGAAAATAAGAAAAAAAAAACTGTTGTTACTACCAACTTGAAAATGTATAACATTATCGATAAGTATTAGGAAAAATACATTTATTGCTATATTTATAAAATATATAAATATATAATATTTTAAAAATGTTTTAGACAACTCAAGATGAAATTTGGAGTCATTTATCATTATGCATATTTAGATTAATGTCACGAGATTATTTATTATTACCATTGATTAATATTAAGTGTTGCCGAAATACGGCAAATTCGCGGATATTGAGGTTGGGCAGCAATGCATTCATTCGCCATCTAAGATTCGTGATTTGTCATCAAACTTTGAAGATTCAATATTGAATATATATGGTTTACAATGGGCAAGAGGAGGTTTCTCTTTCTAAATGCTCACAAAGGTTTAGTTTGCGTTAATCCTTTGTTAGAAATGGTTTATCTTGGTGCTGAATAGCCAAAAAAATTACACCACCCGTAGCATTAACGTCTTGCCGATCTAATCGCACGTAAAATTGCGTAGATTTAACTATTTTTTTTCTGTGGTGTTTTGTGGTAAAAAAAAATCAAAAAATTCGTAAAGACTAGGTATAGACCAGGCAATAACTTTTTTTTTCAAATTTAATCTTGGGTTGTGTCTAACGCCTCAACCTCCTTAAGGGTTTAGCTGACATTTTTTAAAACATCCATTTTCAATTTCCATTTCGATTCGCAAAATATAACATTTTCAAAATATTTTCTGAGAATTTCAATTTTTCTCCAGATGATTTTTTCAAAATCGGCGAACACGATATCCCCAAAATTACTGCACCGATAAACTTCAAATTTTACGAGCCTCTTTCACACATCATAAAGCGGTGCCCGATTGGCGTTGAAGTTTGAAACGATGCAAAACAACGAAAGTTCTTCTTTATTTTTATTATAATCAATCATTTTTTTAATCCATTAACTTCGTGCATCTGTAATGAGGATTTAAAAAACCCTTCCGGTGATTATCGTGACCTGAATCGGCAAAAAGATTGTGTGCAATAGAAGAAAAATTAACCTTTGTGGCGTTCCAAAGATGCGAACTTCGTTTTCGATGCCTGAACCAAGACATTTTTTTTCTTTCGAAGCATAGTTTTTTTATCAACGAAAATAGGTATTTTTTTTAACCAAAAATCGATACTTTCACATTAAACTTCGTCCATTTTTCCAAAAATCGATAAGTTATTAAATCCTTCGTCCAAGCTACGTTTTCTATTTGACTAGATGAAAAAACTAAACAAAACTAGACTTGAAACAGCGCTCTGCACAAACCATCGTATCTGCCACATTCATCAATATAGTTTAATTAAAAAATTATCAAACATACTAGAAAGCATACTCTTCAATATTAAAAAAAATCATTTGCAAACCTGCGCACGTTTCCGCAGAAGAAATTCACGAAAATTCCTTAAGATGTAGAATGTTTGGGCATTTAAAAAAAATTATCAATATTATTGTTATTATTGAAAATGATAAAAAAGCATGAGTTATTTAAAAATAATAAACATAGTGTAAAAACCATCTTGAATAATAAATAGTAATGACTATTATTATCGTTAATGATTATTGTTAATAACAATAAAACACTATCATTAAAATTTGTTATTAAAATATAATTATTAGAGAATAACAAAAATGAAATAATAGCAATAAATAGTGATAATGATAACAGTAAATAATAAAGAATGACTATTGTTGTAATTAATATTGATATTATTATCATTATCGTCATTATTATAATACTAACGAAAAAAGATTTTTCCAATGAAAAATTAACGCTCGAAATAAAATATGCAAAATTTGAGTCTTGCTGTTTCCAACTTATTTTTGGTGCGGTCAAAGCGTGTAGGTGGAAGCAGTTGACGAGAGAAAGATTTTATGCTTATGTCAGCATCAACACTCGTGGATAGCCGAGCGTCTCACCTTCTTAACGTCCTGAGTGTGCGAATTGATGAGAGCGGCGCACTCGTACTCGTCATTATTGGACTCCCATATCCAGACAGATTTGTCCCTGCTGCAAGTGGCGAGCAACTGTCCGCTTTTGGACCAACTGACGCTCTTGACTTCGTTCTCGTGTCCCTCGAGAGTGACGTAGCACTCCAATTCGTTGCCTTTCTTCTCCCAAATGGCGGTGGTCGCGTCGAAGCTGCCTGACGCCAAGTACGTGCCGCAAGGTGACCAAGCGATCTCTCTGATGGTTCTGGTGTGTCCCTCCGTGAGGATCATCTTGACGGACCATTTGGCGCCCTCGCCGCTCCATATCCTGATGGTTTTGTCCTCGCCGCAAGACGCCAACCAATCGCCCTTCGGATGCCAACAAACGTTCCACACTCTGCCCCTGTGACCCGTCAGCACTTGCTTCATTTCCAGGCTACCCATTGTCGTCTGAAACACGCGTTTATCGTTTTTTTTTTTCCCCCACCTATTTATCTCGTTCTCGAAAGGAAAATATGATTTTGGTTTTCTTCTTCCGTTTTATCGACAGTTGAGATATCTTGATTCCTGATAAGGCTTCGTGCGATCTTGGAATCGAGCAGAGTGTGAAATTTTTGCCGTACCGGTACGCGAGCGGCTCGAGTATTTTGAGGTTATGCGAGACGCGGAACGTGCAGGTCGCGGGACGATCGCACGACGATAACTTACGATTAACATTACGGAGTTACGATAAATTGCGAATGGGCAATTCGAGATGTTAGGCTTTGTCCTTTTTTATGAGGATGATGGTGACGATCGCTCGCTTGTTTACGTTTATTCGCGGTGCGGGCGTTTATACGTACGTCAATATACGAGGTCGGAGCAAGTCGTCTATCCGTATGCTGGATCACTGTATTTTTATTCTTATCATATGAGTAAGTGTGTGTATGTGTATGTATGCATATACAGGGTGATTCACTGGAAGTTGGTCACTCGAAAACACCCATAAATATTGATTTCAGACGAAAAAATCAGAGACAAAATTTAAATGGTTTGTCGATGTCTACATTTTGGTAGGCCGAGATTTTTTTTCAAGTGATTTCATGGTCACCTTCACTTTTTCAAATGGAACCCTTTTTTCATTAGCCACAAATGTGGAACACAGAAAAACAAAACCAATGACCTACAAGACGAAGACTTTGGGGCGACCTTGAAATACTAAAGAATTTGCGAAACGGTAATTAAGGAGAGATATACACATAGATGGTCGAGGTCGAGGATTTAGAAGCTATGAACATTCCGTCGACCGTAGAAGACCTACACTATGAGCCTGGTATCGATGATTCCATGTAAGTTGACAAATTTCATGATTTATTCATTCCCAAATTTTCAAACGCGTTTTTCTCAAAACCACGTTTTTCAAATCGGTACCCAAAATTTCTCGAAAACCTGTGAACCGATTGCCTTGAGGTTTTTTGTGGTTATTCTATACACCATTATCGAGTACTTGTCATAGGATTTCTTTTGCCGTTACTTAGTTTTTGTTTTATAGGCAAAATAATAACTAATTTTTGGCCCAAAAATTACTATTTATGTTCAAACGTCCGCCATTTTGTCATAAACCAATATTTTAAAAATCGGCTATGACAAGTACTAGATTAGAGTATCTAATTTAATAATCTTTTCGGTTTTTTTTTCAGATGATTTTTGAAGAAACGCCAGTGGGAACCGTATACGCAGATTTTTTTACGACGCTCCAAGGATCATAAAATATCCTTGTATATTTTTGATATTTTTAAATAAAGAAAATGAAACATATTTTTGAATGCATATACTTTTAGATGATTAAAACCTCAATCCGAAATTTCAAATAGTTTTCCTTGAAAAATTCAGAAAAAGGACCTTTTTTCCGGCTCCTAGGTGTATATCTCCCCTTAAAGCGAGGCAAGCAACAAAGGCGGTGGTTTCACACGCAAATGGTGTTTTCATTGCAGGACATGTTTAAAAATTGTCCATTCCTTGTCCAAGTACGCACGGGATTGGAAAAAATATTGTTTTATTCAAAAGTTGTATGTATTGCAACTTAAGAAATGAATTTTCAGTGAAAAATTTGGTTATAACTGCTCATAAAATGAAAAGTTTTCGATTAATCAGAAATTTCGTGCGTACTTCTCTGCGAAATGCAATTAGGAACATAACTTTTAAATTTGAAGTAAATCGAGTGAAAATTGTTAAAGTTATTTGTCACGCCAATTGTAAAAAGCTGTGTCGAGAAGTTTCGAGTAGTCGGCCATTTTGTACATCGAAAAAAAAATATATATTTTCTAACAGCTTTATATTCATACTAAATAGATGTGTAATTAATTTTATGAGTGGATCACTTTTTCATACGAAAAAAATTGTTAAATTCGCACATGATTCTTTACCCGTTACTGTGGTCTAACCCCTTAACCGCGATACATTTTACGACACGATTTCTGAATATGCGTGAACTCTGCCACGCCTCGTTAGAAATCGCCCGACAAGCGTGGTTAATTCGTTCCTTCTTATCTTCCCGAGTGGTTGGTGCATCTCTGTAGACTTCGCTTTCCAATGCACCCCACAACAAATCCAATGGTGGTAAATCGGCGATCGAGGAGGCCAGGCAACTTGACCGTTTCTACCAATCCACCGATCCGCAAATTTTTATTTTATTTGAAGGTCATCCCAAAGTCATGATATTGTAGGTCATTTATCTTGTTTTTTATTGTTATTTGCAATGGTGGTCAATAGAAAAGGGTTCCCCTTTAAAACATGGGTGGTGACCTTGAAATCAGGGGATACGTCTACTTGAAAAAAAAAATGAAGTCTTCCAAAAATGTAAACCTTGACAAACCGTTCAAATTTTCCCTCTGACTTTTTCGTCCAAAATCAATATTTATAGGTGTTTTCGAGTGACTAACTTCTTGTGAATTACCCTGTATATGGATATTGAAATACCGACTGCGAGCTACCCTACCGGTTGGGATTTCGCGCACGGAAGTGTGGGCTTTTACTTCGAAATTAAGTCACTTATTTATTACAATTTCTGTAGTTTGTGGAAATGAAAAATATTCGTCTTACATTGTTTGTTTGTTTTTTGAATAGAGGGATTTCTCATTTTTTAATAAACGGTACATCCTTGATTTCGAACGAAAAAAAGTTAACACATTTTTATGGGGCTACATCTGCCTAGAGGCCCGAAAAAATAGTGAAATTTCGATTTTTCTGGGAAACGATTGGTGAAAAAAGAAACGCATTTTTTTCAACCCAAAGCTACACATATTGGGAGCCTTCAAGAAAAATCACCGAAAAATACAGAAAAACAACAAAAACATGGCAGCCGGCAGATCACATTTTTTCGCGACGTTTGGCGGTGGACACTCTCCAGCTTAAACGGTCCATCCTAAATCTAAAAACCAAACGCATTATTCAGGTTGACAATCATTACGAGTCGCTGACGATTGACAATTTTTTAAATCTTTTTTAACAACGTGGCGACAAATTGACGTGTGTCGCCATCTATCTGAAGATTGGAGTATCCTCTATACGTATGGACCGTTAAAAATTCGAATAAAGCGTTAATACCTTTTTTAGAACGCATACTAGGCTGCTACTTTTTTTTCCAAAAGGACTATATCTAAGGAGTTTCAGATTCAAATTTTAGGTGATAATATTGAAAATTCGCGGAGTTATGATTTTTTTTTAATTGAAAAAGTGCATTTTTTCGGTTTTCATCTCTTTGTGAGTTAAAAAAAATATTTTGCCATTTCATTTCTCAAAAATAAATGTTTCGTACGTCATCTACAATGTTCAAAGCATGCTCAGTAATTTTTTGAACCTTTTTGGATAGATAGCTTGGTCGCAATACTGGTTTGAAAATTGACCGGGTAGAATCAACCCAGTGTGACCACCGTGATCGCAATGGGAAGTGTGACCACGAAGGGTTAAATATAAAGATCGATTCTGAAAAAGTGAGATTGTCAGCGACCTGTAAATGTTTTTTATCGTATCTCCTGTGAATTTGGAAACAATCCATCAAGTGGTTCGCGAGACATCATGCCCACCGACTTTGAAAACAGGTTTCGAGAAAAAAACGTTTTTTAAATTTATTGATATAAAGCGAAGGCTTTCGGGATTAGTCAACCCATACAGCCTGTACATAGATCTCGGGATTAGTAGTGAACGCATTTTATGAAGTATCTGTACATCACTTAAATAGAGAGAATAATGCTACAGATAAATTGAGCGATTGGCAACACTGTGGACCTGTCCATAAAAAAGCGTTTAAAGTTTGAAGTATGGTGCTGCCACGGCTCGCCCGACCGACTGTTAGAAGCTTCAGCTTATTCAATTTTAGGAACATTTAAATGAAATTTTCGATTTTATCGATTCTAATCTGCTAAATTTGTAGTAAATGTTTTAATTATTGCATATTTGCTATTAAAAGCTGAAAAATTAGATTCTAAACGACTCTGTAGTAGTCTCCGTCATATTCACAATAACAGTTTCACCATAAACACGGACTAAAAAACGTTGCCCCAAATCTGTCGGAATCTTATTTAAATAACCTCGAATTACTTCAGCGGAACTAGTAATATAGGTGAAATTGTAACTGAACATGTTATTAATACGCGATCGATTGTAAAACTCCATAAATAATATATTGGAATTTTGCACAAACCCCTGAAAACAGCGGGTTTGCGATGCTCAAAGTTGCCACCTCGGACTCATTGATATCAAAAGTAAGGTTATGCTTGCCAAACGCATCAGGTGTTACGCCCGAAGTTGCCAAGTCTGTGGGTGCTTTTTCGTCGTTCTGATAATTTTCAACCGGAAACTGAAACCTTTTTACAATGTAGTACTTGAAAACTATGGGGTGAAGTTTGAATTTTCGATTTTTTACAAAATCTATTATGTCTAATTGATCAAATTTCGGTTTTTCAACGATAAGGTCGTGGAAAAACTGAAATTAAATCAATTAGACATTTCGATCATTTTTGGTCATTTAGACAGTTCGATCACCGCACTTCCGGTTGTCCGTTTTCGTAACACGACGTGCTTCCATAACCTTAAAGTGCTCGACTTGGCAATTTTGTTACAAAAAAACTGAACCCTTAATATAGCTCAAATCTTGCCAAAGAGGGGATGAAGTATTCGTGACCACTATAAAAAAAATTTAAGTCCGAAAGTTGGATTCCTCTTAAGGGTAGATATACACCTAGAAGCCGGAAAAAAGATCATTTTTGGGAATTTTTTCAAGGAAAACTATTGGAAATTTCGGATTGGGGTTTTAATTATCTAAAAGTATATACATTCAAAAATATGTTTAATTTTCTTTATTTAAAAATATCAAAAATATACAAGGATATCGTATGATCCTTGGAGGGTCGTAAAAACATCTGCGTATACGGTACCCACCGGCATTTCTTCAAAAATCATCTGAAAAAAGACCAAAACGATTATTAAATTAGATTCTATAATCTAGTACTTGTCATAGCCGATTTTGAAAATATCGATTTATGACAAAATGGCGGACGTTTGAACATAAATAGTAATTTTTGGGCCAAAAATTAGTTATTATTTTGCTTATGAAACAAAAACTCAGTAACGACAAAAAAATCCTATGACAAGTACTAGATAATGGTGTATAGAATAACCACAAAAAACCTCAAGGCAATCGGTTCATTGGTTTTCCAGAAATTTTGGGTACCGATTTGAAAAACGTGGTTTTGAGAAAAACGCGTTTGAAAATTTGGGAATGAATAAATCATGAAATTTGTCAACATACATGGAATCATCGATACCAGGCCCGTAGTGTAGGTCTTCTGCGGTCGACGTAATGTTCATAGCTTCTAAATCGATTTTTTCGACCATCTAGGTGTATATCTCCCCTTAATGATCGTACCTCCTTAAGTAAAAATATTGTTTTTCGTGTTGAAATGTTTTCAACTACGCGAATGACAAGCTGTAGAGTTGATTTTCGCCTAAAAAAACAACTTTAATAATTCGTTATTGAAAAATGGACAGACGCATTAAAAAATCAGAAGTCATGCGATAGAAAATGTTATAAACTATACTCAGTCCGAATTTGAATCGACTCGAATAGATTTTGAAATCCGACTTTACACCATTTGGTAAAACATCATTTCGACAAAAACGCAAAAGAAAAAAATGTAATCGTAAAGGAAAACTGATCATAACTCGGTCAATTTCTCGATTTTTTTTCCAAAATCGTCTCTTCCAAACTAAAGTCCAAAACCTAGGCCATAAACCTACCCAATAAAAAATCCCATTTTCAAAATGTCAAGCTTACGCAACCGCTCAATAGTGCGTAAAAACGTGTCTACTTTTTACGATTGATCAATATCCTACCGGCGCAAAAGTTCGACATTTTTTCTTCCCTGACCCTCGGTCGGTAGGGCAAAAAACTGCGTCGTCAAAACGTGAAAAAGTTCACTTTTCCGACCCTACCATCGAACAATGTACACTCTGGCCTCCGGCCCCTCCGGCCGTTAACAATTTATTGTCTTTTGACACTCAGCCACTCCTATGCCAACACCCAGCGTCGCTTATTCGGATTTTCGAGCAGGTACAAAGAAAATGATTTAAAAAAATGCCCGGCGTTTCGTTCGTGCAACAAAGTGCGTTGGATTGGGCGATCGCACGGTCACGCTTCTAGAGATAACTGTGTACATAACTGTTCGTTGCGGTATTATGTCAATGAGGGAAAATGCGATAATCGAGGCGGCGGCTGTCGGGTTGCCGTTTGGCCCAACTACAAGCACGCCGCGTTAAAGTATGGGCGGGGGTCGGTGGGAGGAGGAGCCGGGGGCGTACGAGGGAGAGGAAGGATAACAACGTGGTCGTAAGCCGTGTCAGTCCAGTCGATTCGACGCTAGCCGGCAAACGTTTATAGTATTATATTCCCACATAGTGTGAGTGACGGAAAACAAAATTATTTCTTCGTTCGGAAATATTTCGCGTCTTGCGACCTTCCTTTTGTCGTCAAACCCTTTCGAATCTATCCTTCATCGCTTTATCTTCGAGTTCTCCACGTTCTACTAATTCCTCGTCTTTGCACACCCACACGGGGGGCAGAGGGACAATTGTCACCGCTTGCACCTGCAAATGCTTCCTGGCCGAATGCGCGCGGATAAACAAATCGGCGGATGGCCGTAGTCGCGCATTTGCGTAGAACGTCGAAATATCAATTCGCCGGAACTGCCGGGTGTGTGTTTTTTCGCGAGCGTGCCCGACTAGCGGTTTAGTTGTTTGGCCAGTGCGCGCGGGGCGGTGTATACGTGCGGTGCGTGTGTGCGGATGTCTGCTTGAGCGATTAGTCACGAGAGGCGCGCTGGCCGTGAGCGCGCGTTTTCGATGCTACTATCAGTACAGGGTGGCGAATAGAATCGTGGACGTGTGTTTTTTAAAGGATTAGGCTACTCTGACAAAATCATGGGGTTGAAGTTTGCATCGTTGGAATGCAACGGAAATTGTTTTTAATTTCTTATTTTCATTATTGCGCAAGACATTTTTTTGCAGGTTTGTCGTAGTTCGCTAAATAAGAATCCTGAAAAATGTTTTCGTAATTTTCGTAGCTTAAGTCAGTTGAAGGAAATTTGTGAATTAAGGTAGTCCTATCGCCAGTCTCCAATCCATAGGATTTTCATAATTTTTTTTGCGTTTCACTGAATACATTAATTACCGTCTTTGTAAAATTTCAGGGTCGTTCATCGACCTAATTACAGAGAAAATAAATATTAAAATTTTTGTGGAGGAATTCCGAGACGACATACAAAAACCCAATTTCCGGTCGCTACAAAAGTGTATATAATAGTGGGAATCCGTCAGATTCTTAAAAATAATCAGATTTACATACTTAACACTTGTAGTAATCCAATGCTCTCAGAAAAAATTACGCTCATTGACCTAATTTTTATGTAATATCAAGTTTAATTTGAACTTCCGGTATCGGATTTATTACCACTTGCTACGATAAAGAGACGTGACAGCAAGGCAACAGCTGACTGTAGTCCTAACCTCATCTCACTCATTCGAATTTCCACACATATTTCATTTTTAACCGACATATTTCGCCGACACAAATTTTCCACGCTTTTCACCAGTCGTGGCCCGAATCCAATGCTTTATATTTCCCGCACCTGACATTGTTTTGACAGATCGACGTTGAAAAGCATGGAGGTTAAACTCGCCTGGTTGAGTAAAAAGAGACGGAGATAGAACCGATGTTGCCAAACATCAAACCTAGAAATACTGCGCGGATCGTTGGAATAACTATTTTTTCATTTTTCTAATTAAATGTGAAAATTCATTCAACAGTTTACACATGAAAAGCTTTAGTTATAACAAATTATTTTTCTTGCAGAAATGTATGATAAATATATGATAAATGTATATGATAAAAATATAAATTGTTCAAGTCTCAAGGATGATCAGTGGTCTGACTAGTGTGAAGCGATAGGATTGCCTTAAGGCCTTGGGCCACAGTAACGGGCATAAAATCATCCGCGAATTTAACAATTTTTTTCCGTATGAAAAAGTGATTCACTCATAAAATTAATTACACATCTATTTAGTATGAATGTTAGAAAAAATATATATATATATTTTTTCGATGTACAAAATGGCCGACTACTAATATTTTCTTTTGTTATCTTTTTTTAGGCGCTCCGCTGCGTGACATTTAGCATCTACAATATCTTACCGAGAACAAAAAACAAAAATTCTCGTCAATCTACATTAGAATACCTAGAGAAGTACGTACGGAATTAAAAAAATATTGTTTTATTCAAAAGTTGTAGGCATTTGTACTTAGAAAATGAATTTTCAGTGAAAATTTTCGTTATAACTGCTCATAAACTGCTGATAAAAAAAAAAAGTTTTCGATTAATCAGAAATTCCCTACGTACTTCTCTGCGTAATGCAATTAGGAACATAACTTTCAAATTTGAAGTAACTCGAGTGAAAATTGTCAAGTTATGTGTCACGCCAATTGGAAAAAAGCTGTTTCGAGTAGTCGGCCATTTTGTACATCGGAACAAAATATATATATATATATATATATTGTCTAACAGTTTGATATTCATACTAAATACATGTGTAATTAATTTTATGAGTGAATCACTCTTTCGTGCGAAAAAAAATTGTTGAATTCGCACATGATTTTAGACCCGTTACTGTGGACTAAGGCCTTAAACTGTGTTTTATCTTTGGGGTTTTGTGGTGGAAAAATTTCAAAAAATTCGTAGACTCATTATACTCTAGACAATAACATATCTTTCTATTCAATTTTCGATTGTGGGTAACGACCCAACCCTCTTAACTATGGTCATTCTGCTGTACCGAAAATAGAATTTTCATTTTTCTCCACAATGGTCAATTTTTCTGCCAATACCGCATGTCCCAAAATACGCATTATTTTTTTTCGAAGAGCTGTTGAAATGAAACCATTAGATTCTATATTTTCTTCGCTTGCATAGGCTCCACGCTGGAGCCTTCGAAAAATTAATGGATACGTTATAATGGTCACCCTGTATGTCAAACATTCACGTTCGGCTTTCAGGTCTTTCGCGCGTGACACGTGTGCTCACAAATCTGAAAGAATTTATGGAAATAGCACTCCGGGGTTCCCAATCCGACTCTAAAATTATTGATTTGAAAAAAATGACCGGTTTTTTTAATTCGACAAGCGTTTCGCCATACGTACGCGAATATATATATTTTTAATGACGGTGCGTGTATGGAGTTGCGAAAAAAAAACGATAGCCACGATTATTCGCCAAGATAGGATTTAATTCAAGGCCCCCTCGTAATCGCGTGTCCGTTATCGCGCGCACCTGCCGCTTTTCCGACGCCACGTACGTCCTCATAACGCATAACCATTATTTTTTTTACATTTTATCTCGAGCAATGGCGCGCCGTCCGACGGACGCGAGACTAAGTGTATCGTCGTAGACGAGGCATAGATCGAGAAGAAAAGGAAAAAAATATATATCTCGTCGCAGTGATGATTGAGGATTGTGTGAATTGTCGATAATGCACGTACATTGAGGGTCAGGGCTGTCGAGAACAAGGGACGTGGCGTGAGCAATGCCACTCTCAAGTGAGCACAGCGCTCCGAACCGTCGCGGGTCACGCTAGTTGTAGCGACGGGCGACCCTAGCGGCAGCGATTTAAACTAATCAATATGGCCGCCGGGAAGTGACTTTTCGCATCGCAATAGCTTCTTTTAGGGAGACTAGCGTAAACCAACCAGAGAATGGACGAATTACGACACTGTAGGAATCAGATAGACTGTAAAAACGAAATATTATTGAAACAAATGTTTCATTCACTATAGGTATAAAAAAATGTTCTTCTGGTAGTAGAAAAATAATATTCAAAGTAATTGCTACTAAAAATATTGAAGGTATTCATGGATAAGTAGCGAAATGACGGAATTGCCAGTAAATGGACGTGTAGTGAAGATGAACGATGTAAAGCATAACGATTTATTCTTTATTTTTACTAAGGTGATCCTATCGCCAGGCTTCAATCCATAGGATTTTTATAATTTTTTTTTGAGCTTCACTAAATATATTAATAGTCCTCTCTGTAAAATTTCAGCGTCGGTTATCGACCTAATTACAGAGAAAAAATATAAAAATTGCGTATTTTTGTGAAGGAATTCCGAGAGGACATACAAAAACCCAATTTCCGGTCGCTACAAAAGTGTATACAATAGTGGGAATCCGTCAGATTCTTAAAAATAATCAGATTTACATAATAACAGTTGTAGTAATCTAATGCACTCAGCAAAAATTACGCTTATTGACCTAATTTTTATGTAATATCAAGTTTAATTTGAACTTCCGGTATTGGATTTATTCTACGATAAAGAGACGTGACGGCAAGGCAACAGCTGACTGTAGTTCTAACCTCATCTCACTCATTCGAATTTCCACACATATTTCATTTTTGGAGGTTAAACTCGCCTGGTTGAGTAAAAAGAGATGGAGATAGAACCGATGTTGCCAAATATCAAACCTAGAAATACTGCGCGAATCGTTGGCATAACTATTTTATCATTATTCAATTTAAATATGGACATTCATTAAACAGTTTACACCTGAACATTTTTAATTATTACAAATTATTTTTCTTGCATATGTTAAAAATATAATTTGTACACGTCTCAAGTATGATCAGTGGTATGACTAGTGTGAAGCGATAGGATTATCTTAAATGCCAGATTTTGAGATCAATGTGTTGCTCAGAAGTGATAATATTCTTACATAAAGGGTGTTTTAAAATGACCTGACATTTTAATTTATTAATAAAACGTATTATTCATTTGAAAAGTACGAATATTTTTATTTTAATATAAAGTACAAACATGAAGGTTATGTGTGGAACATAATATCCGATAAATGGCATAAGCGGCATGGACTTGGAAGACAGCGGCGTACTGGGGGGGGGGGGGGGGGGCGTTCCGCGCCGGGCCTCTGGTCCTGGGGGTCTCCAAATCTCGAGCAGTCATTTTTAGTCAAATTCCAACCAAGGCCGAAATATGTTCAGTAAGGGGCAGTGTAGGGTTGGAGGCCCCGTACGTATGCAAAATATAAACACAGATAGGTAGGTACTAATTCACCTGTTATCAGGTCATGATAGCAATTGGCAATATAGCATAAAGCTCTACCTACTCATAGCCAGCGCCATAAAAATGGTGCACCCCGCGCGGTGGGCCACGCTCACTATATGGTGGCTTTGGCCCGAAACATAAATACTAGATCCGAAGAATAGAAAAATTTCGTAAAAAATATTACATACAGACGTACTAAAGAAATTACATACATGCGTACTAAAGAATAACAACGGGGGCAATCAACCAATCTGAACCTTACTGTCGTAAAATTACATTATAACTTGTAACTTGTCAGAAGCCAAAATAAGGATAGTAGCCGCCGCTGTTGCCAACTTGTTTTGTTATACCCACCATAAGCGGTTCTTCGAACCACCAGAAAACCTCTAATACCGCCTGCTGTTACCGCTTACTGTCTAGTAAGTAAGCAACCACATCTGATGCACTTACATAAAAAATTATTAAGTATTTCAAAACATACTTTCTCAAGCATATTGAACTCGATTCAATTACTATACCTTGTGGTCTATATTCATTCAAATCTATATACAGCCAAAACATTATTCAGGGAATCCCCATGGCACTGGTAGGTATTCACAAGATCGTAGTGTTGCCTACACCATAGAAGTTGACACACTTTGTGTCAAAGGGCCTTATCATAGCAAAATATAATGTATTATAAATTTGTTTACACGTTAGTGGTTGAATATCTTGCTCACCACTAACAAAAACCACCAGCCACTAAAAACAAATTTTATCCACTGAAAGGGATGTCTAAACCACCAGTTTACGCGGAAAATCCACTAATTTGGCAACACTGCTAGCCGCTGCGGGACTTTTCTGACCCACGGTCTTACATACAGGTCTGGAAACGAAACCACATTTCAACGATGCCGTGAGGCACCGTTACAAGATCCACTTTTTATTCCGCTCGCCGCCACATGCGTCGCTCCTATCGTAGGATATTCCCCACCCACGGTCTTCTGTGATCTCACCCTACGCCCCCACTTATAATTTTCGTGTTGTCATGTGAACGATAACCTCGGTCCGTGTGTCATCTCATGCTTTTAAGGCATTTCTTTCACGAACTCCAATATTTAACAATTAATTGATTGTCGTCTATAATCAAGTAAAAATACGTCCCCGTATACTGGTGAAATTGCAAGCCAATTTACCCAACTTTTAACGAAAAATGACGACTCTAAAAAAGGTCTCATTGATACGGCGCTTTGTGGAGATAACGCGCTGGCCCCATTTCTATGTAATAATTTAAACACTAAATAACTCTAGACGCCAGATATAAACTGCTCACACGTGTAAAATATTGTAAAGACTTCGTAACGACAATAAAAACAGCCGGTCACCGAAGGCTTTGAGAAAATATTCAGGATTAAACTTAGAAAAATGTGACTAGCAGAAGAGTTTTCATAGCTGCGACTTTTCAGAGAATGGGTCTATCAATCAATTTAGTCTTCAATAAGCGTATTATTTGTTCATTTGGTTTTTTATTCGTATCCTTATCAAATATTCGGGGGCAAGGGCGACGGCGCATGCGCCTCGATCTGAAGAGTGGGAGAGACAGACAGAAGATATTCTGTCCATGTCACACACCTACCCGTCAACAGCAATGCCACGTAGTGGCGAAAAATGTAAAGAAAAGTGGATTGGCTTACAATTAGCGCGCCTAACATATTGTGGTCGTTTCACAACCTGTATCAAACCTGTATATTATTAAAAGGGACTTCAGTCAATCTTTGCCCTGTTTACCACTTATAATCCAATACTTCTTGACCATTTGTGTGTCGGTCGCATCATGCGAGAGAAGTTTTTGTAAACGGAAATTTATTAAAAAATTTCGTTTATCTACGATGAACCAAGGACGCCTAGTCAATCTGTCCATTCTATCAATTGAAACGAAAGTTTCAAGGGGAATAGATTTCAACGACGTTATTCAGAAATTCAGTAAAATGAAAGCACGAAAACATGTAAATTAGTCACAAAGCAAAAGCTTTGTTTTTGAGGCCTTAGGCCAAAGTAACGGGTATAAAATCATGTGCGAATTTAACAATTTTTTTTCGTATGGAAAAGTGATTCACTCATAAAATTAATTACCCATCTATTCAGTATGGATATCAAGCTATTGGAATTTTTTTTGCGATGTTCAAAATGGCCGATTACTAATATTTTCTTTTGTTATCTTTTTTTAGGCGCTCCGCGGCGTGACATTTAGCATCCACAATTTTTTACCTAGAACAAAAAACAAAAATTCTCGTCAATCTACATTAAATACCTGGAGCAGTACGTACGGAATTAAAAAAATATTGTTTTATTTAAAAGTTGTAGGTATTTGAACTTAAGAAATTAATTTTTAGTGAAAAATTTCGTTATAACTGCTCATAAAATGAAAAGTTTTCGATTAATCAGAAATTCCGTACGTACTTCTCTGCAAAATGCAATTAGGAATATAACCTTTAAATTTGAAGTAAATCCAGTGAAAATTGTTGCAGTTATTTGTCATGCCGATTGGAAAAAACTGTTTCGAGAAGTTTCAAGTAGTCGGCCATTTTTTACAACGAAAGAAAAAAAATTCTAACAGCTTGATATTCATACTAAATAGATGTGTAATTAATTTTTTGCGTGAATCACTTTTTCATACGAAAAAAATGGTTACATTGGCACATGATTTTATACCCGTTACTTTGGCCTGAGGCCTTAAACATATAAGTACAATAAAAGTTACTTTCTTATTATAGTCTTCATTATTTCTTTGCACTCTACCTGCTGGGTGCTGTGCTGAATGCTAATCCGTATTCTAACTTTTTTACCCATATCATAAGTCGGGCGTATAGTAATGTTACATATCATCAATAATGCATTTTTTAGCAGCCCAGGGGCCTCATTTATATGCCGCCCCGGGCTTTCGACGGCTTAGTCCGCCGCTGGGAAGACATATTGTTTCAACAAGATGGCGCAATCTGCCACACTGCGGGCGAAACAATGCAGTTATTGCAGACGAAGTTTCATGGTCGTGTTATCTTCCGCCGCGGCGATGTGACTTGGCCACCACGTCATGCGATTTTACGCCATTGGACTCCTTTCTTTGGGATTTTCTGAAAGGAAAATTGTATGCCAATGATCCACAGACCGTTCCGGAGCTCGATGAAGTAATTGGACGCACCATTGATTAAATTAGTCCGCAATTATGCCAAAATGTTATTGAAAATTTCGTCAAAAGAGTGAACGTTTGCAAACAGGGATGAGGTGGCCTTTTATCGGCTATTGTGTTCCACACATATCCTCCATGTTGTACTGTATATTAAGATGAAAATATTCGTACTTTTCAAATAAATAATACGTTTTATTAATAAATTAAAATGTCAGATAATTTAGGGACACCTATATATGAGTATTATATTCGTTATTACGATTTCGTAGAAAATACACAAGGCTTTTTTGCATCTTAACATGACATTCTCAAAAAACTATCGAAGTTTGTTTCGACAGAGAAATAGAAAATTAAATTTTTCCGAGATTAACAAAAATGTTAACTTTAAAAACTTTATGAAATTATTTCATCAGAATATTTAGTGAAATGTACATTCTCATCTCTTGGCAGTAATTAAATTAGCATATTTCAGCAAATGAGCTAAGCTTTTTGCTTTGGTTTAAGAATTATTAGGACAGAATCCATATGCCCATTCACTGAATAGAGATTAAAATACAGCACCAGTAAATAGACATGTCTAATTTTGACCTATAATTAAAAATTTGTTTTGAAATTTTGCAAAAAAATCCAGGGTTGATTCTATTTCAAGTGATAAAAGTTATACTTACCCCCAAAGCTTATAAAAACTATTGTTTTCGCCTGTGGATGTGGATATGATACGCCTACTGTGCATAGCCGTATCATAATTAAGTTTCGCGGTGTGCTAGTATCACGAACTTGAAAAATTCCGTGTGGCGTCTAAATTCGATATTGAACTGAGAAATCGGTTTGCACGACACCTGTGATTTTTTCGCTAAATTATAGTCAATCGAGCTTTTATAGACAATTTTCTTCATCATATGTCATTGTCTTTTATAGACTTTTCATCATATGTCATTGTCTTTTATAGACAATTTTCTTCATCTTTATAGACAATATTCTTCATCGATTTTAAATACAAATCAGCTTTCGTCCATTGACCGGTCGGTTTACCCCACCAGTCTAGAGCCTGGAAAACAAGTGAATTTCGAAAATTTCATATAGATATACCCAGTTGATGTAATGAAAATTCTGTTCAGTGGCTTTTGTTCTACATATCTTCAATTATCTTCACAAATTGTTTCGCAAGCATTTGTACCAAAATGGCGGCGCTGAAGCTTGATGAAGCGAGTTACCTGTGTCCGGCGGCCGGCAAGCGTTCTCCAATTTTCTACCCCGAACGAAAATTCACAATAATTTGAGTTCTAGTAAGATTTTCCTTCGCAGTACGCAGAAAAATCGAAAAATATCGATTTTCGATCATATGGTGCATGTTGGCAAGAAAAAATGTTTTCGGCACGGAAATGCGCCGAAAATAATTTTTTCGTTAATAGTTTTCCACGTATGAAAAATTCCCTGTGTATTTCGATATAAAATATTATTATAAGGGTCCAAAAAAGAATTACGTCGATCGGTGAAGAGTTGGCGGCCGCCGGCCACTATCGGACAAAGGTGACTCGCTTCATGCACGTGCAGCGTCGCCATTTTGTTACAAGTCTTTGTGAAAAAATTTGTAAAGATACTTGAAGATATGTAGAATGAAGCCAACTAAACCCAATTTTCACTCTATCAACTGCGTATCCATATAAAATTGTCGAGATTCACCTTTCTCTCCGGGCTCTACACTGACAGAAAAATTATATTGATATGAACTAATCGCGTCTATTTGATTTTCGTTTATTTGAATTAACTAGATTTTTCGTGGAATCAAATTTTTCCTATTGCATTCCATTATTTAAATTATTTACGTTAAATATATTTATTTATTCAAATCAAAATATATTCAATATCGTCCAATAACTAAATATTTTATTGAATCCTAATCAATCTGTGATTCGGTTTCATTTGCTCAAAAAACAATTTAGTTGAAACTACTAAATGGATCCATTTGATTTGTGAACATTTGAATTAAATACAATTTTCGTAGAGTCAAGCATTTTTCTATTTGATTGAATGATCTGTCTTTATTGCAACACACATATCAAAGAGGTGTGGGTGTAGGGAGGAATTATATATATATATATATATATATATATATATATATATATATATATATATATATATATATATATAGAATGTTAGAAAAATATATAGGATGTTATTCGATAAAACTCTCTAATTATCACAATGATATTAACTAATTGATATAGTTTATGTGATACAACAAATAATTATAGAAATTCATTTGGTCTCTTAGCCATATCTGCGACTAAGATGATACAAACACTCGGTAGCATAGCGGCAGCGTGCGTAGCTATGAGTAGGTAGGTTCTAGGTTCAATTCCCATATAGGTGAAATATTTTCTTCGATAGAAATCATCTCAAAAGGCCAGGAAATTACGAATTACGATACAAAATCGTCGTCGTAAAACTCTCAATTAAGTATTTCATTTTATTTTGGATTTATGAAATATTTTATGTATATAGTACACTTAGATTTACAGTGTACATTGTAAGCAAATAGAGATTCAGTTGAATCGAATCTTTATTTATTCAATTTGAATATATTCAATATTTAAAAAGAATAGCTGAAACAAATAAGATCATAGTAGGCCGTGAGCCAAGGAAAAAACCTATTTGATTTAAATAGATCCTATTTAAATTAAATACTTTTTTTGGCAGTGTAGACCGGTAGTCTCCTCTAAACTGGATTTTCGAAACATTCACGCTTCCCTTCGATTCTCGCGACAAACAAAATGGCGGATGCGCAGAAACGTGGAATGATACGTGGCTATTCAAAATGGCTGCCAAAATGGCGGACGAAGAGACAAGAAAGTCGGAACTTCGTGAAAATCATTATCCCGTGCTCTTTTGCAATGTCAATCGAAATTTGGCATGGCAGGGGTTGAGGTTGCAGCGATGGAAATTTGTAAATCAATGTAAAAAAAAATTTTAAATGGCGCTACGCGAAGTAAATCTCGCTCGAGGTTGATTACGTAACACGCGGTGTGCGTAACGAACCGTGAATGATCGCGAAAAACATTATAAAACTTCGGCGAAGACCATGCCGAGGGTTGTCGGTTTTCAAGGTCAACGCAAATATCCAATAGTGCAAACGACTGCGTGCTAAATTACTGTATATAATTTCAAAAAAAAATAAGCAGGTTAATTTGACTTTGACGACGTCGGTTGGAAAATCTCCGTGCAGATGGCGCCGTCGTCGACCTTTTAAATTCAAACTTTCTCGAATTATCACCAAGCTGTCCACTTTTCAGCGGAATTGCAGAGCCCAGCACCGCAAAAATTCTTCGACACATCAAAATCAATTTCCCACCGTCAAAATGTTGCAGATTTTATTGTTGAGTCATGGCTGTGGCAAACTGCGAGGGCGGAGTCGAAGCTTCGGAAGGTGATTTGAAATGGTTGGGTGAATTACCGGCCGGTGGAAATCTCGCCAAGTACAGATCTATGGCGTCCTTCTTCTGGAAGGACATGCGTACGATACTGGAAGATCCCGATAAGTTGAGATTCAAGGTTAGATGATAGTTAAACAAAATTACGCTGAAAAAAAGTCCACCCACCCGTATATATAAATAACAAATTGCAGATTGAGGTGTGGAAAGCGATGGAAGCCGATCCAGAGTATCATCCCTATCACAATGTAACGCCGAGCACGGACGAACAGAAAAGACGAGCCGCCAGGCAATTGGCGAGGCTCGATCATTTGAAACTTCTGCCGTCGAACATCAATCAACTCAGTTACAAGCACAAAGTAAGTGACCTTATTCCAATAAAGTTATAATCATAATAATCATCATAATAGATGGTATACCGGGTGAGGCAACAACTATTAGCGATAGAAATATTTACACTATTTTTTTCAGAATTTCATCAAGAAACTAAAAATAAGTTCACACACATTTCGAGATTATTGATCAAGATTTAGTAAAGGGTGTCTCAAGATGATTTGACATTTTCATTTATCAATAAAACATATTGTTTATTTGAACAGTACGAATATTTTCATTTTAATGTAAGGTACAAACATGGAGGTTATGTGTGGAACACACATGCCAATATCACACACATGTTCCTGTGTCAATTGGATCTTGTAAGCATGGAGCCTAGATACAGGAGGCCACACCCGGCCTTTCAACTCGTCCTCAAAACGGTGACGAGTTAGGATGGCGCTGGGGTGCTCCGGAGCTCTATATATAGGTATACGCAAAACGTGGGTCCGATGCGTCCGATGTAAGACAGATCATAGCTGATGTACCTAACCTTCATTCATGTTTAAGTACCAGAGTTATAATAAAATTTAAGACGGAGTGATACGGTATATTATTCGTGACATCTATAACAAAAAGATCTTATTCCTGTTCAGACTCTCAGTGAAGACGAAAGTTTCTTTTGTCACCAATTATAAAACAAGTTACTCTACAGGCGATAAAGTTTTCAGCCGGAATGTTAAGTATGCTCAAACAATAGACTCCTTTTCTCGCTTTTGAACGATTGTTTCTGTAAGGAAATCCTATCGCCAGGCTTCAATCCATAGGTTTTCCATAATTTTATTTTGAGCTTCACTAACTATATTAAGCAGCTATACCAGTGTAAACGCTGAAAACTTGGGTGATTTTCGGGAATTTTTTGGAAGACAAGTACTCAATTAAATTTTTCGGAAAATTAAGAACATATTTGGCTATATTTGACCTATATTACATAATGTTTTCATAGAAAAATATTGAGATCCAAGCGACTTATGCGCTGCCTTCAGAGGCGCCGAAAAAAAAAGTTCCTCCACTGCTGACATGATTCCGGCCGATTGAGTAGCTGAAACCGAAAGAGGAAAAAATGTCGTTAAACTGGAAGGTATTTCCTGTACATGACGTAGGATTTTCGAAAAATATTAAAATCTAAGAAAATGGCGTACTTATAGAAAAAAGTCTGTTTTCTTGCCTATAAAATGGTCGTTTTTTTCAATGCCAAATCAGAGCATTGCAGAGTAAATATATTCAAGACACTGCAGAGTAAATATATTCAAGAGTACTCAGTTCAAATTTCAAGTCAATCGGATAATTGCTCTTTGAGTTACAATGTCAGCAAATTTGAAAAATCTCATTTCGAGAAAAACGCGTTTAAAGATTTAACTATCGATTTTTGCAAAATAAAATGATATAAATGAGAATGTTATTCTTGAAAGTATAAACCGTCGAAAAAGGCAAAAAAATCGATTTTTTAAAAGTATCACACTGGTATAGCCCCTTAATAATCGTCTATGTAAAATGTCATAGTCGGTTATCGATTTAATTACGGAGAAAAAAAAATTGCGTATTTTTGTGAAGGAATTCCGGGAGGACATACAAAAACCCAATTTCCGGTCGCTATAAAAGTTTATATAATAGTGGGAATCCGTCAGATTCTTAAAAACAATCAGATTTACATACTTAACACTTGTAGTAATCCAATGCGCTCGAAAAGTTACGCTTATTGACCTAATTTTTATGTAATATCAAGTTTAATTTGAACTTCCGGTATTGGATTTATTACCACTTGCTACGATAAAGAGACGTGACAGCGAGGCAACAGCTGACTGTAGTCCTAACCTCATCTCACTCATTCGAATTTCCACACATATTTCATTTCTAACCGACATATTCCGCCGACACAAATTTTCCACGCTTTTTACCAGTCGTGGCCCGAATACAATGCTTTATATTTCCCGCACCTGACATTGTTTTGACAGATTGACGTTAAAAAGCATGGAGGTTAAACTTGCATGGTTGAGTAAAAAGAGACGGAGATAGAACCAATGTTGCCAAATATAAAACCTAGAAATACTGCGTGAATCGACGGAATAACTATTTTTTCATTTTTTAAATTAAATGTGAACATTCAATAAACAGTTCACACATGGAAAATTTGAGTTATTACAAATTATTTTTTTTGCACATGTTAAAAATATAAATTGTACAAGTCTCAAGTATGGTCAGTGGTATGACTAGTGTGGAGCCTAGATCAGCGGAAATTGTGACGTTCGCTGTCGGGCTCGGTCTGTCGTGAAGTTAGAAACTCATCCGATCACTTCTACTTCGTTGACTACTATATAGTGATTACTATATATAGAGCAGCACCGCAGCGCCATCACTGTTCGTCACTTTTTCGGGTAGGCTTTTTTTTAGTGTTTTGCATTGGAGTTTAGTCTCCTGGTATTTACGCTCTTTGCTTGTAAGCATGCATATGCAGATCTTTCGTCAAAATTTGCTGCATAGAGCATCTTGAAATGTTCAATTGCCGAGCACGATGAGCCAGTTGCCAAGGATTTGTACTCTATGCGTGCCACAACAAAAATGACGCGCAATTCAAAATGTCAGGTCGTTTTGAGGCACCCTACATAAAAAATCGATAAAAAAGAAATTTCCATGTTTGAAGCCTAAAATCGATGCAAAAAACGGTGCAAACACTTACTCTTATAAAAGTGATGGCCATCACTTTCAACGCACGCTTGGAATCTGATTTGCATTGATTGTGTTGTATTATCAATCACGTCCAGACAGACGTATTACCGAACAGGCTCTTATTCAGGTTTTATTAGTTTAATACTAAGCACAATCCAAGTAAGTCGTACGGCTTTATTTACATTGTTCGCAAGTAAGAATTTTGTGAATTTTTTTTGGAAAGCAGTGAGTAGTTTGTGTTTTCCATAGTGTGTTCTCTTCAATGAAAAGTACTACAACGAAATTTCCTTTTGTCAGTACAGAAAATAAATTTTCCGCAAAACGCCAATTTTGAAAGCAGTAAGAAGTTTGTGAATTACATAGCAACGTGTGTTCTCTTTAACTAAAAGTACTGCGAAAGGATTTCCTTTTTTCCAGTTTTCTCGGAGTAAGTATTTGTACCGTTTTTTGAAATTGATTTTGGGCGAAAAACATTGGTTTTTTCTTTATTGATTTTTAATGCTAAATCTTGAACCTTAAGATTTGGTGTGCGAACTTATTTTTAGTTTCTTGATGAAATTCCGAAAAAAATAGCGATCCCATTTTGAAAACTGGAGGTGACCTTGAAATCTTCGAAACGCCTCCACCTGGATGAATTTCGTAGCCGCCACTCGATGACCCCCTTTGAACTATGCAACTTTTGTAGGGAAAGTTTTCCCCTAAGTCTGGTAGGTTAGAAAGAATGTCTACCGCTAATAGTTGTTGCTTTATCCGGTATAATAGATAAATAGTGATAATAGCGATAGTATAGTAGTCGTAGTAATAGGAATAGTAATTGTAGATATCAATGATAGATAGATAGATAGAAGTTTTCGACTCAATAGGCGCGTATAGAAGTAAAATAGTAAATTCCGATTTAAGGGGCGTACATAAGCCTGGGCCCAAAAAACAGGTCGATTTTCAATATTTTTTTTCGGACGCGAGTATTGAGATGACGAATTCGGATTTTTACACACAATCAATACATAGTCTTGCCGAGATTGAATTGTTCGTTGAAAATATTGATAAACAATGAAGCTATTACTATTTAAGGGGTTAGGCCACAGTAACGGGTATAAAATCATGTGCGTATTTAACAATTTTTTTTCGCATGAAAAAATGATCCACTCATAAAATTAATTACACATCTATTTAGTATGAATATAAAGCTGTTAGAAAAAATATATATTTTTTTTCGATATACAAAATGGCCCACTACTAATATTTTCTTTTGTCATCTTTTTTTTAGGCGCTCCGCGGCGTGACATTTATCATCCACAATTTTTGACCTATAACAAAAAACAAAAATTCTCGTCAATCTACATTAGAATACCTAGAGAAGTACGTATGGAATTTGAAAAATATTCTTTTATTCAAAAGTTGTAGGTATTTGAATTGAGTTGTAGGTATTTAAATGAATTTTCAGTGAAAAATTTCGTATAAAACTGCTCATAAAATGAAAAGTTTTCGATTAATCAGAAATTCCGTACGTACTTCTCTGCGAAATGCAATTAGGAACATAACTTTTAAATTTGAAGTGAATCAAGTGAAAATTGTTGAAGTTTTTCGTCACGCCAATTGGAAAAAAGCTGTTTCGAGAAAATCGCGTTTCAAGTTTTAGATACTATGGCCATGCCAGAGGTGAGCTTACGTTATACGCTCAAAGTCGGTGAAAAAAAGGTTCTTGCTATAAATCGAACAGCAACTTATTCTTATGATGATAAAGGACCGTTTTAGTGTGTACACCCTAAACGTGTACACACACAAAATCAGACAAAAAAGTTGGGTTTTTTTTTCAAACAGCTGTCATTTTGTTATTCAGGGATTTTTCCGAAAACGAAAAACGACAAGGCCTCGCAAATTTAGTGTAGTTTAATAATGTTTAACCCGTTTTTGTCTTAGATGAACTGGCAGAATAAAACTGATATTCACTCTCCATTGATAGCAGAATAAAATACGTTGAAACCCATTTGTGAAAGTATTTATTTTATATTAAAAAAAAATCCCGAAGTTCATGGATTTTTCACGCCTCTTGACGGTAACCTGTCTTTAATGAAAAGGTTCCTATTCGACGGCAAAAAAACGAGTCAATTATAATTTCAAACCATTCCAAGAGAATAAACGGCGTTGAAGTTCGTATCGTCGGAACACACGGTCTTGAAGCTTGCATGGTCGAAACGCAACCCAAATTCTTTTATGATGTTTTTATTTCCTCATTTTTGATATTTTACAAAATGCCGTTCGTTACTGCATGGCCAATCGGTTCTGCTGTAAGCTGGTTCTGCCAGTAGGGTAATATGGAATGAAAAATGAAGTATGTAGTTGTTGGAGGTTTTATTCTGGCAGAGCCAAATAACAGACACACAAATATAGTTTTAATAAAAGACTTTATTCCTACGCATCTCACGACTGTGTTCTCCCGATTCGGGACTCGAACTAACTAGACGTGCTAGCATACAGCATATATGGCGTGAGGGACGACTAGTCACATGCGGTTAGGCGCTATATTTCTCACAGTAGTTTTAGTATAATAATAAAACCTTCGCATCACTGGATACTTTTCTGTAATTTAGAGAATTACGAAAATGGCAAGCTGTAGAGAAAGAAGATTTTTCACAAAATCTTAGTTGCGAGGCGGAGTTATGGCCCTAGGCTACGCTATGCAACAAAAACATCGTATTATTGAAATTTCAAGCTTATGCAGACCCCTCAATAGGCATATTCAAAAGTAAAACAAAGACTTCGGATTTCATAGACTTGTCTAACTTGTACATCAATAATAACAACAATAACAATAATAATAATAATAGTATTTTTTAATCACTTTTTAATTACTTTTTTATAAATGAAGATTTTTAAGTCGGTATGCCATAAATGGGGAGTCTGACACACGAAAAAGTACTTTGACCACTCTTATGATGCTTAAGACCTAAGGTCTTAAGCACCATAAGAGAGGTCTTAAGGTCTTAAGCACCATAAGAGGCCTAAAGCCACTCTAGGATTTTTCCAAAATCGATCTCTTTTTTGTGAAAAAGGTACCTGAGTACCTATATAATTATATTCCAAAAGATTATGGGTGTGAAAAATCTGGAACATCACTTTGATGTCCTCCTCCGACTTTGTTGAAACTTTTTTATGTGGAAGAGTATAAAAAACTAAGAGACGCGTATTTTTTTATCGACGGAAAAACGGTTTTAAGGGGTGAAACGCATCCTCGAAAATAGGGGTGTTTTTCGTTTTTCGTCAATAACGTTATCGTTCTCATCTCCAATGTATAGTGCACAAAAAAATAAACATTGTTGCAATTTGAAATTTTTTAATATCTCGTACCGTTAAAACGTTATCGACGAAAAACGAAAAACATCCCCACTTTTGAGGGTGCGTTTCACCCCTTAAAAATCATTTTCCACCGATAAAAAAAATACGCGTTTCTTAGTTTTTGATACTCTTCCACATAAAAAAGTTTCAACAGAATCGGAGGAGGACACCAAAGTGATGTTCCTTGTTAGTACTCGATTTTCGAATTCATCTGCAGACATCGCAGATTATAGTTATTGAAACATTATTCATGTCGTGACGTTCTACTATCTTTAAAAGCGTTTATCTCAATATTACATTTTTCAAGTCGCCAGGACTCATGACTCAAACGAATTTCAACCGAAACACTTGCAATTTTAACTGTATATTTAGAATTACATTTCCTAAGGCACTACGTAGGATTTTTTACATTATATTGCATAGTTTCTTTTTTATAAACAATTTTCCGACGATTCTCTCATGGTATTTTATAGTATTTGTTTCAGAAATGCGCGATTTTGACAAAAAGAAATATATCGAAAAATCCTACGTACTTCTATAGCTATTCTTATATAGACGCGAAAAAACTTTGGTGTCTCATCATAACTCACAAATTATTCGAGGTGTTGGTCCGGCGGTTGACCTTCCAAAAATAAAGGCGTCATCGAAAAAATGCTGCACAGTCGCCATTTTAACATGTGTCGCTGTAAAAAAATAATGTTGTATAGTCAATTACGTGTATAATAAAATCCCCCTATTGTGTAATTTCAATTTATTTTATGGTTTCACTGAAAAAGAAATCACAAAATATGCCCTTTTTTCGCAAAATGGGCCCTTTGGAAAATTTTCACCTTCTATATATAAAAAATAATCATAATAATAACGACAACAAGTACACTAGAAAATTCAAATAATGCTAACAAAAAATCACTATAACGCGAACTATACTCAAATAATAACAACAATAATAACGATACTCGGAAATAGTAATAAAAAATAAATTATAATAATAAGGATGGCGAGATATTATAAAGCCAACAATAATAAAGATAATAATAACAATAATCTTACTACTTTTCAAATCGAAAAAAAAGAATAGTACCCGGAAAAATTGGACATATGTAAACATAAATAATCATGTATGATCTTGTCATAAATGATCATGAACGAAATTTGTCTCTATATAATCATATATAGTAATATACAGGGTGTCCCAGAAGTAACGTACGCTCTTCTAGCATTCGGTAGGAAAAAAAATTCTGAGACGAAAAGTCCTCAGTCATTTTTTGATCAGACGCATAGATAATTAATTATGAATTGAAATAAATAGCCAATCAGGTGCGCGCTACAGCGGAAAGGCAGCGTAGAGGGGAGGGCTAAGGGAATGCGTTGTAATTGCGTGCCACGTCGTCGGCGTAAGCGACGAGCGATGCGGTTTGCGGCAGCTCCAGGCTCAGCAGGCTATCGTACGTCACGTTCCAAAGGTCCGGTCCCAGGATTGATCCCTGCGCTACACCCGCGGTGATCCGTCTAGTCACCGGTCCGTCCGCCGTCTTGTACGTTATCCGTCTGTCGTTGAGATAATCCCTCAATACCCGGAGAAGGTCGGGAGGAACTCGGACGGAAGAGCGCCTTCCAGCGCCTCCAAGATATCCACCCACCTAGCCGAGTTGAAGGCGTTTTTCACGTCTAAAGTCACCAGTAACACTAGGGGCCTTGCCGCGTGACAGGCCTCGTCCGTTCTCCTGACGGTGTCGATGACCTCGCGGATTTCCCCTATCGTCAAACGTCCCTTGCGGACGTCGTGCTGGTTCACGGACAAACCCCCAGCCGCTCTTATCGCGTCTGTCAGTCGCGGTCTCAGTAAAAGTTCGAAAACTTTACCCGTTGTGTCCAGTAAACTGAGCGGTCTGTAGGAAGACGGCATGTACGGCTCTCCCTTTCCTTTGCTAAGGAGAACCAGTCTGGCCGCCTTCCAGCGCGTGCTGAACGTCCCTGTCCTTAGGCATTCGTTGTACATCCCGAGGAGGATCCCCGGCCTCATGCGAGCCATTAGCCGTAGGACCGTCCCGGGTATGCTATCGACCATCCGAGTGGCCTCGAACCCCCAGTCTCTGGGTCACAATTTTGTAGCCCAGACCCCAGGGGTCTCGGTCTACCTCCTCGCAAAGCTGTCTCCAGCACCGCTTTTTGCTCAGTTTTATGCCGTTCGTCAGCGTCTTCCGTGCGGTCTTGTACTCTGTCATAAGAGCGGCCGCGTTCGGCCTGCCCCCCTCTCGAGCCTGGTACATCCGCCGTTTGGCCCGAATGCAGTCTCTCCGCAGTTCGTCGATGTCCTTTGTCCACCAGTACGTCGCTCGTCTGTCATGTTGGGTGCTCTGGCGTGGCATTGACGCCTTGCAGGGCCGTCTCGTCAGTTTCAGTGTTTCGTCCACGAGTCGTTCAGTCCTCGTGCGTCCAGTCAGTTCGTCAGACACGCTCACTGAGCGAGCGGCTGCTTCCAGCAACGCCTTCGAGAACCTGTCACCGTCCAGTTTCTGTATGTTCCACCGCGGTGCACGCACCAATCCATTGCGTCGCGTCATTGTGGGTCCTGCCACCTCAAAGATGATATACTGATGATCGCTGGCTGTGTAGTCATCGGTCACCGCCCACGGCCCCATCAGCGGGGCGATACTGTCCGAGATTAACGTCACGTCCGGTATCGAGGAGCCCACCCCCGGTCTTACCTACGTTGGTACGTTTCCCGTATTTGAGACCGTCAGGTTGAGTCTTGCTGCCATCTCTAGCAGCAAGTGTCCGCGTCTGTCCGTCCTGGTCATGCCCCACTCGAACGCTCTCGCGTTGAGGTCGCCCGCGACAATTGAGTCGCCAGACAGGTCCCTCAGCGCGTCCTCCAGTCTGTCCGTCTTGTCCTCGAATTCTCCAGCGGAGCAGTTTGGGGTCAGGTAGACGCTGACATAAGTCAGGCCGCCCACGCACACCCAGACGTAGTCGTCCCCCGCCCAGCTGTCGAGTATGCGCATTCCGGAACCCCTGACCCAGATGGCCGAGGTACCCGCGCCGTTTTGGAACCACGTTAGAATCGTCCAGTCCTTGTACTGTTCGCTAAGTATGAGTACGTCAGCATCGTATTCCGTCGCGGTTTGAGGTAGCAGCAAATGTGCCTCCTCGCATCTGTGCATGTTTACCTGTAGGACTGTCACGTTTTCGTATTTTTCCTGCACTCCTCCAGCGCAGCTCTAATGACCGCACACGCTGCGGAACCCGGGACATGCGCGGTGCTCTTGTGCCACGCCTCGGCGAACAGGAAACACGTCGGTCTGTCTTTGCAGTCCTTGCCGACGTGGTTCGTCCTGCCACATTTGTAGCAACTCCGTGCCCTGTCCGTTCCGTTGCAGTTAGTCCTAGTGTGCCCGTACCCAAGGCATCGGTAGCACCTTGGCACGGTCGTTCTAGGCCTGACGCGACAGTTCATCGACCCGATTTTCAGTCGCCCTTTCTTGAGCAGGGCGTTTGCGGCGCCCTCCTCAACCTCACACACAGCCATACACTGTCCTTGTCTGTTTGGCCCGAAGATATGAACCTTCGGGTCTCTCGTGTCGTTCGTCGCCTGGCGGAGTGACTCCGTCACTTCCTCCTTGTCCGTCACGCAGTCCAGGTCCAGTATATTAATTTGTACGTTGACTATCATGTCTCATACCTGTGCGTTATCTCCCAGGGCTTGCCGAAGCTTGTCCTGGAAGCTTTGTCTTTCCCTGGGTCCGCTTTTAACACGGATCAGGACAGACCCGTCCTTTGTCTGTCGGTAGCCGTTGACCTCGGCATCGAGAAGGTGCAGGTCAACGGCTACCGACAGACAACTCCGGGTCTCCGGGCTGGGCGGCTCCCGCTTCCCCCCCTCGCGGTGGACGTCGCTGTCGCAGTGTGTGGCGTTTCCGTCTTTTGTCGGTCCTGTACGTCTGTCGGCTTTCTTTTTGATCTTTTCGCTCGGTTCCCTCTGTCAGCCTTTTGGCCGGCGTAAGGTCTGGGCTTGAGCCCGTAGTCACCCGCTTCCGTTTGGTCTCTGGCGTCGCCAGTCTGTCTCCGCCACTCGCACCCTCGGCCGTCCCGAGCACAAACATCCTGCCACATTCATGCCCGGCCTCGTCCACAGCCTCCTTGATTATCGCCATGTTCGTTGTAATAACGGCGCTGATGTTGCGCTGGATGCGAGTTTTCGCCTCCATCACAACCAAGCACTCCCGGATCCGCCGCAACTGCGCCCGGATCCGGGCCTCGGCTGTCCGGACGGGTGTGGCCAACGCCGTCGTCTGTCCCGGTCGTCCGTCCGTCGGTCTTGGGGTTGGGGACCCCATATTTCTTGGGCAATTTGCCCTCTGTCGCGGTCTGGTCTCGCCAGTTCCGCCACCGACAGCGCTTTCGTAGCTCGCGATGCTCGCGTAGCTCAACGCGCTGCTACATCTCGTTCGGCTGGTGTGAGCCTCCAGCAGTTTGCTGTCCATGTCTGCTCGGTCTCCGTTCGCGTCGTTTGTCGCCTGCGTAAAGCATGTTTTGCGGCCCCCAGAATCCGTGCCGCGGCCTGAAGCCACCGGGGCTTGCACCCGGTCGGAGGTCAGGGTGGTCTCCCCCGGTTGCGGGGTAACCACCTGGGGTCTATTTTTCTAAATATGCCCTTCCATAGTTTTTATTATCTCCCCCTGTCTTTTACGTGTATGGTGAGTATGGGGTGGTCAGAGGTCGCCCCTGGTTTTAGGTGGAGGCGGCAACGGCCCGTCCTGAGCCTCGTCCGGTCGCCGGGCGGCCAGAAGAGGCCCTCTCTCGGCCACTTTTACCTCCCCCGCCAGGGGGCTTTGCGTTGTCTCCTTGCGACCCGACAGGGCGGTCCCGTGGGATCATTCCCTCGCGGGCGATACCCGTTTATAGGGCCTCCTCCATCCATGACCCGGTTGGAAAAACTCCCGTTTATAGGGGGTTCCATCTCATTCATCGGTGATACCCGTTCGCAGAGGCACCTGACTCATACCGCCACGGGGGCTCTGTCAAGGCCAGAGTTTCCGTTAGCCGCCCTTGTTATTGCGTTGTCGCGGGGGACATCGACGCGGCAATGACGTTTCCAGCGGGCGCGACGTGGCCGCCGGAAGGTAGCATTTCCCCTTTGCGGGTGTTACCCACGCAAAGAGGCACCCACCTCATGATGTCATATTAAGGCATATATAATTGTATATAATATTATATATGAGTTTAAATAATTATATATGTTTATAGATGTCCATTTTTTCACGGATAATGATCACGACGATAGTAATGATCTACAGCATTCATCACAAGAGCAATAATGGCTACAATAATACTACTAATAATAATAATGATGATAATGACGATAACAGAAACGATATTTGATATAGAGGAAATAGCAGAAATAGAAATTGATCATTTATTTCAATTTATTTCAGACGGGTCTTCTGATGACACTAAACGAGGCAACGGCGATAGTGAGTCCCTCTTTGTCGGTAAAAATAGCCCTGGGGGTCTATCTCTTCGGCAATACAATTTTGAGTTTGGGAACGGAGAGGCATCTGCCGATATTTCACGCCGTATGGAACAAACAAATGTTGGGCTGTTTCGCCCTGACGGAGGTTGGCCACGGTAGCAATACGAAAATGATGAGAACCACGGCCACTTACGATCCTATGACGAAGGAATTCGTTCTTCACACCCCGGACTTTCAAGCGGCCAAATGCTGGGTCGGCAATTTAGGCTAGTTTCATTATGCTTGCTTTTCACTTTTTTTTGCGCGTCTGACGATTGCTCGTTTTTGGTGTTTTTTAAAATGATTTGTTTTCCACTCTCTACCGTCGAAGATTATTCCGATTTATTTATCATTTTTAAGGGGCCAGTCCACTTTGGAGCCATGAAAAAGGCTATTTTCGCGATTTTTTTTGAGGATTTTATAAAAGATATGAATATAAAAGTTGTTGGGCTTGATAAATAAAGTCTTGAAATACATCAAAACAAATTTAATTCATTTTTATTCATTTTTAAGTACAAAAACTATAGTTTAACGTAACGCCTCAAAAATAGGTTGCCTAGGTCGCTCCATCACAACTCGGCAACGGCTTGTCTGAAACCAAAAAAATCGAAGTCCATTAGATTCAGTAGGACACCAGCTACAAAATGACCCTCGGATATAAAGTTTTATCAAAAAATAAAAAAAATGGTAGATGAAAAACGAAAAAAGAAAAAAAAACACGCGTTTTTCGCAGCTTTTCGCAAAAAAAGAGTAAAAATAAAAATTTTAAAACCATCGAAGGTCATCTTGTTGCGAATCATGTTTACAATATGTGGTTCAAATTTCAAGAGAATCGGTTTATTAGTTTTAGAGATACGATAGAGCTCGATTTTGAAAACGTTGTTTCGAGAAAAACGTGTTTGAAATTTATACTATGAAAAATTCTTACCTAAACTCAATCGGCAATTCCTACACCGTACAAAATCCCTTCTGCTTGCTTTCGATTTTTTGAAATTTTCAAAGTGGACTGGCCCCTTAATTCTGTAATGCGATAATTTGTTTCGATATAAATATATTAAAAAATTGAATTCTTAATATTTAAAGAATTGTGTTTTATTCGTTCAATTACTTTGGATAAGCTCATTATTTCTCTTTCCTTTTTCTTTTCAGGTAAAACTTGCACAGTTGCGATCGTGTTCGCCCAGCTGATAACCCTCGGCGAGAGTCACGGTCTCAACGCGTTCATCGTACCGGTCAGAGACACAAAGACGTATCTACCGTTGCCCGGCATCGTCGTCGGTGATATTGGCGACAAAATGGGCCTCAACGGTATAGATAACGGGTGAGTGCGAAATCGCGACTAATCGGCGATTCGCTATCGTCATCTCTCAACGTTGCGTTTTTTTTTCTGAAGCCATTATTTGCTAATTCGCGTTTGCGCATCCCTTCCCTCTTGTACAGGTTTAAATTTTTCATTTGCTTTATCTTTCTTTTTTCGCAGGTTCATAATGTTCAACAATTACAGAATACCGAAGGCGAATTTATTGAATAGGACCGGTGACGTCACACCGGAAGGCGAATACGAAAGTTCCTTCTCGGATCCTCAAAGAATTCTTGGTAATATATATAAATATATATGTATATATTCATATGCATAAAAATGTCTAGCTTAAAATATCTTATATATTAGGGGTACAAGTAAGTTCTAAGGCGGCTGCTCAGGGTCTTTTCGGGGCAGGCTGCAAGAGGGGAACGCATATGCTTAAACACGGGGTGAGGCTGCCAACCCCGAATAATCAAATTTTCGTACACACCACTTACTTTAGATTTGGTGTTACTCGAGTAACACCAAATCTAAAGTAAGTGGTGGGTACGAAAATTTGGTGGTGAACACCCGGTGCGATGGTCTAGTGGTTAGCGTGCTCGCCATTAAACCAGCGTACCGGGAAGTCCCGGGTTCGAATCCCAGTCGCGTACATTTCGTCGTGAAATGTTTTTCTTCCGCATTTCGCGGCGAAATAAGACAAGTTCCACGACTGGGCGGCGAACTTCGATGACTGGCTGTATTGGTACAGGTTTTCCGCAGTTTCCATATACCCATGACAGAAAAGTTATGATGAATATAATACAGAGGGGGAAGTCGGCTGCGGCCGCAAGGGGGGGGGGGGGGGGGGGGGAAGGAAGAAAAAGGAGTAAACAGTAGAGGAAAGAAACGGTCACAATGAGGGGAAGAATAGGTAACAAACGCGAAAAGCATGTACCTAAGGAAAAAACAAATAAGTAGGTGGTGAATTAACCGAACAAGCAGCCAAGTCTAATCAGACCCAAACATACTAAAATCTATGCGCATTAATTTTGATATATCCACAACTGATACCTTTGAATAGGTCTATGATTTTTCCAGGACTTTGGTATTACAGCATTACTACACATTACTTAGACATTCAAAACGTAGTGTATTAATTTCAAAATAACGATTATTAGTTTTCACAGACTGAATCAGTAAAAAGAATTCCGGAATTTGTATATTAAAATTCATACAGAGTTTATTAAAGACGCAGAAAGTAAATAATAACAATTACACTAACCTAACACCGTAAAATTAATACACTTTTCTATGCCAAATGTACTTTTTTTTTATTTAAAAATATAATCTCTGCATATTAATTTTAATACGCTTATAATAGATACTTTGCGATACGTATATGATTTTTCCAGTACTTGAGTGATGCGATATTACTGAACCATTATTAGACATTCGAAAAGCAGTGCATTGATTTTCAAACGACAATATTAAAATTCATAAACGGTATCTGTATAAAAACTTCCTGCGCTTTTATATTAGTTTTAATACAGCTTTTTTTACAGTGTGACTTACCTCTGTGTACCTCGAAAAATTGAGCCACTGTGTACCGACCCTCTCTTTTTTTTCTAAAGCGGGTACTGACCAGTTTCCATTTTTGTTAGGTTAACAAATACAATGCTCAAATACCGCAATATAGCTGTATATTGCGGGAGAACAATGACTTCGAGCATAACTACGATAGGTAAAGAAGCAAAAGACCTTCTTCTAAAGAGCAAAATCACCTCTCATAACCGACTTGCGCGGGAGCGACTCACATACAGGTTCAAACCTATTGGCATCCGAGGGCGGTTCTAATGTGAAAAAGACGCACATATATACATGTCCACTTCTGAGAAACAGAAAAGGTTCAGTGTATCCACTGTTGCCACTGTTCTCACTTTGACCCTATCGAATTTTAGAAAATTTTCCGAAAATCATACGTACCATGATAACGCGAAATCGTTAGACTTTGGACTAACAAGGAACATCCCTTCGATTTTGTTGAAATTTGGATATGTTATAAAGCACCGAAAAGTAAGCGATACGTATTTTTTTTATCGACGGAAAAACGGTTTTAAGGGGTGAAACCACCCCTCGAAAAAGGGCGTCTCTAGGGGTAATATAGCAGTTTCACACACAAGGAGTCCACCGATTTTAATTAAACAAAAACGTAAAATTCTTCTAATCCGAAGCGATGAAAAATCCACTATAGTGACATTGCAAAAAAAATTAAGGGGTGAACCACCCCTATATAAAGGGGCGGTTTCACCCCTTAAAACTGTTTTTCCGCCGATAAAAAAATACGTATCGCTTACTTTTCGGTGCTTCATAACATTTCCAAATTTCAACAAAATCGAAGGGTGTCACCTGAGGGATGTTCCTTGTAAGGTAACCTAGGTTAGATATGTTTCTAACGAGGTGACCTATCACCCCCTAAGGTTTTGCATCGACCTTCCTAACACCCTGTATATATATGTGTGTGTGTATATATATATACATCTATATATATATATATATATATATATATATATATATATATATATGCGTGTGTGTGTATGTATATATATGTAAACGAGGGAAAAATAAATTCCCGAATAGGCGCTGTTCTGGAAAATTTGTCCGCCGGCCGTATGGGCATTTGCCAGGAAGCCACGAATACCCTCGGGGCTGCGGTCGTAATAGCAACGAGATACGCAGCTGTGAGAACGCAATTTGCATCGTGCTTGTCGAGCAACGGTTTAACCGAGACACCCATAATCGAATACGAGCTCCACGTAAGTTTATCCTGACCACTTTTAGACTCCATTCGACGTAATTCTCGTGCCGCAAAAGTTCCAAAAAATTCTCCTAATTTTCCATGATAAAATATAGGGCTTACGGTTGAACGTTTTGGGTTACGAACAGTTGGTTAATTTTATATTCGGATCGCTGCTACACTTTTCGTGCTTCTATTTCGGAAAAAAACGACTGGTAATTTTTTTCACCCCAGTAAAGTTCTCCATAGAGACATTGAAGTCCTTCCGGCCCACTATAAATTTGAATAATTCTTTCGAAAGTGGCAATTGTGCAGGAACTACCCCGAAAAATAGAAAAAATAAAACATTCTTTTTTTTCGCAGCAATGGAGGCTGTTCCCTTACTTGGCCGCGGCCTGTGTCATCAGAATCTTCATGTCGGAATTCACACAGGTGTACCTCGAGAACGTCGAAAAGTCCATGGACGGAGGAAACATTCCCGATCTAGTGAGGCATATTTGCTTTTGTTCGCGCACTTTATAAAGAAACCAGAGCAGAAAAAGTTTTTTTCCGGGGTTTTTCTACGCATGAAAAAAACCGCACGCAATTTTCCAGAGTCAAATCGTGTCCGAAATACACTCGATAGTATCCGCCATCAAACCGTTGATTACGTGGACGTGCAGGGACGGTGTCAGAGAGTGCAGAGAGGCATGCGGTGGTCACGGTTATCACAAGGGTAAACGAAATGTCGGGACATTTGTATTCGTAGTTTTTCTATTAAGGCGTTAGGCCATAGTAATGGGTATAAAATCATGTGCGAATTCAACAATTTTTTTCGTATGAAAAAGTGATTTACTCGTAAAATTAATTACACTTCTATTTAGTATGAATATCAGTTAGAATTTTTTTGTTTTTTTTTTCAATGTACTAAATGGCTGACTACTAATATTTTATTTTGTTATCATTTATTTAGGCATTCCGCGGTGTGACATTTGGCAACCGCAATTTTTTACCTAGAACAAAAAACAAAAATTGTCGTCAATCTACATTAGAATACCTAGAGAAGTACGTACGGAATTTGAAAAATATTGTTTCATTCAAAAGTTGTAGGTATTTGAACTTAAGAAATGAATTTTCAGTGAAAAATTTCGTTATAACTGCTCATAAACTGCTCATAAAATGAAAAGTTTTCGATTCATCAGAAATTTCGTACGTACTTTTCTGCGAAATGCAATTAGAAACATAAATTTTAAATTTGGAGTAAATCGAGTGAAAATTGTTGAAGTTATTCGTCACGCCAATTGGATAAAAGCTGTTTCGAGAAGTTTCAGTAGTCGTCTATTTTGTACATAAAAAAAAAAATATATATATATATTTTCTAACAGCTTGATATTCATACTGAATAGATGTGCAATTCATTTAATGAGTGAATCACTTTATCATACGGAAAAAAAAGTTAAATTCGCACATGATTTTATACCCGTTACTGTGGCCTAAGGCCTTAAATTATCATTCTTGTGTGTGTAAATATATATATATATATATATATATATATATATATATATATATATATATATATATATATATATATATATATATATATATATATATATATATATATATTGTAACGTTGCGTTACGAATATCGAGACTATTCGAGAAAGGTGAGGTGAGCGGGCTGGCGTAGCTCAGTAGTCAGAGCAGTCGACCGGCAATCGAAAGGTTCCGGGTTCGAATCCCGGCCCAGAAGCGCACCGCATTTTTTCTCGGTTAATTCTCTTGGAGTTTTTTTTCGGGGGATTATAATGTGTGTGTGTGTGTATGTATGTATGTATGTATGTATGTATATATATATATATATATATATATATATATATATATATATATATATATATATATATATATATATATGGGGTGTTCCAGCTCGACTTAGACGGATCATCACGTTGGTGTCCTCCTCCGATTTTGTTGAAACTTTTTTATGTGGAAGAGTATCAAAAACTAAGAGACACGTATTTTTTTTAATCGGGGAAAAACAGTTTTAAGGGGTGAAACGCACCCTCGAAAATAGGGGTGTTTTTCGGTTTTGGTCAATAACGTTATCATTCTCATCTCCAATGTATAGTACACAAAAAAATAAACATTGTTGCAATTTGCATTTTTTTTATATCTCGTACCATTAAAACGTAATAGCCCCCTTGAAGCGTGCTGTGTGTGTGGTCGTCCGGGGCGGAGAGAGTAGTGGATTCGCGTGCGTTGCGGCCGTAGATATTATCTGGAACAAAATTTGTAAAAAGATTATTAATCAGTATAAAAGTATGAAAGCTTGCTATGAAGGTTTTCTAAAATCAAAATTGACAGAATGGCGGTGGTTTGAAAAAAAAGTATCGAATTTAGCATATTTTTGCGACAGTTTTTCGTTAAAAAAAAATGTAAAGATTTCAAACAAAAAAAGCTTCCATAGCAAGATAATGAATGGCGTGAACAATGTTGTATCGAAATTTGAGACGGATAGTTTGAAATCTTTTCCTTTGGGAGTGTACACCGTTTTAAAAGACGACATTTCGAGAAAAACGTGTCCGTCGAATCCCTTTTTCTGAGAAAAGGCTGTAGCAATCGGAATAATATGAATTTCGCCCCAAAAATTGCACATCGCGTTTATAACCGTCTATACTCTCGGATAATGCAAAAAAAAAACAATTTTGAAAATTTCACACTCATGACTTCTTAAAATACTTGTTATTGTTACACTTATTGGCGTTATTGTAGTATTGTTATTACTGCGATTCATAATGAGCTGAATGATTTTTCGATGTCGCGTTTAGCTGCTAATCTCGGTGACTTGGGGGTAAATCACGAGCCAACGGTGACGTACGAGGGTGACAACAACGTGCTCGTGCAGCAAACGAGCAATTGGATATTGAGACAATGGAACGACGTGCAAGCGGGCTCGACGATCGGCAGCCCGTTGTCCTCGGTCACGTTTCTCCTCCGTGGACCGACCATACTCAAAAATACATTCGAAGCTACGCACATCAATGACGTCATGTGCCTCAATTGTGAGTTGGAGCTTTCATCTTGGTCACCAATCATTTCGTGCGAAGCAAGAAAAAAGAAGAAAAAAACAATTTCGCCGTTAGATTCTTTTATTGTCTAAAAAAAGTTTATCTAATCAAGAATTTATTTGTGTTTATTATCAAGAATTTATTTGTGCTTATTATCAAGAATTTATTTGTGTTTATTATCAAGAATTTATTGTTATTTACTAACAAGAATTTACTCTAATTTATTAACAAGAATTTATTCTTGTTTATTTTGTTCGATCGGGCCGTCCCGACCGAATAAAAATTTCGTTCCGTCACCAATGAAGAATTGCATTTCAGTCGTTCGGAAAACCTACGAATGGCTGATAACGTGGCTGGTCGTCGAGACACAGAGAAAATTCGACGAAGGCATGTCGAAGGGACTCGACAATTTCGCAGCTCGCAGCAAAGCTCAAGTTTATCGAGCTGCTCATCTCTCACGAGCTTACGGAGAGGTACGAACGCTTTTTAAAGTATTCCTTTCACGAACCCGAATATTTAACAATTAACTTATTTTCGTCTATAATCGAGTAAAAATACATCCCAGTATACTGGTGTAATTTCAAGACAAATTACCGAACGTGTAACGAAAAATTACGACTCTAAGAATCGACTCATTTATAGGGCACTTTATGGAGATGACATGCTGGCCACATTTATTTCTAATAATTAATACACTAGATAACTCGAGATGCCTGATATAAAATGCTCACGCGTGTACAATATTCTAAAGTTTCCGTAACGACAATAAAAACAGGGGGTCACCGAATGTTTGAAGAAAATATGAATGATAAAACTTAGAAAAATGTAACTAGCAGTAGAATTTTCGTAGCCATGACTTTTCAAAGAAAATGTAGATAGGTCTAAATCTACTAAATTTAAGCGATATTTTCCATTCGCGTTACAGTATACAGCGGCGCTTAATTTTTATTAAGCGCCGCTGTAGTTTACCAATGATTCAGAAGGGCCTGTATACAAAATAGGGGCCTTTTACTCCGCAAAAAAACACCTTAAAATGATTCCTTTTACATATTCCTGATGCTTTTTGTAAATAATAATAACAACAACCATAAGCATAATAATCATATGTTCTTTTATATATATATACCGGGTGTCCCATTTTAATCTTACGCCTGATTTATCTCGAAAAATACTGCTTCGATCAAGTACAGTGAAACCTCGTTTATACGTTTTGCACTTATACGTTTTTATCATTTATACGTCAATTTTCTCTAGCACCGGCAGATTCCGTTCATAAACATGGTAATAAAGTTTCATTTCTACGTTTTTCGCCTATACGTTTTTTTACGCTTATACGTTATTCATTTTATTACTCATTTCTCGAGGTTCGTTTTTTCTCAGTTATACGTTAATCACACGTGATATTCTCCGGCCGGAGAAAATGTCATATGACCGCGTTTTGGTGTTTTGTTCGATGTCTTAATGTTTTGATGTTTCGGTGTTTTGATGTTTCGATGTTTCGATGTTTTGATGTTTCGATGTTTCGATGTTTTGATGTTTCGATGTTGTGATGTTTCTGACCTCGACTATGTATGCATGTACTGGGCTTACATATCTCTTATCAATACGAACCTGTCTGTTATTAACTAGTCCAAAACGTCAAAGCTGAGTGACACAAACTTGCATTAAAAAAAACATCGAAACGGAAATTCCAAAACATGGGTTGGCTCATTACTCAATTATCACCAATGAAATTTTCAATTGGAAAACCAAACATTAACATAATAGAGGTATTTAAAAACATAATAAAGCTATTTAAAAACATCGTGAATTATGCACCAATCGCCATTTTTAAATGTTAAAGAGTTTTACATACAAACTGTATTTCACTTCTACGTTATTCTCACTTATATCATACTTGATGTACCCCTTGAAAAATGTATAACTGAAGTTTCACTGTATTGAGTATAATAAAACTTTTAGGGTTGAAAGGAGGACGTCAAAAAAACTTCGTTTTTGGTCCCCAATTCAAAATGGCGACGTTGTTGATGGCTGACATGTTTTTTTTTGTAAATAAGATCATGCATTTTTTTCACCAAAAAATTTATCAGGTTAAAACGAACAACTTTTGTAGGAACAGTTTTTTGACAACGTTCGTAATTTTTTTGGTTAGAATACAATTTTTTTACTATTTTAACTGTATACGTGTGAGTTTGTTTGGGTTTGTTTGATAACCCAAACAAACCCAAACAAGGATCAGGTCTGTGCGGCTCGTCACTTCAGTTAAAAAATGGTATTCTAACTTAAAAATTATGAACGTTATCAAAAAACTTTTCCTACCTGAGTTGTTAGTTTCGGCCTGATGAATGTTTTGGTGAAAAAAAATTCATGATCCCATTTGAAAAAAAAAACATGTCGACCGTCTTAACATCGCAATTTTTTATTTTGGACCAAATTTTTTGTACCGCCCCCCTTCGAACTTTATAAGTTTCATTATACTGAATACTCGATCGGAACAGTATTTTCCGAGATAAATCAGGTGTAAGATTAAAATGGGACACCCGGTATATTGCCGATTGTGGTTTCACTGTTCATTGATTCATCAGATGATCGTAATCAAGTACAGCACGATCAGACTAGGAAATTCGAGTTGGAAGGAGCCGAGAAAGCAAAATCTCAAGCTAGTCCTCGAGAGGCTGGTGCTCCTGTATTCGTTATCTTGCCTCGAGAAACATCTCGGCTCTCTTTATCAGGGTAAACTCAAGCAATACGAAAGAATAAACAATTTATGTTGACTCGCTCCGAATTTGTATGTTTCTTTTTCTTCATTTATCAAGGTGGATACAGTTCGGGACCACAATTAGCTAACTTAGTGAGAGAAAGTATTTTGAGCCTTTGCTCACAAATTAAACCGGAAGCCGTCACCATTGCGGATGCACTCGCCCCGCCGGATTTCGTTCTGAATTCTGTTCTGGGAATGTCCGACGGAAAAGTAAGTTGTTACGGTAGTCTTCGAAGTGGCAAGTTCGTTTTTTTTCCGTTTGGAAGATGGAATTGAGGTTTGCGATTAAAAAAATATATATATTATAGTGGACCACCATTACTGGTGGATGGGCGGTCGGAGTTCGGCTCTGGCGCTCCTTCGAGTTAAGCAGCGTTGTGCGTGGCCGATACTCGGAGCGGTGACCGCTTAGCCGTGCACCGGCTGGTGCATCGACCAGTCAGCGGAGGGCTGATACTCTCGAGACATTGGTGTAGATACTTGAGTCAATAAGGCTTCGGTAATTATACAGAAAGTAGGCCTCACGTCGAATGACCTTGACCTTGAAATATGTTGTAGGAAAGGCCATCCCGAACAAGGTCATATGCGTGCGCGTGCGCGCGTCTGTGTGTGTGTGTGTGGGTGTGTGTGTTTATACAGGGTGTCCTGTTATGAATGGATAATCCTGCAACCGTCGATACGTCAGATCATGTCCTACTATATGCTGGAATTTCAATTTACTAAAAGTCCCACGGTTTTCGAGATAAAAATCATCTGTCATTGGTTTTTCGCATGCTATTTCTACAAATTATAACTTTGTTTGACCCGGTTTAAAAAAATACTCTTCATTATTTGTTTTATCTATAAAAGTCTGATTTTTAATCTTAAGGGGCCAGTCCACTTTGGAGCCACGAAAAAAGGCTATTTTCGCCATTTGTTTTTGAGGATTTTATAAAAGATATGAATATAAACGTTGTTGGGCTTGATAAATAAAGTCTTGAAATACATTTAAAAAAATGTAATTCATTTTTATTCATTTTTAAGTACAAAAACTGTAGTTTAACGTAACGCCTCAAAAATAGGTGGGCTAGGTAGTTCTATGACAACTCGGCAACGGCTTGTATCAAACAAAAAAATCAAAGTCCATTAGATTCAGTATGAAACCAGCTACAAAATGACCCTCGGATATAAAGTTTTATCAAAAAATAAAAAAATGGCAGATGAAAAACGAAAAAATTAAAAAAACGCGTTTTTTCGCAGTTTTTCGCAAAAAAAAAGAGTAAAAATCAAAGTTGTAAAACCATCGAGGGTCATTTTGTTGCGATTCATGTTTACAATATGTGGTTCAAATTTCAAGAGAATCGGTTTATCAGTTTTCGAGAAACGATGGAGCTAGATTTTGAAAACGTTGTTTCGAGAAAAACGCGTTTGAAGTTTATACTATGAAAAACTCTTACCTAAACTCAATCGGCATTTCCTGCACCGTACAAAATCCCTTCTGATTGCTCATCATCGTCGGTTTATTCAAGTTTCGCTGGCTTTCGATTTTTTTAAATTTTCAAAGTGGACTGGCCCCTTAAATGTTAAGGAAACTATATGAAAAAAGATCTTATGGCAAATTTTGATGCAAACCAACTTGTGACTTTGATAGCCTGCGGTGTAAAAAAAATATACTACGCATATCGTGCCAATTATTTTGAAAAGTTGCTAAGTTATTGCCGATTCATATCAGTTATAGAAATGGCATGCGAAAAACCAGAAGCAGATGATTTTTTTTCAAAAAATAACATAAAACCCAAAATCTCGAAAACCGTGGGACTTTTACTAAACTGAAATTCCAGCGTACGCTGGAATTTTAGTTTAGGTCATTATCTGACCTATAGACAGTTGCAGGATTATCTATTCATAACAGAACACCCTGTGTATATATATACAGGGTGTTCCTCTTATCTCTGCCACCCGAAATAACTCGGTAATTATCGACGTCACGAAAAAAATGTTCCACACAAAAGTTGTACGGTGTGAAGGGGGCCATCAGATGCGACCAATTTTTATTTATTTCGGTGGAGGCGCTGACGCGCAGTGAAGGTCACCTCCACTTTTTTGAATGCAATGGTACATTTTTTGTCAACCATTTTGTGGAGCACCTCAAGCCGCATAAAAAACATTAGGCGGTCAAGTCGTTCAAGGTCATTCAAGGTCACCTATTAATATGAATTGCAAATCTAGATATCTCGGATCACTATCAAATGCTTGGTAGGGATCCGAGATATTAAGATTTGTATCATCGATAGTGACCTTGAATGACCTGGAACGACTTTGGACCCCTAATGTTTTTGTATGCGGCTTGAGGTGCTCTACAAGATGGTCGGAAACAATGTACCATTCCATTTTAAAAAGTGGAGCTGACCTTCGGTGTGTGTCAACGCCTCCGCGGAAAAAAAATGGTCGCATTTGATGGCCCCCTTCACACCGTACAAATTTTTTGGTCGACCGTTCTGAAGTTTCACTCAAACATGCATAATGATATGAATAATGTCTGGTTAAAATTTGAACAAGATCTATAGAAATCAAGCGCGCGCGCTCTCTCTACCTTAAATGATGTTCCTTGTTACTATCTAGAAGCAAAGTTGTTACGAATCATCTAAAGAACAACATACTGCACGGTCAAGGTCATCCAAGGTGAGGCGCACCTTCTGTATAATTAGCAAAGATTCAATTGGCAAGGATAATACGTATAATCCGTATAAAAGAAAAAAAAAAAATATATATATATATATATATATATATATATATATATATATATTTTTCTCTATATATATCTATCTCTATTTTTCTATATATATATATATATATATATATATATATATATATATATATATATATATATATATATATATATATATTATAGTGCACCAAATGAAGAACGAATTATGCCATTTCATTTGCCTTTCACATCCATTGGACCCGTGTTTCACCAATCTTTGTTTTTGGTCTTCGTTTTTGAGTTACTTCGATGTCTCTATATAAATGGAACACTCTGTATACGTGCATTACGGTGGCCACTTATGAGCTCGATTTTTTTTCTTTTTCTCGCTAGACAATCATCTTCTTTAAAGAGAAAAAATTGTAGCGGAAGCTGCCGGCGGTAAAAAAATATTTAGAGGTCTCTCAAGCCTCCCGAAAAATCAAATTTTCATTAAAAAATAGATATTTTTTGTCCACTTCTCAGCCATGAATTTTACGCTTTATAATTTCAAAATTAGCCTCGCGAAAACTCTGGCCGGCCAATGAATATTTAGTGGTTGCTCAAGGTTTTCGAAATTCAGAATTTCTGCCAAAAAATAAATCTCGCATGCACTATAATTTCTTGTAGCATAAAAACAAAATAAACCGCGAAGTGTTATATTTTCTGAATAATTTATTATGATAATTTGTAACAAACACCAATTAGACGATATGCTTTATTATGTATTATTGTATTATGGCGTCGCTCGTCACAGTGTACAGCTACGATCGGTCTGCAGTTTGACTAACGAGACCAACGGTGGGATGCATTACGATGCAGGGGAAACAGCTGCCATTTCAGATTTTCGAATAAAATGACCTAAAATTTTGTTTACGGTCAAGAGCTTTAAAGAATTATTTTATGAGAACAAAGTTTATAATTCTTGGGATAGGAGTGTGAGGTAAATTTGAAAAATCTGTTTCTAAAGAAAAAAGGATTGTTTTGAAAATTTTACAAAGCTTCAAATTTATGAGTGTGGAGAGTAAGCAAAATTGGCGTAAATTGGAAATTTCGAAGCTCTTGAGCGACCACTAAATATTCATCGGACGGCTAGACGTTTCGCGAAGTTAATTTAAAAATTATATAGCGTAAAATTCATGGGTGAGAAGTGGACGAAAAAAAAATCGTCTTTTTAATGAAAATTTGAATTTTTTGGAGGCTTAAGTGGTTAGGCTACTCTAGAGGCCGAAAAAATAGGCTTTTTGGGGATTTTTTTTCAGAAAAACTACAAAATAATTCGAGATTACAAAAAAGGGTGTTTATCATACATATCAGTGTCTGTATACAATAATTTTTGGACGCAATTCATTTCAAAATGGCGGCTGTGCAGCGTTTATCTCTAAACTGCATTTTTTAAGGGGCCAGTCCACTTTGGAGCCACGAAAAAAGGCTATTTTCGCGATTTTTTTTTGAGGATTTTATAAAAGATATGAATATAAAAGTTGTTGGGCTTGATAAATAAAGTCTATGAATATAAAAAAAAAATTCATTCATTTTTATTCATTTTCAAGTACAAAAACTATAGTTTACCGTAACGCCTTAAAAATAGGTGGCCTAGGTAGCTTCATCACAACTCGGCAACGGCGTGTCTGAAACAAAAAAATCAAAATCCAGTAGATTCAGTATGACACCAGCTACAAAATGACCCTCGGATATAAAGTCTTATCAAAAAATAACAAAATGGCAGATGAAAAACGAAAAAAGTAAAAAAAACGCGTTTTTTCCGCAGTTTTTCGGAAAAAAAGAGTAAAAATCAAAATTTTTAAACCATCGAGGGTCATCTTGTTGCGAATCATGTTTACAATATGTGGTTCAAATTTGAAGAGAATCGGTTTATTAGTTTTAGAGATATGATGGAGCTAGATTTTGAAAACGTTGTTTCGAGAAAAACGCGTTTGAAGTTTATACTATGAAACACTCTTACCAAAACACAATCGGCCATTCCTGCACCTTACAAAATCCCTTCTGATTGCTCATCATCGTCGATTTCGTCAAGTCTCACTCGCTTTCGATTTTTTGAAATTTTCTCAGTGGACTGGCCCCTTAAGTTGGCCGGAAACATAACTTAGACAATTATCTGACGATTTTTCAGGCAAATTTTTCACTTTCCAAAAATTTGCCTAAAAAATCGCCAGATAATTGTTAATAACAAATGAACTATGCAATATAAAAAAAAATCCTACGTACTTCCGTAGACAATGTATTTTTCAAGATATATTCAACATTTCGAGTGAATCGGTTGAAAATTGTATGAGTTATGTTTCCGGCCAACCTAAAAAGTACAGTTTTGAGATAAACGCTGCTCGGCCGCCATTTTGAAATTAATCGCTTCAAAAAAATTATTGTGTAGAGTCACTGATATGTATGATAAACACCCTGTTTTGTAATCTCGATTTATTTTGTAGTTTTTCTGAAAAAAAAATCTCCAAAAAGCCTATTTTTTCGGCCTCTAGAGTGGCCTAACCCCTTAAGCGACCTCTAAATATTTTTTGACCGCTCGCAGCTTCCGCGACAATTTTTTTTAAAGAAGATAATTGAATTGCGAGGAAAAGGAATGACAATACAGCTCAAAATTGTGCCACCCTAACGTGCATATTGCCTTGATTCGAATTAGGCAAGATTTGCTACATTATTTTTCACATTGCGTTTCTCTATTTTTTAAGTTGAACCATTTTTCCAACATCTGGGTACTGGGTCAATCATCTGGGCGAAATGGTCTTATCTTTTTATTTAGCATCATTGAAATCTCTCCCAACACGAATTTTCGTAACTGCACCAACCGTCTTGAATTAAGTGGCATTCAAGGCTCGATACACCAATCTGATATTTCTTTTCAGGTTTACGAACGTCTGGAGGAAGTTTTCCGTTGCAACGGCGGCGGTATGGAGAGGGCGACGTGGTGGCACGAATTATTGCCGGCTTCGCAAGATCCTCTGAAAATTCCGCGATCCAAGCTATGACGTCGCAACGCACAAATATTTAGCACAAAGATGAAAAAAAAAAAAACGAGAAACTAAAATCGAAGTAAAGAAAGAGTAACGCGATCGAGATTTCATCGCCCCAAGCACAACGTCGAAGCGTATCATCAAAATTGTTTCATACTTTAATTAAATCAATTCCGGCCAATGGAGAAATTTAAGCCGAAATAATTTTTTGTCTACGCATTCCTCGACGAAATTTATTTTTCTTTTTCGCTTTTTTTGCTCGTGGCATTACATTCTCTGGGTAGATTTTCGATGGGAAGAGAGAAAAAAGAAAAGCAAGAAAGAAGAGAAAAATTGTACAGATTATGGTCGTTTGAAGTCCTGGCGATTATCGAAACTGTTTTTGAAAAATATTTTACACATTTAATGAATGACGATGATGACTCGTACGACTCTGTCGTTAATTTATTCACTAATTTTACAGGAAAAGAATTCTGCTTCAATACGAGACGGTGCAGGTTCTTTGTTCCACGGTGGGACGAAAAATCGGATACATCAGTGTTGCGTCTCTCGATCTTATTGCTGTTCGCTCGGTTTCTCGTCCGCGCGAATCCACGAATCGGCGATTCTGCTCGCAATGATCCCTCGGCGAGCGTAAATTATTTCTCGGTCGCAAACTCGCCGGAGCCTCTGTGATAAGCTCGCTGAAACGCGACGCCACTTGTCGCCACTTGATCAAATCGTCGGGCTGCCGTTCGCCGAGAAAAAAAAAACAAAGGGAAACACGTATTTCACGTGAAGTAACATCGTATTCATTTGAGGCCGTTTCCGGCTTACGATTAAAGCTTTCTCACGTCTGTTGATTTTAGAGCGTACAGAATAAATAAATCGCTGACTCGTTTTGCAGAAGAGGTTTTTTTGAGCTGGTCACACCGGGCTTGTGACCAGAAAGATTAATTTTCGTGAATTTTTTTCTGGGAAAGCGTGTGCAGGTTTTCAAATATTTTTTTTCACAGAGAAAATAAAAATGATAAAGTGCTTGCTTCATTGCGTAATTTAGCATGAGATGAATTATGGCCTTTTTTATACACAAAATTAAAAAAAACATACATGGATATATATATGAGGTATTCCAAGTGTTTTCGAACGGCCTAAAAGCCTGACCTTCTTCATTCGTTTTTAAAGGTAGTGATGTTTTTGTATCATATATTTTCTGTTCGTAGAATTTTTTTCAAATTCTTATCGGCTCGCTAACTCGGTTAAGTCGGAGATAAGATTTTGCACGTGATTAAATTTCTAATTATCGTATCGTAGTGATATTCTCGTCGTACAAAAAAATTTCCTCTACAAAAAAGATGCGTTTTTATATGAACTATTAAAAAAAAAACATTCAACATTTTCCAAGTACTAAAACACTAAAAAAAAGAAAAATCTTTCATTTTTTTATTTTTTAAGCCCAACGACTAGGTTCATCCTGCTGATATTTACACTGAACTTTCTTTTATTTGTGTAAAACAAGATGTGTAAGTTTCATTCTGGGCTGGGCTTGCGTTCAGTGAATATCGTCTTAAATTTAATGGGAAATTGTTTTTATTAAATAACTCGGCGATTTACAAATTTTAAGTAAAAATGGTAATGACTAAACTTGTAGGAAATCGAGTGCTTTACACCTTTGGTCATTACAGTTCTTTCTCTACCACCAATATTTTTCAAATTAAACCTGAAAAAAGCGACTATAGCATTATCTCGTTCAGTTTTTACTTTAGGGCATAAACGAACATAAATAAACTTGTAGAGAATAAAATTCTCGACAATTTTGGTCTCTAACTTTTTTCTCCTAGAACCAATATCAATATCTACCTTTTTTCTCCTAGAACCAATATATTAAGGTCGTACGCCAATGGTACGAAAACGAGAAACGTGAAAATATTATTTCGCGAACCATTCGCTCTTTTCTTTTACCGTTGGCGGACAACCTTAAATATTGATTCTAGGGAAAAAAGGTGGGATCAAAAATTTTCCAAAATTTCAAGATCACTACGATACGATCATTTGAAATTTTATCACGTGTAAAATCCTATCTCCGAGTTAGCCGAGTTAGCATGCCGAAAAAAATCTGAAAAAATGCCACGTACTCAAAATATATGACACAAAAATATCACCAACTTTGAAAAAGATTGAAGAAGGTCAGGCTTTTAGACCGTTCGAAAACACTTGGAATACCTCATATATACGGTATATTAAGTTTTTTTTCCAAATATATCTATATATTTATATCTATTAGGGTGGAACAATTTTGAGCTCTATTTTTTTCCCCTTTTCTCACCATCCAATGATCTTCTTCGAAGAAAAAAAAAATTCGCAAAAGCTGCAAGCGGTCAAAAAATATGTAGAGGCCGCTCAAGCCTCCCACAAAATCAAATTTTCATGTAAAAATCGATTTTTTTTCGTCCACTTCTCGTCCATGAATTTTACACTTCATAATTTAAAAATTATCCTCGCGAAAGCTCTAGCCGGCCAATGAATTGGTCGACAATATAGTCAATATAATATAAAATATATAATCCAAAATAAAAGAGCTCCGAAATTTTCTATTTTTGCCAATTTTTTTTACTCTTCTCACTCATAAATTTGAGGCTTTGTAAAATTCCCAATCCTCTTTTCTTTAAAACTGATTTTTCAAATTTACCTCACACTTCTAACCCAAGAATTATAGGTAAACAAAATTATAGGTCGTTTTATAGGTGTACTCTGTGACGAGCGACGCCATAATAAAATAATACATCGTAATACATAATAACACATATCGTCCAATTGGTGTTTGTTACAAATTATTATAATAAATTATTCAGAAAATGTAACACTTCGTTGTTCATTTTGTTTTTATGCTACAAGGAATTATAGTGCATGCTAGATTTATTTTTTGGCGGAAATCGTAAATTTCGAAAACCTTGAGCGACCCCTAAATATTCATTGGCCGGCTAGAGCTTTCGCGAGCTTAATTTAAAACTTACAAAGCGTAAAATTCATGGGTGAGAAGTGGACGAAAAAAAATCGATGTTTTAATGAAAATTTGAATTTTTGGAAGGCTTGAGCGACCTCTAAATATTTGTTGAGCGCTTGCAGCTTCAGCGACAATTTTTTTCTTTAAAGAAGGTAATTGGATGTCGAGAAAAGAGAAAAAAAATAGAGCTCAAATTTGTGCCACCCTAGCATCTATATATGTTTTTTTATTTTATGTGTAGGCCATATTTAATCTCACACGAAACGATACGATGAGGCAGGCATTTTATCATTTTCGTTTTCTCTCTGAAACAAAATAGAGACAATACCCAAATTTTCGCAAACATTTTCCAAATCTTCTCAACTACATTCGCTTCAAATTAATTTTCTTCGATGATTCCTGTTTTCGGAATGAAGAACAAAATGCAAAAAAAAAAACTCAAAATGCGCCTAAAAAGGGAGAAAAAAAATAAATAAAAAGAGCAGACAAAATGCTGCGCGTCATTGACGAAATTAAATCGAAGAGGTTACGTCACTCGTCGCGTACCGTGGCGCGAAAGAAGACCGGAAGTAGGGCGATCGGCAGCGGAGAGCCGTGCAACTCGGAGCACTCGGCGGGCGGTGCCGAGTGGGCCAGAAATCTCAGAAGATCGAGCACGTCGGCCAATAATTCGCCGTGCCGTCCACGCACGTCCTGCCTTATTAGACCGAGTGCATCACGCGCGACATCGTGCGCGGCTATCCCAGGATTGTCAGCTTTATTCGTCGTCGTTGATATATATATTTTTTTCGTATCGTTCATTTTTGTTTTCGAGTCCGTCATATGCAAAAGAGGAAAAAGAAGAAAAAAAATAACGCTGACCTCGTATCGCGACGTTTATTTACTGTCGCGTGAAAAAAAAATGAATATGACACCTTGCACTTTCGCGAGGTCTTTCGGCGGCTTGCTCAATCTTGGTCTTACTTTTTTGTGTCAAATTCGCTCGGACGCGAATTTTTCGTGTCGACGAGGTGTCACGGAGAATGAAATTGATGTCTTTAGTGTCGTAACGTTTTTGTTGTAGAATAAATGATCGTGAACAATAGAATAGTTTCTTGTTCTATACGAGAAATGGTTATTTGTTACTTACAGCGTTAAATTATATTAAATCATTGAATTTCAAAAATTAATTAATTCAAATTAGAAAATGCTTGTTTCTCATGGTGCTGAAGTTTGCATCGTTTGAATGCAACGAAAATTCTGTTCAATTTTTTCGTTCCTTCATTTTGATTATTATCTCAAATTTTTCGCAGCTTTTGGCTATAAATGTTTTATAGGGATTTTCAAAATAGTTTCAGAGACCTTTGTAGCCGAAATGTACCAACAAAATTTCGGGAATAGGAAAGAAAATATATTTTCGTTGTATTTCAACGATACAAATTTCGATGTCACTGTTTCACGAAAACTAAAAAAAATCGTAAAACATACATGGGGGTGGTTTGGGGGGCCGGGTTGAAATTCCGAACTTTGAACGATCACAACGCTCAAAACTCCGAAAGAATACTACCTCGAAGGATCAAAATTCCGAAAGAATTTTAACCTTAAAAAAAGAAAAAACCAAAACTCCGAAAATCTGAACGGGGCCAGGTTGAAATTCCGAACTTTGAATGATCAGAACGCTCAAAACTCCGAAAGAATACTACCCCGAAAGATCAAAACTCCGAAAGAATTTTACACGAAAGACCAAAACTCCGAAAATCTGAATACCGTCAATATAATTCGGCTATGGAAGTTTTAAAAGTTTCAAAATTTGCAACAAATCGACGAATTATTTCAAGATTTTTTTATTTATTAAGAAGTGATTTTACGTCAATTTTGAAATTTGTGTAGACAATGTTATACGTTTTACATAATTTAGTCAACTGTATAGATTTTCGCTGAAACTTTTTTCATAGTTTCCTTAAAATTTAAGGTTAAAAATAAGATTTGTCTATATAAAACAAATAACCAAGAGTATTGTTAAAAAACCGGCTTAAAAAAGTTATTATTCGTAGAAATGGCATGCCGAAAACCAAAAGCAGATAATTTTAAAAAAATAAATAATATAACGCCCAAAATCTCCAAAACCGTGGAACTTTTACTAAAGTAAAATTCCAGCATATACTCGGACATGATCTGCCCTGTCAACAGTGGCAGGATCATTCATTAATTACAGGACACCCTGTTATGTACCATTACACAATACAACAAAAAAATTCCCGCTGCCGGCAAAATTCGTATTATTTTTCGTCAAGCGACTACTGGTGTACCACTTTAAATATTGATTACAGGGAAAAAAGGTGAAGACCAAAATTGTCGGAAATTTAATTCCCTACAAGTTTGTTGATAATCATTTATGCCCTAAAATTAAAAATAAACGAGTAATGCAAGAGTTCTACTTCGCCGCTTTTTTCAGGTTTAATTCGATAAATATCGATCGTAGAGAAAAAACTGTACGAACGACAGTTGTAGAAAATTGAATTTCCCACAAGTGTAGACCTTTCCATTTTTACCCAAAGATTGAAAATGGCCGAGTTATTCAAGAAAAACAATTTTTCATAAAATTCAAAATGGCGGACATAAGCCCATGGAGGATTTCGTCGTTATTTTGAATTTAGACTACCAGTGACGCCCCCCCCCCCCCCCAACGGTTAAAACGAGAAAGAGCGACAACGGAATTTTTGTTATTTCAGGGCGATTATTTGAACATTTCAAGTTACTACACAGGGTTTTCAAATGAATTTTTATTTCATTGTGAGTGTCGTTAGCAGTTTATTTAAAAAAATGTTTTCTTTCTTCTTTCATTATTTGCTGTTGTAAATTAATTCAGTGATATGTCGTCGGCAGCAAGGCGAAGACGACCCAATTCGAACTACCCTAATACATTTCTTTATATGAGCGGAGAGTATATTATTAACAAATTTAGAAAAACGATTACAGATTTTGTGAATAGTGGTTTTTGCTTCTCGTTTCGGGATAGAAGTAAAGGAGCAAGATAAATTCGCAAAAAATCTTGGCTCCTTCGGTGGAGAGCAAGGAAAACGTTTCCACCAAGCCATAAAAATCATGGGAGATGCCACACACACACACACACATGATGGCTGATTACGTTTGAAGTTTGATATTACCGCCTCGGCAAGTCTTGCTCAAGAAAATCACGAAAAAGAAGCTTACTCAATATAACAATGTAGAATAAAATTTAATTTTTTTAATGAAATCATATCTTATAGAAAAAAATATATCTTCGTGTTCTTACGTGGAGCATCAATATTAAGTGTTAAAAAAGGATCAGTATAGAGATTTTGAAAAAAAAAAATACAGTTCTGCAACACCAAATTGACTGTTGAGCTGTGTAATAATCATTATTATTATATTGTTATTGATAATAGTTTTACTAATTTATTTCCTGAGTTCCAACGTTTAACTTTCTTCCTTCCTCTTTTCTAAGAAAACGGCCATGAGTGTATCTTCGTATGCATTTTTCCCTCATTCCCTATGATGCTGAAGTTTGTATCGTTCGAATGCAACGAAAATAAATTATTTCTAATTGATCAATTTTTGTTGTTGCTGTAAGCTGTGAAAATCGCTCAAACGTTTTTTACGCATTTTTATTAGACATTCAGGACCTCAATTTGCAAAAGAGACTTTCAATAAAGAGAAAAATAAAAAAATTAATAATGAACGAACAAAAAATTCGTTGAATTACAACGATGCAAAGTTCAACGTCATCCTTTCCCTAGACTTCCGCATCTTAACTTCGCCTATTTTTCTTTCGTTCTTTCTTCCGTAGTCTTTTCTTACCAATAATCTTCCGTTTCTTACGAAAACCAGCATGATTATACTTTCGTCACGGAAACCAGCACGTTTCCATATTCACTGCGAAAACCAGCATGTTTCGGCTTTCATCGCGAAAACTAGCTGGTTTGATTTTCACTGTAAAAACTAGTGTAAAAGGAGCAAGTTTAAAACCTTAAGGATCTCATCGCTCGTACAATCTAACCAAGAAGAGTTTTAGTGAGAATTTAAAGTCCTTCGTGCTCAGGTAAAAATCTGGAAAAATAAACCATTAGTATTTTTTTTAAGGCGGTCCTCTAGTTTCTCGGCTGTTTTTTTACGGCTTTTTCAATAATTTTTTACGAGCAAAGCATCGAAATAATCAATCTCGTTGTTTTTGCATAATCTTTATTGACATTTAAATAAGCTTTACAAATTTTTTGAAGTCAAGATATATAATAGAATAAAAGTTATAGTGACCGACAGGAAGACATCAAGTAAAAGAGGTGCTTGACGGTGACCAAGATTGCGGCTGTTCTGCTTATCTGAAATCAAAAAACCAAACGGCATTTTATTCTTCATATTTAAGACTAGCGATTGAACTAGAGTGAATTCTAAATTACAAAAATTGACTTTTATATACACTTTTGAAAAATACATTCTATTTTTTACTCATTTTTTCTTGAGTGTTTTGCGCTCGTACAAAAAAAACTAACGAAGCAATCGTGATAATCCTAGTTCAATCGCTGGCTTATAACATATTAAAGATGCTGTATAAATTTGAACAAGATCGGTGCAGTAGTTTCTGAAATATCGTGGTCATCGTTTTGAAAAATGGTGTTTCGAGAAAAACGCGTTTGAAAGTATACCTGCTCCGTATACCTCCGTTCCAGGGCCGTAACTTGTGAACCACTTCGACTATCGAAAAATCCTTTGGCACACATTTTCTACACATGTTGTAGATGTGATTTATGAAGAAAAAAAAATCGATTTTTTCGACCCGAGAAACTAGAGGACCGCCTTAAATATGACAATATTTTGCGTGATGACATCTTAGATTTATACTCGTTGCTTTTATTAACATTTTGATAATATTTATCAATTAAAATCGATAGTAGTAATTTTTATTAAAAAATAATATCGAAATTATAAATATAATGAAGTATTTATTGTGATTTTCTATTAAAAAATAACGTTATTGAAAATATCATTCAATAAATTTACTGTTATCTTACAGATAGTTATCGTCGAGTATGTTTGAAAAATCTTGCTGATGTTCGATTGGAATTAAACCTCTGTCAAGCATGGCCTGTAAATCTTTTTTTTTCTTGGTGCAAGAGGCAATTTTTCATCTGACGTCTGTTTTAATTGGAACATTCGAACATCATCCATGTTTTTGTTTTTTTAAAGATTTTCATCTCTCGTCCTTCTTGGTCAAAATCGTATTTAACGTGGATTGTATCGACGTAAGGTTGAATGGATATTTTCCGAATACTTGCAATTTTAATTGAAGTTCAATACATTTTTTTTGAGACGTCGAAAAAAAGTAAGTTTCCGATTGCGGTCAAAGGAATTGGAGTAAAAAAATAGAGGTAAGGCGTAAAAAAGCACGGAAGAAAAGTCGGAAACAATTCCAGTGTTACTGAAACATGTTCATTTTCGCAGTGAATATCGAAATCTGCTTCTTTTCGTAGTGAAAGCCGAAACGTGTTAGTTTTCGCGTTAAATATCGAAAGGTGGCACTTTTCGTGGCGAAAACCGAAACTTGATAGTTTTCGTGTCGGAATCCAAAACATGCTAGTTTTCGCGGTGATATCAAACGTGCTGGTTTTCGTAAGAATTCTGAAACATGTTACTTTTCGTAAGCAGCGTTGATATAAATATCATACAACAAAACCCATATCTATTTTGGTTGATGGTCTTGAAGTTTGCATCGTTGGAATGTAACGAAAATTCTTTTTTCTATTTTTATTTCCTCACTTTTATTATTCGAAAAACTTTCTTCGCAGATTTAAATACTAGATTTCTAAATGACTGACTTAAGGGGGGAGACACCTTTAGGCGAGGAAAACATTTGCTGATCTTCATGATTTTTTTTTAAGCAAAGATTTCTTTTTCATTTTTGAGATTCAGGGTATATTTTATTGCTACTTTTGGCTATTACATGGTTTTTTTTAATCTTTAAAAATGGCGGAAGTATGGCACGATATTCTAAACTTCATTTCCAAAGCTTCCCTGACGTACTTATAGCCAAAATAATAATCGACCGTTTCTCATGAGATTTGGTATACATCTTTCTAACCTTATTGTCTGAAACATGACCCTAAATGTTTTTGAAAATAAAAGAAAAAAGTATTTTCTCATTGCAAAATGTAACCATTTATTCGGAAAATTCGATCTTTTTGTTTCAAATCGTACCATTTCATTGATTTTCAACATTTCTTACTTTTTCTTAGTTCATATTCTGCGTATGAATGTTAATGAAAGAAAAATCTCTGATGGTTTTTATCAGATTAATCCCGCCAACGCTACGTGTCACGCCGTCTGACAACATCGAGCGCAACGCGTTTAGAAGAACGTGCCATACCTCCGCCATTTTTAAAGACTAATAATAAAGAATACTATGTAACATCCAAAAGTAGTTATAAAACATACCTAAGTCTAAAAAAAAACGTGAAGAAATCTTGCCTTTAAAAAATCATGAATATCAGCAAATTTTTTCACGCCTAAAGGTATCTTCCCTCAAGAAATGATCATAGGATTTTCGTAGCGAAAATGTGCCAGAAAAAATTCGGTGCATTCCACTGATGCAAAATTCAACCTCATTCCAGTCGGTTTAATTATCAAAATAATATTATTTTATTATTACGTACTTATAATTGTTGTCAATGTTCCTAATATTGTTTTAATTATTAATATTAATACCGCTACCACTATCGCTATTTTTATTTATTTTTCTCGTCATTATATACAATGACTTTATATGTATTTATAAACGTACCGAGAATGAGACGTTGGATATTAAAGGGCATCACAGGCTTTTTCAGACGAATGAGGAAGAGCTGAAGTGCAGCGGCACACTCGAGGGCATCGTCACCGTGTGCACGCTGAAAATTTCGTACTTCGCCTCTCTTCAGTGCGTTCAACATTTGTCGTCGTAAATTTCGTCGGCCAGTGCGTCGGAAGAGACCCTCGGCCCTCGCATCTTTTTGTTTTGATCGCCAAAATTAATTTATATTTAAAAAAAAACAAACTAAGAATCGACGTGATTTAAGGGGATATACCAATGTGACACTTTCGAAAAATCCATTTTTTTTGCCTCTCGACAGTTTATACTTTCAAGAATATGAGATGAGATTTTTATACTTTCATGATTTTAATATTTTCAAGAATATAAAATGAGATTTATCAAATTTGCTGACATTGTAACTCAAAGAGCAATTATCCGATTGAATTGAAATTTGAACTGAGTACTCTTTAATATATTTACCCCACAATGACGTAGGATATTTTTGATTGGATAAAAATTGACGATTTGGCATTGAAAAAAAACAAACATTTTATAGGCAAGAAAACAGACTTCTTTTTCATAACTACGCCATCTTGTTAGATTTTTATATTTTTCGAAAATACTACGTCATTGTACGGGAAATAGCTTCCAGTTTATCGACATTTTTTACTTTTTCGGTTTCAGCTACTTAATCGGCCGGAATCATGTCAGCAGTGGGGGAACTTGTTTTTGGCGCCTTCGAAGGTAGCGCATAAGTCGCTTGGATCTCAATGTTTTTCTATGAAAAAATTATGTAATATAGGTCAAATATATTCAAATATATTCTTAATTTTCCGAAACATTTAATTGAGTACTTTTCTTCCTAAAAATTCCCAAAAATCACCAACATTTTCAGCGTTCACACTGGTATAGCCCCTTAAAAGAAAAGAAAATATAAAAAAGGAGAACATGGAAAGGTGCTATTGGCGTTCACTTTGAATGTTCTTATTCTTTTTATATAATTTTTTTTCTTATTTGAACATAATTTATTAATATAAAAACGTGGAAACTCGTCTGGTTCCAAAAATAGTTGTTCCTATAATTATTATTTTCTTATTGTTATGAGAAAAAAAGAATAGGAGAAATTATTGTTATTATTATTATTCATAGTATCGGTGAATTAAATTTTTTATTATTTTACGAATGGGACAAAAAAAACGGTGGCGATTACAAAAAATTGCGTGTAAAATATTACTCACTTTGTTTTAAAAATTTGACGCTCTCTTTGACCGCGCGTAAAGACTCGCTCGATATTATATCGTCCCCCGTGTCTTGCCTAAATAGACAGAGAGAAAGAGAGGGGAAAAAACGGATTCAACGAAAGCAACGAATGTTCACTTCCTGTTGGGACTCGGGGGTTCCGGATGTCGCAGACCGAGTCCAAAATATTTTATTTATCTCGCGAAACAACGAGCTTCCGGTTTATAGAATTGCTCAATATTTCCTCGTACAGGGAAGTTAACGGAGATTATTTAACGAACGAACGGGCACGAGAAATATTCAGAATCGCTCGCGACAATGGCGAACCATCTTTTGATTAATTTTGTGCTCGTCTGCCTTGCAGCTACGACTATCAGTTCGTACCGCCTCGATGAACAAGCAGCCCTCAAAATTCGCCACGCCAGACAATGTGCAAAGTGTCCTGCCGATTCTCCGGAATTATTGTCATCACCTTGGTAAGGATTTTTAGATTTTTTTTTAGTGCCATTTTTCGATCTGGTTGATTAACGATATATTTATTGTCGTCCTCTTTAGGTAACGAGACTTTTTTTTCATTAATGAGACTATTTTTTGTCTCTCTTTTTCATTAACGAGACTTTTTTTCGTTTTTATCAACAAAACAAGTTTTATTTGTTTTCTGATGACGAAATTATTATTTTCTTATCTACTGACAAGGCTTGTTTTGTTTTTCTCATCAGTGAGATGATTTTTTTCTGAGCTATGACTTTTTTATCTACTGTTTCGAAGTAATGGTATTGAAGTTTGCATCGTTGAAACGCAACGAAAATTTAGTAGTCCAAACCGTTTTTGGAAAATTTGGGCCACGAAAAATACTGAAATGTTTATTGGAATCCTTGTCAGGAATTCACAGCCGAAATTTGTACGATAAGATAATGAAGATAATTGAGATATAAGATGATATAAAAAAATATTCGTGGCATTCCAACGATGCAACCTTCACATCCTTAATTTTTCTTGATTTTCTTCGTGTCTTTGTTCTTATTATCATCCAAAAAATGTAATGTTGGACTGCATTAAATTTTTTAAATAAATCCTTATTAAATTATAAATCGTAAAAATGTAATAAAATTGAAATTAGTCTTTATCAAATTAAAATAAATCCTCGTTGAAAACCAATAAATCCCCTTAAAAACTTTTCAACGATCGTCGTATCCTAAATCTACCAAAACAGTGCGTCAAAATAATTCGGCTATGGAACTTTTATAAGTTTCCAAATTTTCAATAAATCGACGAATTATTTCAAGAATTTTTTTTATTAAGAAGTGATTTTACGTCAATTTTGAAATTTGTCTAGACAATGTTATACGTTCTACATAATTTACAGTAAAATGTGTAGACTTTCGCTGGCACGATCTTGACGAACTTTTCAATTTCGGAATATCAAAATTAGGAATTTTAAACCGTCGGAGCATTCAAAGTTCGGAATTTCAACCGGGCCCCGCCAAGATCATGCGAGCGCAAGTCTACACAGTTGACTGTAAATTATGTAGAACGTATAACATTGTCTAGACAAATGTCAAAATTGACGCAAAGCCACTTCTTAATAAAAAAAATTCTTGAAATAATTCGTCGATTTAGTGAAAATTTTGAAACTTTTAAAACTTCCATAGTCGAATTATTTTGACGGTATTCAGATTTTCGGAGTTTTGCTCTTTCGTGTCAAATTTTTTCGGACTTTTGATATTTCGGAATTTTGATATTTCGGAATTTTGATAGTTCTGATAATTCAAAGTTCGGAATTACAACCCGGCCCCAAAAAGAGTATGCGCATACGATTTTTTTTTGAATTTTTTTTTCATTCCATCTATGCAAATTTCAATACTATTCGAAATATCAGTAAAACAAAGACCAACCAGCTTGAGATATAACATAACAAAAATAGATGATTAAAAATGGCGACAAATAAATAAAGCCTCGTGAATTTATTGCTCGAAGCGACTTGACATCAAAACCTTGTGTTCGTTCCAAAGGTCCGGAGCTCCAGCCCCTCAGGAAAGAGATCAAAGATCTTCGAGGTACGATCGCGCTACGGAAGTTGGCGAATTACCCAAGTCCGAGGGAGAATCTTCGACTTCCGGTGATTCGAAAGAAGTGAGGTCATCGTCGTCAGGGATCGATCTGTCCCAGGTGACATTCGGAGAGTACGACAAGGGCGATACGAAAAATTCGACCAAAACGAAGCAGCGAAGACACGTTCCGAAATATTCGTTGGAAGACGGGGCGTCCCAACGAATTCTCGTTTCATCCTCAACCGGAAACAACGATCGAATGGAGGGTCGAACATTCGTGTTGCGTCGCGTCGACGGAACTATGCCGACGCCGGTCGTTGAGGACCAACCGAAGAGTTCCCAGACGTTAAAATACTTCGCCCGTTTCGATCGTTTGTTGGCGATTTACGAGGAGATCAAAAAGTTCCGGGAGGAGTACTCGAAGAAGACGATCTACGAGTATTTCGAGAGCGCCATTCACCACATCTTCCAGACGATCATCTTCGACCATTTGCCGAGTTTGTTGCTCGCAAGCGAGACTGCCGTCACGGACAAGGTCGGCAAAAATTCCCGCAACGGCAAGCGCAATTGCGAAGCTTCGAGTCCGTCCATGTACGACAGCGACGAGACGGACGACAAGCGAGAATCTTCGGGCGGGGGAATTTCCTTTCCCGTGGCCGAGGATCAATCGGCACCGGAAATAATGATGCAAAGTGAGCCGAAATCTGCCGAAATTTTGCAATATTCTCAAGAACCCCGCGCCCTCGAGGCCCCCGAATCGCACTCGTACGAGCACTCTCGCGATTTCGAGCCGAACTTTCATCTCGGGACTGTCGGAACTCCCGGAAATCGGCACTTCGGTTCGAATATCCACGATGATTCGGCGACTTACGGCACTCGGCAATTGACCTATGGAAGCCTTGGCGAGGATGCCGAAACGGCGCGATTCCCGCGCCAACCGATCGAACGATTCGCATCGAACTTTCATTACCGATTTCCCGCCGAAGCGACGGAGAACGAGAAAATCGTTTATCGCCGTATGGCGCCGACCGACAACGCGAAACGCGCTGCCAAACGGGAAACTCGTGACGGGCGACTTCCGGTTCCGGTAAACGGCCGTGACGGCCCCGGTGACCTGCCGAATTCGGCAAACTCTGAGAAATCCGAGAAATCGGTTGATCCCGTTGGTCCTCCGGAATCGGCGACGCCGGAGGACCACGGAAAATCGGCAAGGCTCGCGAGATCGGCAGCGCTCGAAAAGGTTCCCGACGACGCGGAAAAAATCGAGGCATCCGAAAAATCTGAGAGATTCGGGGCATCGGAAACATCGGCCATTCTAGGTGACTACGAAAAATCGGCCAATAACGGCAGCACCGAAAATTCGGACGGAACAAACGAGCCCGAAACGACCGAGAGAATCGCCCGAGCCCAAGTCTCGACGAGGCTCGGAGGCCCTGATGAACCTAAAAATCTCGCCGAGCCCGAAAAGTCTCGGAAAAACGAAAAATTGAAAATTCCCGAAAACTACAAAAAACTCCAAGAATGCGAGAAATTTTTCGAAAGTCCGAAAAATTTGGAAACAATCATTTACGACGAATTGAAAAAGCTTGAAGGTGCTGAAGAATTGGATGACGAAGACGCCCAACTGATATCGATGCTTTTGGAGAGACTGAAACATATGGAGAGCGATGCCGGTTCCTATACGGAGGTTGAACCGGCTCACATCACGGTTGTCGAGAAACCATCGATGATTGTTACGGTCAGGCCGAAGATTAACGAAAGCCCCACCGATAGTCCACCTCCATCGACACCCGTTTGAACTTCGAATATTGTTGAAAGTAATGTACATCGAGCATCAGTAGCATTGTATGAATTTAATATCGATAGGCACATACAGATATATTGCACAATTATGACAATAATAACGATTTTCAGCCAACGAAAAAAATTGCGTACTTGTTTTTTTTCTATGGTGTTGAAGTTTGGATCGTTGAATGCAACGAAAATGATTTTTTCTTCTTTTATTTTGATTGTTATCGAACATATTTTATTGCCAATTTATGTTGTAGATTTTTAATAAGGATCCTGAAAAACGTTTGAGTGATTTTTGTAGCCCAAATCCACCAAAAAAAGCCGTGTCGGTCCGAAAAAATATTCGATGCGTTTCAACGATGCAAACTTGAACAACATTTTTTCTATAATTTTTTTTCCTTTTTATACTTCGTTATTTTATTTTATTGATATTTCCTGAGCTCCAACTCAACCTTGCGGGTTTTTACGTATTACCTTTCCCAAATGAACCCTTTCCTATGACTCACTTCCGCCCTTCGCTAATCTAACCTCACTTACGTTGCGTCCACAGCTGTCTTAAGGGCTTACACCACTGTACAATTTTCAAAACATTGATACTTTTAAATTGGCTTAAGGGGCTATACTATTGCGAACGCTGAACATTTTGGTGATTTTCGGAATTTTTTGGAAGAGTACCCAATTAAATTTGTCGGAAAATTAAGAATATATTTGGCTATATTTCACCTATATTACATATTTTTTTCATAAAAAAATATTGGGATCCAAGCGAGTTTTGCGCTGCCTTCGGAGGCGCCAAAAAAAAGTTCCTCCACTGCTGACATGAGTCGGGCCGATTGAGTAGCTGAAACCGAAAAATGAAAAAATGTCGTTAAACTGAAAGGTATTTTCTGTACAATGACGTAGGATTTTCGAAAAAGATCAAAATCTAACAAAATGGCGTAGTTATGAAAAAAGTCTGTTTTCTTGCCTATAAAATGGTCGTTTTTTTCAATGCGAAATCGTCAATTTTCATTCAATCAAAAATATCCTACGTCATTGTAGAGTAAATATATTCAGGAGTGCTCAGTTCAAATTTCAAGTCAATCGAATAATTGCTCTTCGAGTTACAATGTCAGCAAATTTGAAAAATCTCATTTCGAGAAAAACGCGGATAAAAGATTTAACTATCGATGTTTGCAAGATAAAATGATATTGATATAAATGATATAAATGATAATTATATTCTTGAAAGTATAAGCTGTCAAAAAAGGCAAAAAAAAATCGATTTTTTGAAAGTGTCACACAGGTATAGCCCCTTAAGTGGTGCTTTGAACCATCTAGAATAAGGGGAAAAAAGTTTTGTACCTGTAAAAAAGAAGTCTGCGGGGGCAATGGCTGGCCCTCTGCGAGATATCGACCATTTTTCTCGGAAAACAATTTTTCAAAACGGCACGCCGCATAACTCCAACAATTTTCATTATTTTCACTCCAAATTTCGAGCATATCTTCAAAATGATATTCCGAAGAGAAATACGCACGGGATTTTCCATGTGTTAATTATAACATATTAGTTATTAAAAAATGATTGTCCTTTTTTCTGTCAAAAATTGAGTTTTTATTCAATTAAGAATTCAAATTTGCATCAGTCATACTGCGTGCCGCAGAGCGTCTCAAATTCAACATGCCTCGCGAGAAGGGCCCTAGCGTCACCATTTTGTATGATTATTTAATATAATTTTGTTTTGCTCACTTGAAGATACGACTAATAACATCCTTGAATATGATTATTCTCTTACTTGTCCTTCCGATTAAAAAAAATGCCGAAAAATGACTTCAGGTTAGACGATTACAGTGGTATTTTGTTAAATTTTCGACGATTAATTAACTTAATTAAATTAATTAAATTTCATTTTTTTCAAATTAGAATTAAATTAACTTAATTAGAATAAATAAGTTTTAATAAGATTAATTAAATTCATTAATCAACTTAATTTTAGACGATTACCCTTAAGCTATGCTAGACCGCATTTGCTGTGGTCACGGGGCAACTGTGAACATAGTCTTCCGATTCTCTGGTGCACAGACGTGTTTTACTTAAGAATCTAAACCAAGGTCGCAGAAATTTTGGACTTCCGCTGACTGGTTTGATGCGCCAGCCGATCCACGACTAAGCGGTCACCGCTCCGAGTATCGGCCATGCGCACTCCGAAGTACCATGGTGTTCAAATTTACATCGTTTGAATGGAATGGAATATTTTTTCTTTACTGAATTTCCCGAATTTTCTTTGACACATTTAAGCTATAAAAATTAGGCGATCATTTTTCAAGCTTCTCATTTAGCAATCTACAACCCAAATCTACAGAATACGATTTTAAATAGTAATAGAAGTAAGAAAGTAAAAAACGAATCGTTGCATTCCAGCCGTGTAAACTTTAAGCTCATCAAGTAACGCCAGAACCGACCCCGGACCGCTCATCCACCAGTGTCGGTATTGTATAAATAGTATAAAAACGTAAAAAATCTTTTTAAAAACACGCTTCTACTTATGAACTATTAAACTAAAAAGTAAAATATAATATTTAGTGTATGAAGTTAAATAGTAAAGCTACAGAAGAATCCTGACCTTTGACTGGTCAAAGGCGCAGGCAGTACATACTTAATGAAACTTACATAAACATAGAACTTTAAAAAATGTAAATATTTTCTTAAATGCTTGAGGATTTATGTTAAGTGTAATGACATTCCACCCCTAATTTTTTTAATAAAATATTTAAGAAATTTAAAGTTCTATATTTATGTAAGTTTGATTAAGTATGTACTGCCTGCGCCTTTGATCAGTGACCAAGGATGGGATTCGTCTGTAGCTTTACTATTTCACTTCTTACACTAAATGTTATTTTTCACTTTTTAGTTTAATAGTTTAAAAGTAAAAGCTTGTTTAAAAAAAGAGCTTTTACGTTGATTTTTTTATTTTGTACTCTTTAGCATTAGAATTTGTTTAATTATCTGTCTTAATACCTTCACTTGTGCGTATTCATCTCTTTGATATTACATGTTATTCACGTTGGCTATTCACATGTTCCATATTACTGGGAGTACAAATAAGTCTCCGCCGTTTTTTTTTTATCAGAAAGTGGGCATTTAATGTGAAAGAACGGCACTTCATGTTTTATTCAAAGTATTGTCCATCGCTAGCCACTACTTTTTCCTTTTTTTCTGGCAGCATATGGATACCGCGTCGGAAGAACGCTTCATCTTTTGAGGCTATCCACACATCGACCCAATTTTTGGTATCTTCATATGATCTGAATTGCTGCTCAGAGAGGCCGTGCGTCATCGATTGAAATAAATTATAGTCAGAGGGAGCGATGTCTGGTGAATGCGGCGGGTGGGGTAAAACTTCCCAATTGCGTGTTTCCACGTAGGTTTTGACTTATGCCTGGCAAGCAGCATTTCACATGTGCAAAATCGGCGTTCAACGTTTCTCGGCTTCAGTTCATATGGAACCCAATTTGCTTGCTTTTTAATCATTCCGAACGTAGGCAAGTAAAAATAGACGTTTTTTTGGTCAACTTCGCACTAAACTACCGATACATTTTTTTTTTCATAAGGTCACTTACTGAGTATATAATCACAAATATAATACAGCATAATAAATACATCATAAAAAATAAAATACATCGTAATATAATCACAAAATTTTTATAAGATCACTTACTGAGTGTAAAATCACAAAATACTGACAGATTCCGGTGGAGCTTCAGGCGCCGTCTTGAAAAAACGTTTTTGGCTGATATCTCGGAAACTATGCACTTTAGAGCAAAAGTTATAGAGACCATTAATATAGAGAATAAAATTTCGCATCTTTTGTTTCCCATAAACTTTTTTGTAAAACTTACCGCTTACGATTTATGTCTCATTTAATGAACAGGTTTTTCTATCTCGGCCGTTAACTCTTATCATATTGGATTAATCAATAAAATGCGTCTATCCATTTTTAAAGATCAATCTATTCTCCACAACTTTTATTTGACACTTTTTTTTATAATGTCCATACTTTTTGAGCTATAGGACGTTTAATGTAGAAATGCCGACGCTCGGCGGGTGACGCCGTGCCGCGGCAGCCCAACGGTTTCTTCCACATAAGGTAACCGTTTCGTTTATGTCTCTACACATATCCTGCAAATGCCGAACTGTCTGTAGAAGAGCATGTGGTTGCCGAAAAGCAGGCTTGGACTGCACTGTAATTTTGTGAGAATTGCACGGCGGAAACGTGCTCGAATCAGCCAACAGTGAACCTCGTCTTCAACGAGGAGTCGGTAGATGTTGACGATTTTGACCACGAGAATGAACAGTTCATTGAGGCCTTACAGTCTTCTTTTTATCCCTCCGAAGAGGGTAACGAAGATGAAGAGGGACCATTGGATATAATTGGATTTTCACCGCCTCCAAAACGCTCGAAAATTTGATACAATTTTGAATTTTCTTTTGTATTATGTTTTCTCTGACAATAAATTTTGAATATATTTTTAATAAATATTTCCCTTTCCTTTCTTTCATTTTATTATGGCATCTGAAAATAACATAATCAATAATAATTATTCAATAATCCAGGATCAAATCAGAGCACTAAATATTTTTTAATTGTACGAAATATAATAAAATAAAAGAAAAAAGAAATTGCTACTATTTCAGGTAAGGAGATGAACTTTTGATTGTTAAGTACATCAACATTCGGGATATTTTTCAAACTTATTTGTGGAATTTTTACCATTATACTCTATGCATACCTTGAAATTTTAGACCTTGCACCCGGTAGTCCAACATTAAACGCCCTATAGCTCAAAAAGTATGGACATTAGAAAAAAAAGTTTCAAATGGAAGTTATGGAGAATAGATTGATCTTTAAAAATAGATAAAAGCATTTTATTGATTAATCCAATATTATAAGAGTTAACGGCCGAGATAGAAAAACCTGTTCATTAAATGAGCCATAGATCGTAAGCGGTAAGTTTTACAAAAAAGTTTATGGGAAACAAAAGATGCGAAATTTTATTCGTTATGTTAATGGTTTCTATAACTTTTGTCCTGAAGTGCATAGTTTCCGAGATATCAGCCAAAAACGTTTTTTCAAGACGGCGCTCCACCAAGAAGCTCCACCGGAATCTGTCAGCATTTTGTGATTTTATAGTCAGTAAGTGATCCTAAACCTTATTAAAAAAATTGGATCGGTAATTTAGTGCGAAGTTAAATTCTATTTTCACTGGCCTTACGATTTTAAACGATGTGAAATTGCTTGTTGAGTGACTCCTAATGTAAGTGCAAGTTCTTCTTGCGTTTGGCACGAATCTCCCTCGAATAATGCTTCCAATTCTGTGTCTTCGTACACTTTCGGCCTTCCGCTATGGTCTTTGTCTTCGACGTCAAACTCACCGTTATTAAACTTTTGAAACCACTCACGACAACTTTTTACTTAAATCAGCCTCACTATATGCTTCTATAAGCAATCGATGTGCCTCAGCCGCAGATTTCTTCAAATTAAAGAAGTAAATCAAAAGTTCCCGCAAATGCCGCTTATTCGGCCCAAAACTCGACATTTTCGCATGAAAAAAATTATATGATGCTAATATTGAATCGCTAATATATCAAGGTTATCGTCTTGCCAAATGTCCAGCCTTACGATATGACGTTTGACCTCTGACAACTTCAACCATAACTTCCTGGTGGGGCCATCTTTTGTCAAAAGGCGTAGACTTATTTGTACTCCCAATATTCACATATTATTTACTTTATTACTCCATGGATCATATTATTACGTTCTCACCGAAGTTACATAGGTATGCCAAATTTCCGCTCAATCGGATTCCAGCAAATGCTTGAAAAAAAGATTACAGATGTTGAATCGGAAAGCCATACGAACGAAGCAAGTTAAATAAAAGCTTGTAAAAATGGTTATGAAAATACAGGGTTAGCGAACAACTATTAGCAGTAGAAATTTTTTCTCGTCTATCAGACTTAGGAGAAAACTTTAATTACAAAAGTTGCATACTTCGAAGAGGGTCGTCGAGTGGTGGCTGCGAGGTTCATCCAGGTGACGGCGCTTCGGGGATTTTAAGGCCAGCTCCATTTTTTAGAATGGAACGACTATTTTTTGGGAATTTTATCAAGGAACTAAAAATAAGTTCGGACAAGAAATTTCAGAACGATCGATCAAGATTTAGTATGAAAAAATCGATAAAAAAGAAATTTCAATGTTTTTAGCCTAGAGGTTATTGCACACATTAGTAAATGTGTAACGCGAAGGTGAATGATGATCCGGATAACGCTCACCGTACACGATTTCCGCTTGCGTTGCATTTTTGTGACATTCTCCATGAATGAACACTGTATCAACTTGCTCTTGATAAGGAAACATTTTGCGGAAAAATTTAATTCTGTACTGACGGAAGGAAAATCTGTCGTAGTGCTTTTCATTGAAGAGAACACACATCTATTTTGGAAATCACAAACTTCTTATTGCTTTCCAAAACAAGTTGATAAGATTGTTAGTTGCGAAGAATGGAAACAGAGCCGTACGGGTTACCTGGATTTTGCTTAAGGCGGGATACACAATTACAACGATCAAAACATCGATTTCGAATTTCAAACACGTTTTTCTCAAAATTGCATTATCGTTATTGGCGTGCAGGATTACTCAAAAACTATTAAGCCGATTGAGTTGAAACTTGGTAGAAATATTGATAATATTGGTACTTTCTACTTGATGGGAATTGTTATTGAAAAATTGGAAAAAAAACTAATTTTTTAATCTACATTTTATAGAAATGTTGCGTGAAATGTTGATTTTTTTTGTAAATACGTGCCATTTTCTTAAATTTGCATTTTCTTCATTTTAATTACCGTCACATAGAAACTATACATGTTCTAACTGAAAAAATGCTTGAACTTTTTGGCACATCAAAGTCTACGGGAAGCTAGACTGCACGCCGATTCGTAACTCCCGCGGCGATCTCGCTGTACCACTCTGTGACAGCTCCGTCATTTTGATGATGAATTAATTTAAAAAATTGTTTTGTATACTTAAATATACTATTAAAGTATACCTAAAGTTTCATAATTGTAGAATAATTATTTCTTAGTTTAAAAATTCCCTTAATATTGTTTTTTTCTGTCTTAAGGTATATCCCGCCTTAATATTAAACTATTGAAACCTCGATTAAAGGCTGTTCGTTAATCCAGACAGGCGTGCTTGACAAGACAATATAATCAATGGAATTCAATTTGCAAGCGTGCATTGAAAGTGGTGGTTATTACTTTGAGCACATTTTATGGGTTTGCACCGTTTTTTAATCGATTCTAAGCTAAAAGCATTGAAATTAACTTTTTTATCGATTTGTTATGCTAAATCTTGATAGTTCATCTTGAAATTTGGTTCGTGAACTTATTTTTAGTGTATTAATGAACTTTTGAGAAAATAGTAGTTCCATTTTGAAAAAATGGAGGTTACCCTGAAATCCTCGAAGCGCCTCCACCTGGATGCACCTCGTAGTCACCGCTCGATGACTTTCTTCGAGCTATGCAACTATTGTAGGAAAAGTTTTCTCCTAAGTCTGAGTGAATGATCCTGAAATTTGCATAATTGGAACGCAACGAAAATTAATTCTCTTTAATTGATAACATTTATTTGTGGCCGATTTAGGCTATGAAAATCACTGGAATACTTTCACGTGCTGTCAACCGCGATTTATTACCACAATTTGCAAAAAAAACAAGGGTGATGACAATAAAAGCGGTGCGCTCCAACGATGCAAATTTCGACGTCATTAGGTCTGATAGGTTAGAAAACATTTCTAATGAAAATAGTTGTTGCCTCACCCGGTATATTAAAAAAAGCGATCAAAATTAATTTCGTCGCCTTTTTCATGCATATACGTTATACATATGATATTGAATTATCAAGTGGCCCAATATTATAATGAAATGTTGCATAATTATCATACAATCAATTAAATAATAACATTATAAAATATGCCTATATGTGCATGTGTACCAATCACCTAAATATTTTAACGCAATGCATTTTTGGGGCTGCAACGCAAAACAAGCCTACGCAATTTTCGTACGTTTCCACGTGTGTGTATGTGTGTGTACCGATTTCGAAAGCTGTTGAAATGTGCTGCGTGCTTGCCAATGCATTTTCAATGCGTATCCGTTCAGCCTACAAGAAGTTGCCTAATCGCGTACGAAAACGTTTTTTTTCTGTTATTCCATCTTTGCCCCCTTCCCCTCCCGAAGAATCTTTATTTGCATATTTATCGAGGGCCCCCTTCGGCCAGGCGGCAAAAAATCGCGGAGGAGGGATTCGTCAGCGTTACCCTCGGACTTTTAAAAGCGCGTTTCGAATCGAGCAAGACGCACACAAGTTGTCGAATATTTCGCGGAACATTGAGGCTAGCCGTTGCCGATTTATTTGACCTATTCGGGGGAGTAATTTCGTCGGACCTGGTGAGCTAGTAAAGCGGAAGAAAATCAAAAGAATCGTTAGGATGTCGAATCGCCGTACCTTACTGATGATACTGTTGGCGATCGCGCTATCCGAGGCCCTGCCCGCATCAAAGCTGACCTCAAAGCTAGCATCGAAGGAGACCACACCGAAGCCGATCGCGTCGAAATCGGCAACGGGAAAGCTCGGCTCGAGATTGGCCAGTGCGAAGAGCAAGAGCCTCGTTTCTGAGGAAACTCGGATCGGCAAGTCCCGCGGACAAAAGATCGCCGTCGAGGCCGCGCAGGAGCCGAAGAAGACCGATCGGGCGAAGAAATCGGCAGCGACGACTTTCTGCGTGGAGATACGCCCCACGCCGAACGAGGCACCGAATCGTATTTGCGAACCCGCTGGCCAACCTCCGGTTCAGCATCACGAGCATCACGAGCATCATGAACATCACGAGCATCACGAGCATCATGGGAGTCAGCCGATCCCATCGCCGCCCGCGCCGCAGCCCCAACCACCGACGGAATCGGAAATGCCGATCCTCATCGAACAACCACAACCCACGATTACTCTGGTGCCCCAACCGATCTGCGTTCAACCTCCCCCCGTTAATATTCAACCTCAAGCGATGAACTCTCAACCGATCGGCTCGCACTCGATCTTCGTTGGACCTCAAACGATCCACGAGGGATCTGAACCAATCTTCGTTGGACCTCAGGCGAACCACGAGGGATCTCAACCGATCCATGGTGGACCTCAAGCGGAACCTTCGATCTACCCGTCCATCTATACGATGACTTATCCATCGATGCAATATTACACGCCATTGCGCTCGTCGATCGGTAAGGGAGTCTATCCTGGGGAATCCTTCTTGGGCATGCCTAACGGTAACGGCGAAACGGTGCCGATCGAGACGCCGATTGCTTTGTACGAAGTACCAGTACCCAACATGCCCGTACGTCTCGACGATCGCAATACACCCTGGGCCAGAAATTCTGAAACGGCACCATCGGAAAACAACCAACCGCTACCGGCCGTCAGTGTCTATCAAGTGCCGTCAAACCAGGGCCAAATGACTTATCGGCAACAACAGAACGGTGTAAATTCCTGCGCTTCGGGATCCCAGATGAACGGAAACGAGGCTTCGAGGAACGAGCAGGGCGCTGCGCCGATCGGACCTGTCGTAAGTTGCATTTTGTTGATGGCTATCGAAGGAAATAAAGATAAAAAATCGTGATCCTTCATGGCTTTTGTTTCAATTCGTTTTTGCCCAATCGATTTCATTGGTATTTTTGCTTCCGATCGATTTGGTGTCGTCTTTAAAAATGTATTTCTGCCGATTTTTTTTGTCTTCCTCTCTATCGAATTTTGTGTTATTTTTTTTCTTATCAATTTTTGTTTGTGTTCTCCTCATCGATTATTATCGAATGCTGTTTGTCTGTGGATTTTTTAAATAATCTTTTTCGCCGATTTTTTTGAATGAATTTGTTTATGTTTTTTTTTTCATTAGGAAAGATATTCGTTTATATTTTTCTTTTTTATTATATTCTCTTAATGACCTTTGATGAAGAGAATATCTAATACCTTTCTAAAATATCGTATGATTTTTTCCGTTTCTTCAATATATTAGTATATATCGCGTTTTTTTTAATTCATCAGGGATCGATCATTCATTCGTTCGATGATCAATTCATTATTGTCGATTGCGGATGAATGAATTTTTTCCTCGTTCACGCAAGGTAAAAATCGAAATTGATCGAACTAAAACGTTTTTTGATGCAATGAACGGTAGTCAACACACTCTATAAAATTATGAGTCAACCAATTCTGCCATTTTTCGAAATATCATTGTCACATCCGACTCAATTTTTTCTTCTTCTTAAAACGATTTATAATTTTTTTCCATTATTTCATTTTTCGTTTTTTATCCTTTGATTTAGTTAAAAAAAACGTCAACCTGCCAAATCAAAGGATAAAAAATAAGTAAAGCATTTCAAAAAATGAAAAAACGACAAGTGACGATCATTTGAATAACCGGTTCGTTTTTTCGATTCTGCCAATTTTATAAATATATTAATGGCTATTCCGACGCGTGAATTAATTTTAAAAAATGAATAAATCAATAAAATATGGAAAGATAAATAACTAAAAAATAATTAAAATAGTAAATAAGAAAAATTCATTTTTTCTCCTGCAGTCGCTGCCGCCGAAGAGCAGAACGGATCAGCTGGTACCGACGGGTCCTCGAATGCCCCAGCAGACTGCAAATTCGGTGCAGTCGATCCTGGCAGGCATAGGGAATGCTCGTGCCGCGTCGAACCCTTCATCGGTATACTACGCCCCATCAACGGGCTACCAAGCCTTATATCGTACTTACGATCCTTATCAGCAGGCTACTTCCGGTTTCGGGCTGCCATCCGCGGCTCCGAGTCCTGTTTACTATCAGCAGATTCGTCATCAGCGACAGCACGCCGGTGAGCCGCCGATGAGGATCAACGTCGAGAAGAGCGAGGAAAAAACGAGCGAGAAAACAGATTCGATGTCGGCCGCGGAAAAGCTGAACAAAATGAGAGGAAAAGACTCGTCGTCGGGAAAATCGGCACCGACGATGCAATCTTTTCCACGTGACAATGGCGACGCGAGGGACGAAGGAACACGGATTAACGTGCATATACCATCGTCGGGAAAGCCAATCGTCACAACGAGCGGACCAACGAAGAGCAAAAAAGTAAACGACGACGATTCATCTATCCCCCCCAAGTCCACGGAAATCGGTAAGAGGGAGATCGAAAATTCCGTCAGTGTCGAGAAGAATTGATGAGAAAAAATGTCTATTTTCAACATTGAACATTTTCTCACACTCATTGCACTCGTCGGAATTTTCTTTTTTCTCGTCTTATCATTTTTTATATTCTTTTTTTATACCCGGGACATTAATTCCGTGCGTTGTATCTTTTTCTATACTTTTGTGTTTTGTACGTAAAATAAAGATATTTATGTCAAATCGTTTTCGTACCTTCTCGATGACCGTACGCCCATATTATCCCTGGCAATGTTTTTTTCACATCCGATACCGATGTCCCTTTTTTCCTAAGTTTACAAATGATGCGACTGAAAATTTTACACGAGATGACACTTCGCGTTGGACCACATTTTTTTTGACAGTTCTTTAATCGGAGACGTTCTTTTTTTTTACCACACTTAATTCTATCGTTTCTTCTCGATTTTCCGTTGATTCGCATTTTTTGCAAGGGAGATTGAGGTTGTGGAAAAATGTACGAGAGAATAAATGGATACAGCTAGAGAGAATTAAACAGCTAAGAAAATAAAAGGAAAATAAAGTACGTCTCTTAAGGTAGCACGTGCATGAACCTCCTCATTAGAAAAAAAATTGATTTTTTTGTATGCTGTAGTAGAGACATAAAAAATGACGTCCGCGAAAACTCTGCAGGCCTTACCGGCCACATACAATAGTAATTAATTCACGAAATGAATGCATTTAAGGAGGTACGGTGATGACCATGCTAGTAAACTTAGAGTCTATTTCACGCCGCAATGTCGCCACGTTTTAGATATATGTATATGGCCTATTTTTCGAAAAATATTTTTTAAGTATTGAATTTCGAGTTTCCTATTATTTTTATAATATGGAAACAACCTTAATAATCTACTACTCGACTTCAGTAGTACGCCATATCGTTGACGTTTAGCATCGTCGCATTTTCGGTGGCTGTCATCGGTTCCACGCGCCCGGCTTATTATTTTTTGTAGCCGGTTAACATTGAGAATGAAAATACTGTGGAAGTTTATGAAAAGAGTAACGGGATTGTACCTGAAGTCCAGTTCAGAGACAAATGTAGATTCTGACGGACAAGAATTAGAAAATGAAAAGATAATATTGCGATTGCAAATAAAAACGTCGCGTTGAAGTTAACCTCAATGTCCAATGTCCCATCTGTCCAAAGTCAAAACATATTTCATCGATTGTTATGTTATTTTTCCCTTTCCCAATTTTCACAATATTTGCAGGTATAAAAAGGAACGTTTATTTTATATGACGGTTCTCCCATGCTGAATTTATATATAGATACGTTGTATAGGTACATGTCGCCAGAAAAATTGAGATGCCTTTGCTGTACGTAAAAGAACTTCAAGTAAATATCGACGAAAGGCCCTTTATAACCCATTAAAAAATGTACGGCTTCGCACAATCATATTTTTAATTCGCGTTGAAAATATCCGATAGACGAATCAAATTTGCGCGGGTATCCGGCGTTGCCACACGTCGAGCAAGATGGCCGCTGTTACGTCACGAGAAGTCTCGCTCTCCGAAAACTTCGGTTTTTGCGACTTTATTTCTAAATTTATTGCTTATTTCTGCGGTGAGCTTTCCAATTCAAGGTGCCTTATCGATCACAAAGATTCAACGAACGCAACCATCAGATTTTTTGACGTGTTTCTTGGCTCCAAGTAGCACCAAAAAATCGACATATGAGAGGACAGGCACATTTTGTCGTCTACGTGTGACTAATTCACCAACTTTAACAATTAATAACTCGGAAAGTGTACGGTAAATCTCGTGGAAACTCCGCATACGCATGGACGAAGGTCTCGACAATGCTGTAAAAAAAATCGGTCTTTTATCTTGAACTCGCTCCAATCACCGTACCGCCTTAACCCGCACCATATAGGGAATCCGTGCGAATCGAGCTTTGAAACGGAAATAATAATAGTTCCCGGTTAGATCAGAGCTATGCGAAAAGCGACGAATAACAGGAAAACTGTCGCGGTCACGTATGTTCCATAACAAATATAGGTTACGGGACATTTCGAGCAGATATCATCGATTCAATTTTTGTGTTCGCTAGCCGAGTCTGCCATCTCTCTTGTTACAATATGTACATTACACATACACTACAACACACGATTACACATACGGTAAACAAACACATGCTTGACATGTACCGAAAGCACCTGAAGCACAGCGTTGCCACGAATATTGCCATGAAATACTTCACTTGCCAAATTATAATACAAACAGTTATCACATGCACTTCTCAAATAATTATTTTCTGTATCATGTTTATTATTATACCCAAATACATTATATTTCGCTTTTTTCAGATTCGATAATTTATAGATTTCCGTTTTTTTCTTTAACCGATAGAACTATATAGTAAATCATAGAACTATATATATATGTAGGGTATTTTCCTACAGTTTCAAAGCGAAATTCGAAAAACTTCAAATGTTACAGCCCGTCAACGCTGTGCCTTACCGCTCGAATTCGGAGCGAGCGTGAACTTCAAACCCGTTTTTCTCAAAACTGCATTATCGAAATTGGCATGCAGGATTACTAAAAAATTATTAAGCCGATTGAGTAGAAACTTGGTAGACATATTGATAATATTAGTACCTTCTACTAGACGAGAATTGTTTTTGAAAATTTTGAAAAAAACTACTTTTTTAATCCACATTTTACAGAAATGTTGATTTCTTTTGTAAATGCGTGCCATTTTCTTGCTTTTAATTACCGTCACATAGAAACTATACATGTTCTAACTGAAAAAAATGTTTGAACTTTTTTGCAAATCAAAGTCTACGGGAAGCTAGACTGCACGCCGATTCGCAATTCCCGCGGCGACGTTGCTGTAACACTCTGCCACAGCTCCGTAATTTAGATGATGAATTAATAAAAAAAAATTGTTTTGTATACTTAAATATACTATTAAAGTATACCTGAAGTTTAATAATTGTAGAATAATTATTTCTTAGTTAAAAAAATCCCTCAATATTGTTTATTTGTTTCCTGTCTAAATGTGTGTAAATCGTTGTAAATGTATATGTAAATGTATCCCGCCGTAAGGTGGGATATACATTTACATCGATAAAAAGAAACGATTTCTTTTTTTTTCCTGAAACAACAAATTTATATATGTACAATATTTTCCCAAAGTTTCAAAGCGAAATTCGAAAAACTTTAAACGTTACAGCCCGTCGACGCTCTCGCCGCTCGGATTCAGAGTGGGCGTAAACTTCAAAGCCCTTTTTCTCATAACTGTCTTTCAAAATTGGCGTGCAGGATTACTCAAAAACTATTAAGCCGATTAAGTTGAAACTTGGTAGAAATATTGATAACATTGCTACCTCCTACTTGACGAGAATTGTTTTTGAAATATTATTTAAAAAACGACTTTTTTAATCCAAATTTTACAGAAATTTCGCGTGAAATGTTGTTTTTTTTTGTAAATGGGTGCCATCCTCTTAAATTTAAATTTCCTTCATTTTCATTACTGTCAAACTATACATGTTCCAACTGAACATTTTTTTGCGTATCAAAGTCGACGGGAAGGTAGACTGCTGTACACTATGCCACAGATCCGCCACTTCGGTAATGAATTAATTAAAAAAAATGGTTTTGTACACTTAAATATAGGTATTATTAAAGTATACCTACAGATTGATAAATGGAGAATTATTATTCCTTTGTTTACAAAATCCCTCAAAATTGCTTATTTCCGTCGAAATGTTTATCCCGCCTTAAGGGAGAAAGACCATTTGCAAATTTGAAAGAAATCGATTTTTTTTTCTTTCCATAAATCGATAGTTCAATGTCTTGAGAATGTTGTGTCCAATTTTTAAAGCGAAAATCCAGGAATTGCCTGAGTTTTCGCGAAAAAAACTCCAGGAGCGTTCGTGCTGAGTATGTTTCGTATGTTTCGTAGTTGTACGTGGCAGGGCCATCATTGTCGACGCGGAGCGTCGCAGGTACGTTAAAATTCACCTTGGGCCAGTTGTGAACTTACAATTAGTGCTTCTCAAAATGTCCGCGTACCCCAAAGGTTCTCATGCAACACCCAAGGGATTTTAACGGAAGAGAACATTTTTTGGAAACCAACATATTAATCGTAATCTGGAAAATAACAGAAGGCAGAGTGCCAGTGCCAAAAAACTTTTTAGTACGAGGTCTGATCAAGCGTTTTAGCATTCGCTGTTGACCTATCGGTTTATTGAATTTCGGATTGGAAAGCCCGTAAAGAGCAGCAGCAGCAAGACAATAGTTTTTACGAGGAAGCAGAATGAATCCTGTATGGCGCTGGAATCGCGGATTTTCCAGCAAGACATCAAAATAATTAAGTTTTCCCTTGTTGAAACTTTGAGCGTGTTTTTCTCAAAACTGTATTTTTTCCAACTGCTGGAGTGATTACTCAAAAACTATTCAACCGATTTTGATGAAATTTGTCACACATCTTCCCTGTACCATCAGTGTGTCGGTGAACCTAGATAATACTTTAATTCCAAAAATGAAACGTACTTTTGCCCTTAAATATAGCAAAAATGTCATGAATAATCACAAAATTGACTTTATTAAGCTGCCATTTCGTGAATTTTGCATATACTTCCAAAATTCCGCTTCACCGACAGCGTATGGGTGTTACCTTCAGGAATCATCTTGATTTTTTTGTTTCAGACAATTACAGTGCGAGGGAGAACGCCAGCAGTGCGGAAACTTTTTGAGCGACTCCCTCTGAGCATCGATGTACACGACTGGCAATGTGCATTAAAAACAAAATAATGAAATATTTTTGCATACCTAAAATATCAAATAAAAAACACACAAAGTTACAAATTTCCATGAGTATTGTTTACACGAAAAAAAAAATCACGAAAGTACCCTAATTTTTGACCATCTAAATAGTCTTCCCCCTCAACGGAAGGGCAGCGTTACTTCACGACACTATCATATTACATACTCCACGATAAAAGGCCTTCTATCAAATAACGTTGGCAATGTCGAGAATAGTATTTTCATTGTCATAACTTCGACAATCATCGTACTGTGTAGATCAATCGTGGCTCTTATCAATGACTCCTTATCATCCACAATTCCTCATCGCGTTCTCGTGTTCATCGTTCAAAATTGTTCGCCCAAAGCTCGTTAATTACGAAATAATAATAACGCATAAATATCGAAACAAGAACGTAAAAAAATCGAAAAAAATTAATAAAAAGTGCCGAGACACGAAGAAAAAATGTACGGAAGTGCGATACGTGAGGCAGCAGCCGCAGAAATTCAAGAACGTTGGCGGGGACTTGGTGCCTTGTTGATAGGGAAGTGGACAAACGTATTATTGTGGTTTCCTGTATATCGCGAGTGAATCATCATCTCCGTTCTATCATCCCGCCCTTCTTGGCGATAAAAAACAAAAAAAAAAGAAAAACACGCATGCCCTCTCCATCCGCTCGTTGTCTCAAAGCGAATATCGTCACAATATTTCGAAGCATCGCATCGTGTCGACGTGGGAAAAATTCACGATCTCGTCCGATCGTCTTGCAGGATGGAAAAAAATTTGTTGATTCGCCTGATCGGAATATCGGCGATAATTCTGTCATCCTCGATAAATGCGGAGGACGAAAATGCGGCGGAAAATCCAATCGAAACGGACGACTTCGAGGGATCTTGGAATGTTCGTGAATTCGATCGTTTGATTGGCGACTCGGGCGACGACGAGCAGGAAACGCAGGACACGCGTACCGACAATTTTCGGACTTTCATCAATTTTCCGAAAATTTATCGAACCGACAAATTTTCGATTCGCGACGAGATTCGCGACGCGGCGGAATATCCCGAGGTTGATAACAAAGCGACGATCATCGTGCCGTCGTCGTTGGCGTCGTTGTCCAACCAGAAGAGCAAAACCTCGTCAGAAAATTTTTCCTACATTGTCCGCGAATTTTATCGCTACTACTCCAAACAACGCGGTAATAACGATACGAGGAAGAACCTTTTGCGGAATATTCTCGGCGCACCTGAACCCAAAATCGATGATAATCCATTGCTCTACGGTGACAACGATCCTGACGCGAAGAGCAGCGGTCCCAGTACCGAATTATCGACGAGTACGGTACCCGATATTATCTGGAGAAATATCATCGGTGGACCGGCTTACCAATGTCCCAAAGGGCAAAAAAAGGACAGCAAGGGCCGCTGTCGAAAAACTCTGTAAGCATTTTTCTATTTTTCTTTCTTTTTTAAATAATTTTATTAAAAAATATTGTACAGATTTTTTATTTGTATAGTGTTTTTAATTTGACTTAATCTTTCATTTTCATTTTATGTTTCCATTTGATTTTTTATTAGAAATCATTCCAAATAGTACGTTCAATTAATATAGTAGTGGTAATTCTCTTTATTTTCGTGTACAGCCTTGCGGGTTTTTTACATCTCCTTTCTTTCTTCACACGTTTTCTTATTCCTCAGCTTCTAGTTCTTACATTTACTCTTCAAGCGGGTTATAAATTTGCAACGATAAAAAAATCGATTTCTTTTTTTTTTCTTTAAACAATAGAACTATATATGTAGAATATTTTCCCAAACGTCCAAAGCGAAATGCGAAAAACTTCAAACGTTACAGCCCGTCAACGCTCTGCCTCACCACACATTGAGTTGAAACTTGGTAGAAATATTGATAATATTGGTACGTTCTACTTGACGAAAATTGTTTTTGAGAAATTAGAAAAAAAAACTTTTTAATAGGGTTAGGCCACTCTGGAGACCGAAAGAATAGGCTTTTTGGAGATTTTTTTTCAAAAATTACAAAATAAATCAAGATTACAAAAAGGGTGTTTATCGTACATATTAGTGACTGTATACAATAATTTTTTTGAAGCGATTAATTTCGAAATGGCGGCAGTGCAGCGTTTATCTCGAAAGTGCATTTTTTAAGTTGGCCGGAAACATAACTCAGTCAAATACATTGTCTATGGAAGTACGAAGGATTTTTTTTATATTGCACAGTTCATTTGTTATTTACATATATCTGACGATATTCTTCACTTTCTAAAAATTTGCCTAAAAAATCGTCAGATAATAGCAAATGAATATGCATTATGAAAAAAAAAATCCTAATTACTTCCATAGACAATGTATTTTTCAAGATATATTGAACATTTCAAATGAATGGGTTGAAAATGGCCTGAGTTAGGTTTCCGGCCAACTTAAAAAATGCAGTTTTGAGATAAACGCTGCAAAGCCGCCATTTTGAAATTAATCGCTTAAAAAAAGTTATTGTATACAGTCATTAATATGTATGATAAACACCTTTTTTTTGTAATCTCGATTTATTTTGTATTTTTTCTGGAAAAAATCCCCAAAAAGCCTATTTTGTCGGCCTCTACAATGGCCTAAGGCCTTAACCCACATTTCACAGAAATGTTTCGCGAAATGTTGATTTTTTTTGTACATGCGTGCCATTTTCTCAAATTTGCATTTTCTTCATTTTAATTACCGTCACATAGAAACTAGATGTGTTCTAACTGAAAAAAATGTTTGAACTTTTTTGCAAATCAAAGTCTACGGGAAGCTAGAGTGCACGCCGATTCGCAACTTCCCGTGGCGATCTTGCTATAACACTCTGCCACAACACCGCCATTTTGATAATGAATTAATTTAAAAAAATTGTTTCGTATACTTAAATATACTATTAAAGTATACCTAAAGTTTTATAATTGTAGCATGATTAGTCCTTAGTTTAAAAAATCCCTGGATACTGCTTATTTTTTTCCTTTCTAAATATATATCCCGCCTGAATCTTTATCTCTACGGCGCTGCCCGCGCTAAAAAAAATATAATATAATTTCGCACTTATTCCTTCGCCTTCCACTTAACTGTTTCTGATCTCCAGCCAAACCCTTCATTCTCGCGATTCTTTCAAATTGCCTAAATATTTCACACATCTCTTTTACTAGCTCCTTCCCCTCCAGTGCCTTCCTTCACCCTCCATCTTGCTTCTTTCTTTGTTCTTTCTCGCAGTCCTCCACATTTCTTAGGGACTGCTCATCCATCTGCCTTCTAGTCTCCTCGCATACCCAGATGTGGGCCAGCGTCTCCTCCGCTTCCCCGCTTACTCTATACCTTGTCTCCCTGAACCCTTTTTCTGCCTCTTATGCCTCTCCCCATACTCTTCACACCTCATTTTCGCCCATATCTCTCTGATTTCCCGCCTTGTTCCTTCGTCCCAATATTCCTCCATTCCCACCTCCCTTTTTCTTTCTTTATAATCTTTACAGAAGTTGGACCTTTGAATTTTTCCCCACATCCTCTGTATTTCTTGTTGCGCCAGTTTCTCTACCGTCCTCCTGATCTTCATCTTCCATTCTTCCTTGTTCCCTCTTTTTATAGTTTTCCCTATCTGCCCCTCTCCTGCTTGCTCCATTGCTGTCTTCAATGCTTTTCCCCATTTGCTTTCACCGTTGTTCCTCAGTCCCCGCACCTCCTCCATTAGGCACTTTCTCGGCCATCTTCCTTCCTCTATCTCCATGATTTTGCCGATGTAATCCCCTGCGCGATTTACCATGATGATGTCAATTCCTCTGCACCCTGCCTCCATTTTCCAGATATACTCTGGCGTATTTTTCCTGTCCTATCGCCATTTTTGTATATCTGGCCTGTGCCCTCTCCACTTTTGCTCTTCTTTTCCACCCTCACCTCCACTCCATACAACAGCCCACTCCTCGCTATTGCTTTCGCTATCCTCAGCCGAGTGAGTCGCGAAAAATTCCCTTTAGGGGTTGTCTTAAAATATTAAAAGAAGAGTTTGTGCAACATTTCAGCCTGAACGGCGGAGGGGGGGGGAGGGTCGACACCTTATCCAGATAAATATATATAAGTAACAATAATAATAATAAAGGAACAAAAGTTATTGACGGTTTTTAGAAAAAATAGATGCAATAAATTTATTTAAACGTCATCAATATTTTAATATTTTATGATTTTTATTTCAAGATAGGAACCAAAAAGAAAAGCTAGGAAAGCGATTATTACAATTTATTATTCTTGTTATTTTATTATTACTGTTTTTATTTGTGATAATAGATTTTATTGCTCCGGATCATTGTTATTGTTATTATTGTTGATGATGTTTTCGTTGTCGTAATTGCATTCATTGTCATCATCATGGGGATAATAGCAATAATAAAAATACCAATAACGGAAATTTCTTTTTGTATGTGCGCAATAATTTTTTTTAACAGTCCCATTATTCAATATTTTAATACTTTGCCGTTTTTATTTCGAGAGAGAAGACAAAAAGAAGAGCTAAACAAGCGATTATCATCATTTGTTTTTGTCATTTTATTATCACTGTTATTGAAATCGTCATTGTTATTGTTATTATTATTATTAATACTGTTGTCGCTCGTGTCATGGCAATAATTGTTATTATCATGGTGGCAATAATAATAACAAAAATACCAATGAAAGATAAATTTCTTATAGAATGTTCACAATTATTGTTTCTTTTTTTAAATAGTACTAATATGGTATTTTTTTCGCAGATGGTAAATATGCACCTTTAGCGAGCCCTGACAATTGGAATTAATACTTCCCAACAAACATCTATGGACAGCGGAGAGAGAAAGAATTTTCCGTAGAGCATCAAGCAACGGGAACATCGTTGGGTCTGCAAACTCGAGCTATATAGCCCTGATAATTTGTCAGTCAGCAGTGAATGGAGTCATCAGCGACCTGGAGAAATGAGCGCAAAATAGCCTTCTAAGGGAGGACACCACTACAACGGGTCGAAAAAGGTCGTTTTTTCAAAATTTGTTGTCTACTAAATTATTAATTTGTGCTTAGAAAAAAAGGTATGTTCTTAAACATGCATTGAACTTATTTCGTGTACATTTATATTTGTTTAATTAAAAATTGACTTGGCAATGGTTGGTTTGAAAAATAAATATAAAGAAGTTTTATTATCTAGACAAATGTAGTTCTTGTTTTACGTAGTCATTTTTCGGAGGAAAAAAATTTTAGAAAATGGCGGGTGTTCAGAAAAAAGTGTAATTTTGGCGAAATTTTTACTTATATTCTGGAGCTAGAAAAATAGTAAATTCAAAAGAATGGCTACGTGCAACGATAACACATTCTTTATATTTTTAATCTCCCATGAATCCTCGCAAAAGCGCGGAGAATTCGAAATGGGGGGAAAAAGCATCAATGCCCCGACACATCGAAGGCGTGACAAAGACGAGCATTCATAACGGACAAGCCTCGCGGAATAAATAAATATAGTAAAAATACCCGAGTAAATTTAGACAAGGCTGCACCACGTGGACAAAATGTTTATAGATCCGTATACATACATACATACATATATACGTGTATATATATACGAGCATTCACGAAAATGGAATGGCAAACGAGACAGGATTGATTTATTCGCGGCCCGGAACACTGCGAGTTAATGTAAAAATTCGTACGAAGCAAAATTCGTGGCAAATTAATTTATTTTACGACGAAAAAAAAATACCAAACAAACAAAAGAAAATCCTTTTATCTTCAATTACGATCGTGTGATTCACACGATCGGAATCAGTGACATCACGAGTGGCTCGAGATAACGCGCACCGTCGATAAGGATTAGATTATTCCCCTCCGCCTCTTACGTTGCAAGGGGCATTGGCAAAATTGACGGAAACAGTGCGACAACATTTTTGCCACTCGATCAGTGACATTTTGAGGCGAGAGTAAATATATCTTGATCATTTCTATGAGTCACAGAAATACGAGAAATGGTACATCAATTTTTGAAGAATTTCTTGTCTGATTGGAAAAATCGAGAATGGAGGTGATCTCGATCGAGGAGAGCTTGAATAATCGCAGCATCGTCGAGGACAACGAGACTCGTGCTGTGGCGAAATCGAACGAAGCTCCTGCTTGCCCCACCCAAGGAGAAAATGACGACAAAATTTGCCGGGATATTTCGACGATTGACGAACTCCTGGAGGCCGGAAATCCCGAGAGCGTGGAATCCCAGAGGTCAAAGAGACGGAACAAACGAAATATCATCAAGGCGCCCAGAAATGTGAGTCGGTATCGCAGAGATTCTAATGGACGCTGGCGACGAGTATTGTTGTAGTATATTCATGCGATACGAGAATGTAAGGGTATTTTTTTCTTACGATAAATTATCGATTATGTAATAAAGAGTGTTTTGATGGTCAAGCGGATGGTTGATCACTGTTTTGTAAGACTTGAAAAAAATAGGCTTTTTTATGTCTCTAGTAACGAAACTAGTATTTTATTTACTTGACTCTAATGACAAAGGTTCGTAAAGCTTGAAATAAAATATCCTGTCACCCCTTAAGGTAACATTTTCAATGAGCATTTATTGGGGTACTTGACATTGGGGATTAAAGTTGGTAAGACGTGAATAATAAAATAAAGCTACCCCTTAACGAACGTGAAGAATTAATAGCCTGTGAATGATAACTAATTAGAACAATGAAATTTGCTACTTGACGCTGATCACAAAAGTCGACAAGGCGAAAAAAATTTACCACCGCTTAAGGAACGGAAAAATCATTTTACTTATGCCTTTCGAATCATAATTACGGCAATAATATTTGCTACTTGACTTTGATCACGAAAATCGACGGACCAAATATATATGTCACCCCTTAAGGAACGGAAAGAATATTTGAGTAATGTCTTTTTAAAGATGAATAATTGAAGAAAAGAAATTTGCTACTTAACGTTTGCTACTTATCAATTCCCCTTTTAAGGGACGAAAGATATTTCATGAATGCCTTTTCAATGATAACTCATAAGAGGAATGAAGATGGTTACTCAACTTTGTAAAGAAAAGTTAACACTGTAAATAAAAAAACATTTAGTCATTCATCACTCGCGAGTAAAAAATAAACGTTTTTAATCGTTCGTTTTTCAGTCGGTCGTAACGGCTCGTTCAATAGCATCAGCATATACATTATTTGTTTAATGTAAGAAGTTTGGCAGGAGCGATATATGGTTATAATTGCAACTGTGATTTTACGATTGCGACGCTCGGTCGAGCGCGTAAGCGTTCCTACATAAATAGGCAATGTGACCGGTAGAGGAACTACACGCCGGATTAGTTGAAACGAACGGGTTTGGCTGGAGAACATCGCTGAAGAAGCGCGAGATTGTTAAGACTTTTTTCATTCACGATACGACTATAATTATTTGATTTTGCGGCCATGAAGCAGCGACCGGTATCTGAAAAATAATTCCGAAAAAATAAGAAAATCAGTATTGCATCGCGATTAGTTGCAAATACGATGCGTTTATACTGTTCCAGAACTGCGTATCTCTTTGCATATCTCCAGACGATCAGAAGATAAATTATTTCGAAGATACAATTCCGGTGAAGATAAAACCCATGCTGTATTCAACATAATTCAGTATTAACTATCTACCATGTAATTGTCTACTCTATTGGTGTAAAAAGATATGCTGCTAATAGCGCAATCAAAAGTTTTCCGCCACAGATTTGAATATATCGATATATCGATCGTTGCTACTAAGGGGGTGTAGATGGCGCTGGACGTCGGGGCGTGAAGTTGGCAGAGTACAAATGTGATCACATTGTCTGTGGGAGACTACAACATTGATTTATAAGATAAAACGGTAATTCCCTGATATGCACGGAAAAAATCACTGCTGCAAGGGGTTACGTACCTTTAGAATAGGAAAAAATCTACTTTTTTTATTGTACATTATGTTTACGTACACTGTTGCGCGTCTCTAAAAAGTTGTGAAGGTGAATGTTTTAAAATTAATTTCCGGAAACGCATTCGCTATAGTCTGCCGCTATAGTTTTCTGCAGAACATTTTTCATAAACATTGCAAGCGCGAAAGTTGACGCGAAAAATTGTTTTTGTTTTCAAATGTGATAACTTGTCTTGTTTCCGAAATACACTGCCATTTTCGCAATTTTTCAAATGTTATAAATCTGGTCAGACAAACATTTTATTGTTGTGCTAAAAGTATATATAATTTGTTTAATTTCGGAACACCCTAGTTGCCAGAACCACCCACACCGATTGGCCATGCAGCATCGGCGACACTTTTCTCAATTGATAATAATTTGATTGCTTATCAATATTTTCCAACTTGAAAAAATTCAATCTCGGCTAGACTATGTATTACTATGTACACAAAACGCTCATTAAAAAAAATAATGAAAAGCGTCCTGTTTTTTGGGCATCAAGGTTATGCAGGCCCGTTAAAGGGAAGAAAATGATTCAACGCTTTCGCGTATCTGTACGTTTGATGCATGCGAACAGTCTCCATGGATTCCCCGCTTAATGTGCAAATCGTTAGCGTTAATTGCGCTACGTCTCAATCTCTTTTTTTCTTTACCAAGTGCGTAGTTTCTTGGAATCGATGTTCGCTGCAAGATTGTGTATTTCGTATTGTTCGATGCCTGACGAGTCGATCGTATGCTCTTAGCAGGTATAAATAAGACAGGACGACGCGCAGTAATCAAACAGATCGGGAAGTCCCGCCTGAGTTAAACCGATCGTTGTTTCTTTTTATTGTTCTTAGAGGCATATGCAGCATCAGGAAACATGAAAATACTGGGTTGTCGGTACACTTTTTTTGCCCTACTGGCCATGGTTTTTGTTTTGTTCAGTTGTCTAAATACGTCGGTACATTGTGGAACGGTGAAACCGGACGATATGGAGGATTGGAACAACATCAAGGCACCTTGCCCCAAAGGTTCGAAGAGAGACAGCAATGGCCGCTGTCGTAAGAACTTGTGAGTAATGATCCTTCTTCGTTTGCCAAAGCTTGTGCAGTTCGAGCTCGCAAGCATTTTGCAAGGATTTAAAAAAAAACTATTGTTCTGTTGCAGAAATTGAGATTGTAACGTGACGTAATCATGTCGGACCACAAGTTGTGCACCGATAACGCTTTGTACGACCATATTTTCTTCTACAATAGTGCTGGTAATAAATATTCGTTGGGGCAGTTGTGTTTTTCATCCTTTATCAAGGTTCCGTGGTCTAACAAGGAAATTTTGAAAAAATATGTTTAATGGTTTATATCTCAATTAGCTCAGGAGTTATCAGCGTTTGAACGTTTCCGAAACTTCCGAAATGGACATTTTTTGGAAAACTAGAACTCCTAAAAGAGGAGAGATAACAATCCAAAAATTGGTGTGGATATTCCTTTCATGGGGTACAATTTTACAAACAAAATCAGGGAAACCAAAAATGGTTAGGGTCAACAGGCTATAGGTGAAATGGCGTGGAATGCCCCATATATATATATAGTATGTAGTGTGTGTGGGTGTATATATATATGGGTAATTCCACCAATTCTGTGTCAAAGTTGTACCGGGTGGTCTGAATTTAGGAAAACTAAGAAGGTCATCTGAAAGGTCATATTAAAACAAGCATCCATGATTTTATCCGAATTTTTTTATCCAACAGTTTTTGAGTAATGGCGGCTCACAATTTTCAAATTTTGTAAAACACCAAATTTTCAAATGCCCATAACTTCTTTCCAATTATAGCTGGAAATTTTTTTTTTTAATGTTTTTTTAGAGGAAAACATGAACTTTAAAAAAAAATATGCTGAAATTCTGAGTTATTTTAAAAATTACGAAAATCACGTTCAAAGTATAAAACTCGACTTACTAGACTTACTATACTATACTATACTTAACAGTATTTTTTTTCGAAAAATTCAGAATTTTTCACATCGAAATAGATTTTAAACGTGATGGGATCTCTAAAACATCAGCCTCAGAAAACTTAAATAAATTTTTTTCGGAATTTTTTGTATTTTATTTGATAATAAAAATTATTTTTATTATTATTTTTATTTTATAAATTTGTAAGTGAGAGATTTTATAACCTCAAAACCAACAGTAGCTATTAAAATTAAATTATATTTTTTTTATTTTGCTTATGTGACATGACATTACCTTATAAAAACTCTGAATGTTTATTTACGTATAAAAAATGCCATTGAAGATTTAAATCAACCTTAAATCTTTAATGGCATTTTTATTACGTAAATAAACATTCAGAGTTTTTATAAGGTAATGTCAAATTTAAAAAAAATTATCATTTAATTTTCATAGCTACTGTTGGTTTTGAGGTTATAAAATTTCTCACTTACAAATTTATAAAATAAAAATAATAATAACAATCATTTTTATTATCAAATAAAATACAAAAAATTGGGAAAAAAAATTTATTCATTTTTTCTGAGGCGGGTGTTTTAGAGATCCCATCTCGTTTAAAATCCATTTCGATGTGAAAAATTCTGAACTTTTCGAAAAAAATATTTTCAAAACCGGAGAAAATGGGGCAAGGCCCGTAAAATCGATTTTTATACTTTGAACGTGATTTTCGTAATTTTTAAAATAACCCAGAAATTCAGCATATTTTTTTTCAAAAAGTTCATGTTTTTCTCTAAAAAATCGTTTTTAAAAAATGTTTCTAGGTATAATTGGAACGAAGTTATGGGCATTTGAAAATCTGGTGTTTTACAAAATTTGAAAACTGTGAGCCGCCATCACACACAAACTATTGGATAAAAAAATTAGAAAAAAATCATGGATGCTTGTTTTAATATGACCTTTCAGATGACCTTCTTAGTTTTGCTAAATTCAGACCACCCGATACAACTTTGACACAGAATTGGTGGAATTATCCATATATATACAAATAAAATATTTTCTAGATATAGTATATATATTATTTTATATATATATATAGTATATATACTGTTACAAGTATACAAAGAAACATACAAAATCCAATATGTGAGGAATGGATCGAGTGTTTGAAGTGTAAAGTGTAAAGTGTGCTTGGTGGCATGACAAATGCACCGCTCATACAAATGTGGGCAACTTTAATTGCGCTTTATGTGTCGATTGATGCTTGCCTACTCTTATCGACCCCCGTGCGTACTCTTAAACACCCGTATGTCCAAGAGTTCGCAAATCCCGTTTCGTAGTTTTTCGTTTGTTACTTAAAAAAATTAAGATTCCCAATTGTCGCTCATAATGTAAATAGAATACTGCATATTCTTTCAATTAAAACAAAAACGGATTCGTAAAATGTATTTGTTTGATTTTTTCACCGCCTTGAAGCTTAGGTGCATACTCCTATATCCACCTTACACTCCATCAAGTGGGGGATCCTGTGGCAGGTCTTTTGAAATGAAATTGCGGTTCCATTTATTATTTTTCATTTGTAAGCCCTGTTTGCGAAGTGTCAAGCTTCAATGTGATGTGCAGTGATCCGCGTTCCTCAAATTTTTCAACTCTTAATTGAAAGAATCTGAAAAAAATCTAGGTTACAGCATTTGCTTAGAACTTGCCATTTAAGGGGGGATTGTCTTTTTTTTCGCAAAATTTACCGCTTTTTGGGAATTTTTTTGTGAAGAAAGTATACAACGGAAAACTTGTGAAACTTGGCATATAGTTTTATTGATCTGTTTACTACATACAAAAAATTTTTTAAACAATTTCATCAAAAAATCCACCTGCCACCCCCCTCGACGCGCGATGGTCCTTTTTTGATGGTGTGCACGATTTCTCAAAAACTATTCAACCGATTGCCTTCAAATTTGGACAGAATGCTCAGCTGACATCCTTTTATCGTTTGATGAAGCAAAAAAGCAATACGTTTAATAGTTTTTTATTTATAACAAAAAATTGATCAATTTTTTTCGAAAAATCGATACTTCAAGTTCAAAACGTCACCAAATCGTCAATTTTTTTTCCCTTCATCGAACGATAGCTATATGTGTCTAAAGTAAAATGCTTTTTGGGTTTTTGTTGCAGGATGAACGTGAAGGCTGTAATCGTGCACACCATCAAAAAAGGACCATCGCGCGTCGAGGGGAGTGGGAGGCGGATTTTTTGATGAAATTGTTTAAAAAATTTTTTGTATGTAGTAAACAGATCAATAAAACTATATGCCAAGTTTCACAAGTTTTCCGTTGTATACTTTCTTCACAAAAAAATTCCCAAAAAGCGGTAAATTTTGCAAAAAAAAAAGACAATCCCCCCTTAAATGACTTCGGCCAATGTACAACAACAGATTCAGAAGATACGGACAACGAAGTTATCGCTAAGTTGACTTCGTGGAAACTGCATGAGAGGACTGCGCAAATAACTTTGTCGCATGTTGTGTAAAGCCTCATTAATAAAATATCAAACATCAAACAAAGGGTCTTTCCTCTTTACCCAGCGTGTACCTTCAGCGCAAGAGCGTACCCAGGATCTAAGCTAGGAGAGGGGCAGCTTATATTAGTTTCGTAGAAGAGGGGGGGGGGGGGGGGCAGATAATAGACCATTTCTTCTTCTAAGCACAAATGAACCATCAGAATCTTCCTTTATGCAGCAACCGACACGCACTTCGCAGGTTTTCAACTAGGAACGAGAAATCTTTTTTTACATCTTCAATGGCAAGAATACTCACTTTTAGTGCCCCCGAACGTTAATCGCCCCTCATCAATGTAGCTGCACATAGATTACTGTATTACTTAGATTTATATCAATTTTACAACTGTTAAAAGCCTACGCAAGCCATGTTAGTTGTACTGTCATTTGATGACAGTGCAACTACCATCACCTGTCAGCTCCACATTGCCGGCTACCATTTCATTCCATTATTTCAAGTGTCAGTGAAGATTCTACCTCTACCTCTCTCCCTTCGTAAAAACTGCGCAGTACCTCAGGAACGATATAACATCATTACCATACCGCTTTTTCATGATCAAAACGTGAGATTGCTCATCGGGTATACGTCGTGGGTATAAATAAGAAGGAGCTCCAGTCGTCGGAGTCATTCATGCAGCGGTCAGCCAAGTGTCGTAACAATTCATTTTGAGAGTGAACCAACGCTAGTGAGAGGATGAAATTAACGGCTATTTTTACACTGACGACAATGATGTTCCTATTCTTCGGTGGGATTTACGGAGGAACGGTCACGAAAAACATAGTTAGAGGACCCTGTGCGAAAAACCACGTGAGAGATGCTAATGGAAGATGTCGTCGGAGATTGTAAGAACGAATATCATTCGACAACCAGCCATTCGCGGTTCAAGTGAGATGACATGTAATTACATGAGATGTCTGCTATTACGAAGAGAGTTTTTCCCTTTCAAGACAAGCGGTGGTAGAGAGTGCGATTGCTGGGAGGAATATTCGGCGATTGAACTGTATATAAAGAGGAATATTTCTTCGCGAATTGCTTCTACAATGTTAAAAAGTGTAATTGATATAACGAGGATCTACTTGAGTAAAATCATTTTTGTCCTTGCCTCATGGCCTCTTATGATTCTATTTGATTGAAGTATATTTTTTTGAAGCATTCCTTGATGAAGACGACTGAATGCGTGCGTTTTTGTTTAAAATACATTGCTGATTAGAACGCTTAAGAGATAGATGTGAATTTAAAAAATCTTAATTTGCATGCAGTGTGTCTGAATGACTGAATATCTTATTGAGTAAATAAGACCAAATATCAAAATTATTAGAAGTACAACATTTTATGACTTAACGGTGTTAATCGGATTTTTATTTAAATAAATAAATATATTCGAAATAAATCCCTGGACGAGGAGATTTAAAAAAAACGATCTACCGAACTTCTTGGTTAATTCAAGTAAAAAAGAATCTACTAAACGCATTTACTTGATTTGAATGAATCCTTTTCATCAGTGGCACTGCGAATAACGGATATACATGTTGATAATCTCAACGCTACGCACCTATGAATTTGTGCATACGTACGGTATCGAAAGAAAAATAGAAATTACATTTAGATCAGCGAATTAACAGTCTTAATGCTATACCTATGAGTGAACGTACAGTCACATCACGCAGCTAGTAGCTACCAACTGATAATAAGAAAGTTATCACAAAAGTAACAGCGGGAAAATGAAACCATTTTTTATCTGTAGGCTGAGGAAGATCAATCAAAAGATTAGCTCTATTAACGTCCGAAAGACGTTTCCATTTGAGCGGAATAATTAAACCACACGCGTAACCACACGCTTTTTTGAAATGAGCTATAAAAAACGAAGGGGTTTTCGTCAATAATTATAAAAAAATGTTAATAATTAATATGTCTGCCTTAGAAGCAAAAGCAATGACTATGAAAAACATACTTCAATTTAAAAGTAATAAAATGAATGCTGAAAACTGAAGAAAGCATATGAAAAAGGAGTACTGCCCTACTTGTATAAACTTTTCCACGCAGCAATAGTACTCTCATGATATGAGAAAAGTTTAAAGCTATGAGAAAAGTTTTTTTGCCATGAGGCGAAAAAACCCTGCCAGAAGCACGAATGCTTCAGGAACGATTCTCTCATGTGTTACTGCTGAACATGGACGATGACATTGTTAAAAAAAATCCAGCTGGAAAGTGTTGGGCCAATTTGCAGAAAAACTTGGAAAATTGTGAAACTTATTTAGTTGAGTACCTACTGAAGTTAAAGAAAACTGGATTAAAGAATGATATGTAAATTTCATTTTAAAAAAGTTGTTTGTGAACAAAACCACTTTTTTGTCAGCCCAACCCACCCGCCCCCAAGAAAAAATCTTGGCTACACGAATGTCTATGATTATTCGAAGTGGGAGTTCTTTATACTCCCGTCTCTACGTCTTCCAGCGACCACACATTCTAACGAATTGTAAAGGCGTAAAGCAAAAATGTGGCTCAGAATAGACAGCGCGTGACGATCTTAATAGGAAATCGAAAAGCGGCACGAAAGCAGCACCAACGAAACCTTGTCGCTTATCATACATTATCTTGGACCGTGTTTTCTTTTCCCCAATAATGTACACATCAATAGAGGAGTTCGTATTTTCCGATGACGCAAGAAAAATGCGGTACTGATGTATCGGCAAACGTTTGCGTATATATAAGCGTAGAGAGTCCCACGAGAAATTGTCTTTCAGCACAATCGATACAGAAGCGTCTGAGGCCAAGTTCTTGGCATCAAATTCGGTTTTTCCTTTGTTTTTGGTTATCAAGATGAAGACATCGAGTCGGTACAATACTCTTTTCGTCCTGTCAGTAGCACTGTTCATCATTTTGGGGGTGCTCAACATATCGGTGCAGTGCTTACCATTCGTGGAGGACTCTCTTGCGATAGACCAAGGGTGGTTTGTGTCGCAATCGAAGGTAAACCCGGAGTGCTCAGAAGGCTTTACGTGGACTCGTGGTGGTTGTTACGTAATAATGGTCGAGAGCTGATGAGGAAATAGTACCTGCCACGGATTAAGTAAGTCCATATATAGTTTTATTCTACGTTATTACTCATAACGCCCTCTTCTACCGTGTTTTGCGGAAAATTGCTTTGTTCTTTAGTTTAACTTTGAAAGATCGTCTTTGCATAATTCATTATGTTTTTTTTTCAATTTTTTTGCAGTGGCTGAAGTCGTCCCCCAACGTGTGCGTTGGAAAATCGCCGCATCATAACTACAAGACGAAATATCTATTTTGTATTAATATGATGTCATAATGTACAAAAATGTTTTTCAAGTTTTTGAAAAATCTTAATATTTTACGTAATTCACGATATTCGCGTTTTTTCTATCTTGCATTTTCTACCACTAGCTATCCTCCCATCCAATACTTAAGGGGTTAGGCCACAGTAATGGGTATAAAATCATGTGCGAATTTAACAATTTTTTTTTTCGTATGAAAAAGTGATTCACTCATAAAACTAATTACACATCTATTTAGTATGAATAGCAAGCTGTTGGAAATTTTTTTTTCTCTTCGATGTACAAAATGGCCGACTACTAATATTTTCTATTGTTATCTTTTTTAGGCGCTCCGCGGCGTGACGTTTAACATCCACATTTTTTTACCTAGAACAAAAATTCTCGTCAATCTACATTAGAATACCTGGAGAAGGGCGTACGGAATTAAAAAAAAATTGTTTTATTCAAAAGTTGTAGGTATATGAATGTTGTTGTAGGTGTAGGAATGAATTTTGGGTGAAAAATGTCGGATAAAACTGCTCGTAAAATGAAAAGTTTTCGATTAATCAGAATTTCCGTACGTACTTCTCTGCGAGTTGCAATTAGGAACATAACTTATAAATTTGAAGTAAATGGAGTGAAAATTGTTGAAGTTATTTGTTACGCCAATTGGAAAGAAGCTGTTTCGAGAAAAACTCGTTTAAAGTTTTACATATGCCTCTGGCTGTACCAGAGGTGGGCTTATGTTATACGCTCAAAGTCGGCGAAAAAAATGTTTTTGCTATAAATCGAATGGTAACTTATTCTTATGATGATAAAGCACCGTTCTAGAGAATAAATCGGTTTTTTGAAAATTTTACTGTGGCCTTACCCCTTAACGGTGCCGCATGCGCGTGGAGCTTAGAAGACAGGTCAATTACAATTTTTTTCTGATTAGAGTATTGGGATGACGAGGTCGGAATTTTACACACAATTAATCCTTCGATTCCACACTTGGTCATATTGACCACATTTTCTTTTCGTGCAATGCGTATTTTTCAACGCACCTCCCACTTTGAACGAATATTCGGGCACTCAATTTTTGTTTATCTTAAAAGATAAATGTTGGGCAATAAAATAAGGATCATTGACTACAAAAAACGTCTCTACAAAGAAAAAATCCATATATACCGAAATACAACGATCTGAAAAACGACTGGGGTCCGATCGACCCCATATGGGTCAGAGGTTCGTGGCGGAAGTTTGCAGTCGAAGGGTTAACTCAATACTGGTAAGTTGCACAAATAATTACATAGTCTTGGGATTTTAAGCTTCTATGTTGAAAATATTGATAAACAATGAAGTAATTATTATTTAAATAAAGTACCGCCGTTTCTGCATAATGGGTGTAGATGGTTCTGGGGACTAGGGTGATCAAAAATGAAAAATAAAAAGTGTACTTTTAGCATAATAATAAGTCTTTCGTATAACCGGATTCTTTTTTGAAATTTTGAAAATTGCAAAAATGGCAAGCCGTAGAATAAAAAGTTTGATTTTCGACCAAAAACTACGTGAATCATTTGTTATTTACAAATGGATAAACGTTTTTTTAATCATCTAGAAATATGATGGAAAATGGTATGAACTATGCTGTGTCCGAATTTGAAGTGTTTCATAAAACATAGTTACGAAAAAAGAGTTCGACGTAGTACAATGAGTGATCTGGCCCTTCACACAACCGTCATAACTTGGTGATTAATCCATAATCGAATGTCTACTGACATTCATCTTCAACCCTAACCCATGCTATTGCACGAGGCATAATAAAAAAAATAGGAAATCGAATAATTCGTGTCTCATCCTTTTCGGATGTGACAGTAGGTAAACATATAGATTTGTGAAGTGTGCCTAATATTTTCTACTACTTTTCTATTTCTGAGCTTTTCTATTTCAAATTTCATATTCTAGAGTATTGACTAGTTAGGAGCTTCTTGACGTCATGAACCCATGTGTCAATAGCCAATGGCTAGACAAGGAAGAGTTACGTATTGATCGGCGAGAACGAACAAGAAATTTCAGAGAAATCGTGATGACATTTCCTTCTAGCCGAGCGCCGAAAACATTGAAATCGATTTCTTCGAGCACGTAGTAACTACTTACCGATATTTTTATATTACGCAGCTGATAATCGACGACCGGCAGGAGATTTAAGGGATCGTCTCACTTTAGACGCTAAAAAAGGCTATTTTCATTAATTTTTTTGATAGTTTTATACTATAGATAATGATATAAAAGTTGTTACACTTAATAAATACACTTTCGAAATACAAAAAAAAAAATATTTATTCAAGTCACTATTTATAGACAAAAGTGGTAGTTGAAAAAATGTCCTAAAAAAATTGTAGATCTGCGCCATTGATGAAATATCGAAGATCCGAAACAAAACAATCAAACAGTTTTAGATTCAGTATGTTAAGGGAAGTTTCTGCCTTGATGGGCTAAAAAATTTTCGATTTTTCACCATTTTTTTATGCGAAAAGTGTTAAATATAGAATGTTGATATTTGGTATATTGACTAAGCGGTCTTCATTGAAGATCAAAATATTTTTTAAAGTTTGGTAAAACATGGTGGTGGGGATGGGAGGAGCCAGGTATGTCGGTGCGCGGGCGATGACATCCTTCGCTTGCGGAAGTCCTAAGTCCCGGACAGGTGATCTGAAGCAAAATAATCAAACATATTTTTACTTTGTACAATATTGTGTATAAGTTGACCTAGAATTATCCAAAAATATCTAAAAGTTTTTATTTAATAAACAAGAAGCTGCAAACGTTTTTTGGGAAACAAACAAACTTCCTTCCGATCGCTCACTATTTTTTTATTTTTCAATTTTTCTTCTTGATTCTAGTTCAACTTATACACAATATTGTACAGAGTAAAAATATGTTTGATTTTTTTTCTTCAGATCACCTGTCCGGGACTTAGGACTTCCGCAAGCGAAGAATGTCATCGCCCGCGCACCGACATACGTGGCTCCTCCCACTCCCACCTCCATGTTTTGTCAAACTTTGAAAAATATTTTGATGTTCAATAGAGACCGCTTAGACAACATACCACATATCAACATTCTATATTTAATACTTTTCGCATAAAAAATTAGTGAAAATCGAACATTTGTTAGCCCAACAAGGGAGAAACTTTCCTTAATGGCTATAGCGCATATCATACGATTTTTGAGATATGCAACAATAACAAAATAGCGGACATTTAAAAAAAACACAACAACAAAAAACGTTTTTTCACCGTTTTTGGCAAAAAATTGTAAATATCAAATTTGTTTTAATCTTCGATATGCGCTATTGCTATAGTTGTAAAGAATATGTGGTTAAAATTTCATAAGGATCGGTCAGTAGTTTCGAAGATTTTATCAACAAGCCGTCGAAAAACACAGTATCCGGAAAAACGCGTTTAAAGTTTATTTGTGTTACATTAATACATTAAAAATTTTTTTAAATGTATTTCCAAAGTGTATTCATTAAGTGTAACAACTTTTAAATCAATATCTATAATATAAACCTATCAAAAACTGCATGAAGATAGCCTTTTTTGCGTCTAAAGTAAGAAGACTATTAAAACTGCATTCAAAACGAAATAAAAGATTAAGTTGAAAAACCGTGGCCCTCTGCGTTCAAAAGACTTGTCCATCTCACAAGGAACATCACTTAAAACCGATATTGGGGCTGCTGTAGATTAACGTTAAGTGAAACTATATTTGATTTCTGGGCTAAGGGAGATCGATCCAAAAACTGGCTTTATTTGCCCAAAAGATGTTTCCATTTGAGCGGAATAATTAAACCACACATGCTATTTGCGCCTATGATTATTAGAAGTCGGAGTTCGTAATACTGCCGCCTTTACGTATTCCAGCGACGACACATTTTAACGAATTGTAAAGGTGTAAAGCAAAAATGTGGCCCAGAATAAACAGCGTGTGACGATCATATTAGGCCGGGTCCACACTATGCGGTTCTACCGGAGCGTTTTTGCCGGATCTATAGTGTATGCATAGTTTAAGACTTATATTACACTATAGATCCGGCGAAAACGCTCCGGTAGAACAACATAGTGTGAACCCGGCCTTCGGAAATCAAAGGGACGCACGAAACCAGCAGCAATGAAACTTTGTCGCTTTTCATGCATTTTCTTGAACCGTATCTTATTTTGCCCAATAATATACACATAATTAGAGGAATGTATTTTCTCCGATGATAACGGAAAGAAAGTATATTGGAGTATTCGCAGACTTTTTGGTATATATAGGCCTAGAGAGTCCCAATAAAAGTCGTATTTCAACACAGTCGGTACAGAAGCGTCTGAGTGTGAGTTATTACATTAAATTTGGATTTTCCTTTTTCTTTTTGGTAATTGAAGTAAAGACATCGAGTAGGTACAGTACTCTTTTCGTCCTGTCAGTAGCACTGCTAATAATTTTGGTGGTGATTAACACGTCAGTACATTGCATGCCAAACTGGGGATATACTATCCCGCAACAGCAAAGATGGGCTGCGAAGGATCTTAAGGAAAACCAGGTGTGCCCGGAAGGTTTCACGTAGACTCGTAGGGTCTGTGACGTGATAATGATAAAGGCTGATAATGAAATAGGGCCTGCTAAGGAATACGTGAGTCCATATCTAGTTTTATTCCATTACTGCGAACGCCGTCTGTTACCGTGTTTTGGGAAAAATTGCTTTGTCCTTGAGTTTAACTTTAAAAGATCGTCGTTTTATTAATCATGATGTTCTTTATTTTTTTGCAGTGACTAAACTTGTCCCAGACCTTATGCGCTGAAATATCGCCGGCAATCGCTAGAAAATCAAAAGTCATAACTATAAGAGGATATTTTTACTTTATATCAATATGATGTCACAGTGTACAAAAATGTTTGTGGAGTTTTTTTTTCAATGTATAACTCAGTATAATCGTCATAACTCGGCGAGATTTTGTATTTTTACGAAATCCTTGATACAAATCTTAATTTGGTATCGATATTGTAATATTAACACTAACCTATCAAACGAGGAATGAATAATCATATTTATGAAATGGCAAGCCTATGCAGAGCTATGAGCCTTTGCACTTGAGCGTCCCAACCCTTATCTCTATTTTACCCTACGATATTCACAAGACACCGGAACCTAGCAACCATTGCGTTAGCGTTTACATTGTCACCAGAAATCCGCAGTTTTCGCAAATATGGGCTTTTTCAAATGGGACAATAGAGGAGACTCATTAGAAAATTCGTAACTGGCTGCGGGTCGTTGTTTGTGGCACACCGTGCACGCATAGTTTAAGCTAACTTGATAAGTATTCGTCGTAGTACACATCTTGTGAATTAAAATATCGTACAACTGCGGAAAGCACAAGCTCATTATGATCTGCAACGTTCCGGCCATGATGAAGTTACACCTATTTATCCACGTCTCCAACCACGGTCTCGTTAATGTACATACTTCATGAAAACGATGCTTTCCCAATAAAGTTTGAAACAGCTAAAAAACATCTGCCTCGTCGATGTATTTTTCAAAGGTTTTTCATATTATAGCTGTTTCTCTCTATTGTGATTGTATAGCAGTGTAATTAAGATCTGCTAGTTGCACATAGACCAAATCTACCTAATGATCGAATCAAGCGCCGTCCGATCGTGTCTCGGTACTTTATTTGCTACCTTCCGTAATGCTTGTGCCGTGATCATGCACTATATGCACTTGTTATAATCAAAACCGGGAATGCTGATCGGATGTGCATAGCTGGTATGAATAAGAGGAAGATGTAGCCGCCGCAATGTATGGTGGGCAGGCAAGGAAGTATTACATTCTCGCGAAGGTGAACCGGTTCTGTTTCGAGAGACTATCCGTCCGTGCATTGTATTCATCACAAAGGTGCATCAAGGAATCTGAAAACATGAAAATAGTGGCTAGGCTTCATGGCTTTCTCATTCCAACGGCAGTGATGCTCATTTACTATGTTGTGACTCGGGGAGAAGATGATTTTCACGTCGTCAATATAGTTAAAAGACCTTGTCCGAGAAATCAGCTCAGATACTCCAACGGAAGATGTCTTCAAAAAGTGTAAGAGCAAATATCATTCGGCAGCAAGAGGCTTGTTCATTGTCAAATAGAGATGTGTCTGTTATTTATGCTAGTACAAAAAACTGCTTCGTTTCGGGTTCGGCGGTGTCAGGAAATGAGGCCTTCACACTATTGGACCGCTCATCGTTTATACGCATGGGACTGTTGTTCCGCAGATTGTTTTTGTGTCGAGGATTTCAATGTCTTACGATGCATTGCATTACAATAAGTCGGATCTCAATAAAATGATTTTCCTTGAAATATTTTGCATGTAAATCCTAATCGTTCGGAGTCGAAAGCATCAAAATCAAGGAGCTTTGTTTACACTTTCTCTTTTTTAGAAGAGCAGCACATTCTAATACGCATTGCTGATTGTAGTGAGAATATTAAATAAAATAGTAATATGAATAGTCCATGAACTCACAAAGCCAGCAAAAATTGGGCTTAAACTTCATCTTCGAGCGTATAAAAAATAATGAAAGTATAGGGAAAAAAGCTTCCTGTACAGAATACATACAGAAGACGAGTAAAATCTCGCCAAACTTCCCTTTCTCTTTACATCAAAATGGTGACATCGGTCAATAAGGCTTTTTACGCTTCCTATCAGTAGGACTGCTGATTATATGTGGGGTATCAAACACGTCGGTACATGGTTCTACGTGCGACGGATTGGGGTCTTTGGATTCGAGCAACCTTAACCTGGTATTCGCGTAAAAGCATGCAAATTCCATCGTGTCCGGAAGGTTTTGAGTCGGTTGATGAAAGCTGTTCATTTGTGGAACGTCGTTTTAAGTTCTGGTCAAATTTGAAAAGCACGGTGGCTTATGTTTCATTCTAGTTTTTATTTTTTATAGTGATCGTGATCGTTACAAACAGTATTGCTCGGGAAATTGCAAAGTGGGATCTAGAAGACGCTACTTCTAATGTATATCAACGTGATACCATGGCGTAGGTAATCATATACATTTGTCGAGTGTGCCTAATACATGACTATTTTGTTATTCCTAATCTAATCTACAATATAAAGCATCGCTTTATTTCGCATTTTCTTCTTCACCAGAGCCCTCACATCCTATTATACGGAGCTTTATATCATTGAGTATTGACATGTTAGGAGCTCCTAGACGTCATGAATCCATGTGTCAATAGCCAATGTCAAGATAACGGAGAGTTACTTACCCGAATAGAAATTATTATAGCCTGTCTGAGTTACGACCTAGTAACTGGCTCGCCCAATTGAGCCCATACGAACTGACCATTGGTTGGCTCGCTATGAGCTAGTAATATTGTGAATGTTTTGTTATCGAGTCCTTGTCTAGTCACTGCCCAGCTGATCTTGGCCACAAATGACAAAGTAAGGTTATGTGACTACGTGTAGTTCCATCGAGCGAATGACTCATGGTTGGTTAGCTAACTTGAGTTTTAGATGGCTATGCAAAAGAAAAAAATTCTCAAGTGGGCATGACGCCATGACCTAGCCAACACTAGCTAACTGCGGCATGCGCCCCTTGGCTATTCATTGCCCAGCCGATCTTGGTCACAAATTACAAAGTGTGGTTATGTGACTGCATGTAGTTCCATCGAGCGATTGGCTCATGGCTGGCTAAGAAACTTGAGTTACAGATGGCATTACGAATGCAAGCAATCTCATGGCGAGATACCTACTTGCAAGTAGGTATCTCGCCGTGACCTAGCCAGCTATGCGGCTGTGCACCCCTTGGCTAGTCAGTGCCCAGCCGAGCTTGGTCACGAATGATAAAGTGTGGTTATGTGACTACGTGTAGTTCTATCGAGCGATCGGCTCATGGCTGACTAAGCAACTTGAGTTACAGATGACGTTGCGAATGCAAACATTCTCAAGTAGGTCTCGCCATGATCTAGCCAGCTAACTGCTGCTGTGCACCCCTTGGCTAGTCACTGCCCAGCCGATCTTGGTCACAAATGACAAAGTGTGGTTACCCTAGTGGAAAACGTAACTCATCACCGCCTAGCCACAAGCTAGTAAAGTAATGTTTCGAATTGCCATTAGCTACCCGTCTTAGCGATTGACTACCCAGCCTTGTAACGCTTTGGTCCTTTAGTAACTGAATACAAAAAATTAGATGGTGACTAGATAGAAAGAAATATTCCAGGGCTGTATTATATTTGTGACCTAGCCATGAAATAGTTTTTTCAGCTAGCGACTGGGAACAAAAACATAGGTGGCGATTAGATTTTTTAAAAATTGCGGCTATATATTTATATTTTCGTGATTTTTTTTCACATTACTTACATCATTGGATCCTTTTACGATATTCTTCGTCGTTCATTAATTAGGGTTATGATAGTTGCGCTGTAAATATATGAATGGTTCAATTTTAAATTATCTCAGACAAACGCAAGTGGTTTCGATCCCGGGACCTCTGGGTGATAAGTTGTGACGTTGTCCACTGAGCCAATTCTACTTGTTTAATTTCTGAATGTTCTAATCGTCTACATATGTTACACTACACAATGTCAGATTATTGAAAAATGGGTGGACTAACATATGTAAATAACATTATTGAATAGATGACTCAATTGCATTCGCATTGAGAGCAATAATCGCATAGAATTACATAACCTTAAATTGTATTTGTCCGATCATTTATACCGACCAGTGTTTTTATTCGAATTTCACCCCCCTCACATCCTTCACCCCCCTTCACATCCCCTCCCACCCCCGATAAGGGCGGGTTCCGGAAGTTGGAAATCGTTGCCAATTTTTTTGTGGCTTTCGTTAGGTACTAGGAACGATCGGTGCAAATAAAAAAACTGGGAATCCCTACATCGCTGGAAATACAATTTTTATTCGACTTTCACTCCCCCATAAGGGTGGGTTCCGGAAGTTGGAAATCGTTGCCAATTTTTTTGTGGCTTTCGTTAGGTACTAGGAACGATCGGCGCAAATAAAAAAACTGGGAATCCCTTTATCGACGGAAATACAATTTTTATTCGAATTTCACCCCCTCTCCCACCCCCGATAAGGGCGGGTTCCGAAAGTTGAAAATCGTTCCCAATTTTTTTGTGGGTTTCTTTAGGTACTAGGAACAATCAGCGCAAATAAAAAACTGAGAAATCCTTTACCAGCGCAAATACGATTTTCATTCGACTTTCTCTCCTCCATAAGGGTGGGTTCCGGAAGTTGGAAATCGTTGCCAATTTTTTGTGGCTTTCGTTAGGTAGTAGGAACGATGGGCGCAAATAAAAAAAACTGGAACTCCCTTTATCGCCGGAAATACAATTTTTATTCGAATTTCACCCCCTCACCCACCCCCGATAAGGGCGGGTTCCGTTAGTTGAAAATCGTTCCCAATTTTTTTGTGGGTCTCTTTGGGTACTAGGAACAATCAGCGCAAATAAAAAACTGAGAAATCCTTTACCAGCGGAAATACGATTTTCATTCGACTTTCACTCCTCCCTATAGGTGGGTTCCGGAAGTTCGAAATCGTTGCTAATTTTTTCGTGGCTTTTCGCAGATGCCCTAAATTGATGCCGCAAATTAAAAAACTGGGAATGTCATTATCACGTCATTATCACGAGATATTATTTTTTTTTCACTTTTAACCCCTCAATAAGTCGGATTGTGGGCCACCAAATTTAAAAAAAAAATTTTGTATAGCCTGTACAGATATTCTGGAGTCATAATGTACCCGAAGAAAATTAATTTAAAGTTTAAAAAAATTCAAAGATTTTCGTTGGAATCCAACGATGCAAACTTCAGGCTCATAGTGTTGGCTAGGTCATCGAGAGATACCGACTTGAGGATTTTATTCATTCGCAACGTCATCTGTACCTCAAGTTGCTTAGCCAGCCATGAGCCAATCGCTGGATGGGACTACATGTAGTCACATAACCACACTTTGTAATTTGTGACCAAGATCGGCTAGGCAGTGACTAGTCAAGGGGCGCATGCCGCAGTTAGCTAGTGTTGGCTAGGTCATGGCGTCATGCCCACTTGAGAATTTTTTTCTTTTGCATAGCCATCTAAAACTCAAGTTAGCTAGCCAGCCATGAGTCATTCGCTCGATGGAATTACACGTAGTCACATAATCTTACATTGTCATTTGTGACCAAGATCAGCTGGGCAGTGACTAGACAAGGGCTGGATAACAAAACATTCACGATATTACTAGCTCATAGCGAGCCAACCATTGGTCAGTTCGTATGGGCTTAATTGGGCGAGCCAGTTACTAGATCGTAACTCAGACGGGCTAGAACAATTCCTACTCGGGTATGTGAATACGTGTAGTTCCACCGAGCGACTGACTCATAGTTGGTTAAGCAACTTGAGTTACAGATGACGTTGCGAATGAATAAAATCCTCAAGTCGGTATATCGCGATGACCTAGCCAACACTTGCCAACTGCGGCCGCACTGGCCGGAATAAATGATCGGACAAATACAATTTAAGGTTATGTAATTCTATGCGATTATTGCTCTCAATGCGAATGCAATTGAGTCATCGATTCGATAATGTTATTTACATTTGTTAGTCCACCCATTTTTCAATAATCTGACATTGTGTAGTGTAACATATGTAGACGATTAGAACATTCAGAAATTAAACAAGTAGAATTGGCTCAGTAGACAACGTCACAACTCATCACCCAGAGGTCCTGGGATCGAAACCTCGTTACGGCGTAAGCGTTTGTCTGAGATAATTTAAAATTGAACCATTAATATATTTACAGCGCAAATATCATAATCCTAATTAGTGAACGACGAAGAATATCGTAAAAGGGTCCAATGATGTAAAAAATGTGAAAAAAAATCACGAAAATATAAATATATAGCCGCAATTTTTTAAAAATCTAATCGCCACCTATTTTTTTATTCCCAGTCGCTAGCTGAAAAAACTATGTCATTGCTAGGTCAGAAATATAATACAGCCCTGGGATATTTCTTTCTATCTAGTCACCATCTAATTTTTTGTATTCAGTTACTAGAGGACCAAAGCGTTACAAGGCTGGGTAGTCAATCGCTAAGACGGCTAGGTAATGGCGATTCGAAACATTACTTTACTAGCTTGTGGCTAGGCGGTGATGAGTTACGTTTTCCACTCGGGTATTGATTGGTGAGAATAAACACGATTTGAACTGTCAGGTAATTTGTCATGACGTTCTTTTGTAGCTGAGCACCGAAAACATCAAAATCGAGTTCACCGAGCACGTGATAACGTAGCTGATAATTCCCCCGACAGGAAACTTGAACTGTGTTCGATGCGAAATAAAAAATTAATTGGACAAAACTTGGCTCTGTCCGTCCAAAAGGCTTGGCCATCTGAGCGGAATAATCCGATTGGATATGTATAATGTTATGATCCTCCGAATGTGGCACTGTTTAAGCAACTTCATGTGTTACTTAAGGGGGGACTGTCTTTTTTTTCGCAAAATTTACCGCTTTTTGGGAATTTTTTTGTGAAGAAAGTATACAACGGAAAACTTGTGAAACTTGGCATATAGTTTTATTGATCTGTTTACTACACACAAAAGAATTTTTAAACAATTTCATCAAAAAATCCGCCTCCCGCCCCCCTCGATGCGCGATGGTCCTTTTTTGATGGTGTGCACGATTACAGCCTTCACGTTCATCCTGCAACAAAAACCCAAAAAGCATTTTACTTTAGACACATATAGCTATCGTTCGATGAAGGGGAAAAAAAATTGACGATTTGGTGATGTTTTGAACTTGAAGTATCGATTTTTCGAAAAAAATTGATCGATTTTTTGTTATAAATAAAAAACTATTAAACGTATTGCTTTTTTGCTTCATCAAACGATAAAAGGATGTCAGCTGAGCATTCTGTCCAAATTTGAAGGCAATCGGTTGAATAGTTTTTGAGAAATCGTGCACACCAGTTGTGAAAAAGCTGTTTCGAGAAAAACGCGTTTAAGGGGGGATTATTTGATGAAATTGTTTAAAAAAATTTTTGTATGTAGTAAACAGATCAATAAAACTATATACCAAGTTTCACAAGTTTTCCGTTGTATACTTTCTTCACAAAAAAATTCCCAAAAAGCGGTAAATTTTGCGAAAAAAAAGACAATCCCCCCTTAATTGGAGCGTCCCTTATACTCCTACTTATTGATAGGAGAATATTGATTAAAAACATATTCACATTGAGTGTTTTTGTGAAGGAATTCCGAGACGACATACAACAACCTCATTTCCGATCGCTACAAAAGTGTGAAATAGTACGAATGCGTCAGATTATTAAAAATAATCCGATTTATATACTTAATACTTGTAGTAATCCAATGCTCTCAGAAAAAATACGCTTGTTGACCTAATTTTTATGTAATTTCAAGTTTAATTTGAACTTCCGATATTGGTTTTTTTACCACTTGCTACGATAAAGAGACGTGACAGCAAGGCAACAGCTGACTGTAGTCCTAATCTCATCTCACACGTTCGCATTTCCACACATATTTTTAACCGACATATTTCGCCGACACAAATTTTCCACGCTTTTTACCAGTCGGTGCCCGAATACAATGCTTTATATGTCCCGCCCTCGACATTGTTTTGACAGATCGACGTTGAAAAGCATGGAGGTTAAACTCGCCTGGTTGTGTAAAAAGAGACGGAGATAAAACCAATGTTGCCAAATATCAAACCTAGAAATACTGCGAAAATCGTTGGAATAACCATTTTTGCATTTTTCTAATGAAATGTGAACATTCATTAAACGGTTTTCACATGGAAAATTTTTGTTATTACAAATTATTTTTTTCTGCATATGTTAAAAATATACATTGTATAAGTCTCAAGTATTATCAGTGGTATGACTAGTGTGAAGCAATAGGATTACCTTGAGGAAATAAAATTTTTGTCGCCAATCGGTCAATACATGTCTTTGATGTTTTATGAGTCTTTTATGTTAGCGTAATTTCCGAGCAGTGGTTGGCGCCGCCGCACGAGTTCGGATTCGTGATGCGAGGGTAACTGATTCGAGTCCACGTGCGGAAACTTTTTTTTTCTTCAGCTTCTTTTCCATTTTTACGACACTTACCCAGCAAATGCACCGAAATAATTCAAACTGTATCGTATGTTATTTATATTTTCACAAAAGGCTTTCTTGGAAAATTAAGTATTAATAAATGCACTGGAAAGAAAAAGTTCGTACTACAGCTGTCTATAATCTGGAAGAAATAAAAAAACTTTAATAATTTCCTGATATTCTAAGAATAAATGTTTATGTATGAAAAAAATGCCGCTTTATTTTGTCTTTCCCTAGAAATGTCTAGAAAATTATCATTTCTGAACATAGTTATCAAATCAAGATTAAGTAATTTTTACAAATTGAAAGAATAAGAACAAACAACATTCGTTGTTAATTATCCTAACTGAGTAATTTGAGGTTCCCGCCCATAATTACCGAAAGGGGATAAGATAGGTAGCATTTGTGTCGTTTTCGACGTTGCTATGATTGCACAGCCAAATATTTGGTGTGCTTGATTTTCGCACGCATTCGCTATTAAATACATTAATAGGTTCACAACGGTACTGTGAATCCTCATGTTCACGATACCAAGGGTTAGCCCGATAATTAGTCGAACGGGACCTATTTTTTTTAGCTTAGGAGATATTAATAATGTACTGAAAAATGATCGGGACTTTTCTATAAGCGTAATGGAATTAGCCCACAAAATTCATCGATTTTCCGTTTTTTTCTCTAAAATACAGTACTGCGGATCGTATCCAAACACCCAGGATGATCAGCAAAGGGATTATAAACTTCCAGAAAAATTTAAGCTCAGTCCCGAGTGGAAAACGTAACTCATCACCGCCTAGCCACTAGCTAGTAAAGTAATGTTTCGAATCGCCATTAGCTAGCCGTCTTAGCGATTGACTACCCAGCCTTGTAACGCTTTGGCCCTCTAGTGACTGAATACGAAAAATTAGATGGTGATTAGATAAAAAATATTTGCGGCTATATATTTATATTTTCGTGATTTTTTTTGCACATTATTTACATCATTGGACCCTTTAGCGATATTCTTCGTTGTTCATTAATTAGAGTAATGATATTTGCGCTGTAAATATATTAATGGTTCAATTTTAAATTATCTCAGACAAACGCTTGTGCCGTAACGTGGTTTCGATCCCGGGACCTCTGGGTGATGAGTTGTGACGTTGCCCACTGAGCCAATTCTACTTGTTTAATTTCTGAATTTTCTTATCGTCTACATATGTTACACTACACAATGTCAGATTAATGAAAAATGGGTGGCTTAACAAATGTAAATAATATAATCGGATCAATGACTCAATTGCGTTCGCATTGAGAGCGATAATCGCATAGAATTACATAACCTTAAATTGTCCGATCATTTATTCCGGCTAGTGCGGCCGCAGTTGGGAAGTGTTAGCTAGGTCATCGCGATATACCGACTTGAGGATTTCATTCATTTGCAACGTCATCTGTAACTCAAATTGTTTAAGTAACCATAAGCCAGTCGCTCGATGGAATTACACGTATTCACATAACCACACTTTGTCATTTGTGGCCAAGATCGGCTGGGCAGTGACTAGCCAAGGGGCGCATAGCCACAGTTAGCTAGTGTTGGCTAGGTCATGGCGTCATGCCCACTTGAGAATATTTTTCTTTTGCAAAGCCGTCTAAAACTCAAGTTAGCTAGTCATCGATGAGCCATACGCTCGATGGAACTATACGTTGTCACATAACCTCACTTTGTCATTTGTGACTAAGATCAGCTGGGCAGTGACTAGACAAGGGCTGGATAACAAAACGTTCACAATATTACTAGCTCATAGCGAGTCAACCATTGGTCAGGTCGTATGAGCTCAATTGGGCGAGCCGGTTACTAGGTCGTAACTCAGACAGGCTAGAACAATTTCTACTCGGGGTGCAGCGGTGGTAACATTTCGCCCTAGCCCATTGAGAGAGGTTTCTTGAAGTTAAGGTTGTTGCTTGAAAATATTGGAGTAAATCGATATTAATGGAAATTTAACTAATTTTTATGGTTTATTTTCTGAATATACTGGCAAAAGGAGAACGGAGGTTTCCGCACTCGTTTATTAAATATTAAATTTCATCAATGCGGCCAATCTCTACTTGATCGCATTGGTTGTACGGGGCAACGTCGTTACCCTTTCAGTTTGTCGGGTATACCTTCCGCATTTATGAAGAAAGCGACCGAAAAAAACGGATATAGTGTGCAAGATAGCGTACAGAACAATATTACCGAAGAACAATAGACAGGTTACCGATCTAATTAATGGAAGTGTATGAAAAATATGCGTCCAGTTTAGGAAAAAGTGAGGCTTGTTGGGGAGTATGTATTAAAATGTGGCAACGTCGGAACTATGGGAATAGCAGAACCAATCGCAAATCTAGCGCACCATTTTCGGATACGTTAAAGTCGATTATGTCTAATGGGAACTTATTCATTTATTTATTATGATGTAATCCTTTTTTTCTAGCTTCATTGCAGCGCACTAATATTTTTTCCTGAACTATTTGATGCATCCTTTTTCTCTCCCATAACCTCTGAAAACGCCGACCGGCACGAAACGCGCGTCACACAGCCGCGACCTGCGATAGTCACTACAGTGTCAACCTGACAGCCTCGAATTACGACAGAACCGTGCGACGTTGTCAAAGCTCGTGTCTATTTTAAGGGGTGAGATGCGGTCAGAATTTTCAAAAAATCGATTTTTTAAACATTTTCTTAAAGTATGATGTTTCGAAAATATTCTCTGAAAATTTCAAGTCAATCCGATGAATAGTTTCCAGGGTATCCCACAATTAGTGAAGGGGCGGCGGGTCTCCATGGCAGGTAGCGGCTAACAATCGCGCAAACGATAATACCCGGGAAGGCAGAATGCTTCGAAGGCAACAATATATTGATATTTTTGAAGCTTCCATATCGGCAGAAGCCCTATCGTATGGGCCAGGAATTGATGATTCGATGTAAGTAATTTTTTAATTAGTATTTCTATACATAAATCAAATGTAAAATTGGAAAACATTTTTAGAAATTTCCAAAAATGTATTACTCAAAAAGTATAAACTTTAGCCAAATTTTATAAGGAATACTTTCGTTTTTAAATTGCCCAAAATATTTTTAAAAAAATAATAATTCATCTCGAAAAACTTTAATTTTTTGAAAAATTGTTTTAACAATTGGCTATAAACAATTGAATGCTCGACATTTCGGCAAAAAATTCCGATATTCGGATTCAGCGCATCAAAAAATACATTAAAAAAGTTTAACTTCATCCATGGAGCTCAAAATGTTACGACCATATAATACCGTATCCACATCGAAAAACTTTAAACGTGTTTTTTTCGAGACTATGTTTTCCAAGTCGGTGACCACTACAATTCAAAAACCACTCGATGGATTTTGATGAAATTTGGTGTGCTTATTGATAGCATGAAAAACTAGTCCATAGTCGGAGGATTTTCATTTTTGTTGAGAATTTCTATTTTCTTAAAACAATAAACAAGCGATTTTTTGGTCGAAAATCGAAATTTATCTGTCGGAAGCCGCCATTTTGTTAATTTAAAAAAAAGCTCCGATTAAGGACTAGATTTATTATTAAACTAATGATTTTTTTTGGTTTTTTGATTTCAGAAGATATAGTAAAATTTTATGATGGTCACCGCAAAGCACTACATGTCGAAGGGGGTCCGACAAAGATGGCGATGTTTTCATGAATAATCAATATTTTTCTTTGAAAATTTGTACAAAAAAGACATAAAAAGTCTGTGTAACCACTTTTGTAAAACAAACTTAATTACTATAAAAAAAATGATTGAACATGCTCGTTTTTTCACGCCTCTGACGGCATCTCAGCCCTTAATAGGATTTTTAAACTTCTTCGAATTAGCATATATGTAAATAATAATTACGATTATTTACCGTACATTTGAAAATTTTCGCAATATTCAGTCGCCCACGTCATTAATATTGTGCTGCAAAAAGTTGGCATTGGTGACGTCACATAATGTATTAGCATAGGAACTTCGGATATCCCTCCATCCTTCAAAAATGCAACAGCTTTAAAAGACGGACACGGGATAATTTGTAAGAACTATAAAAGTGCGGCGATGAGGAGGGGAGCTGAACATTTTCATTTTAATTAGTGGGGGGGCGTGGTATAAAAAACTTTGGAAACCCTTGCCCTAATCCCATAACAACCTTAATGGTGCGTTGGGATTGTATCGCGGAATCCAAGAACGCCACGTAGCCGCCAACAGCTGCGTTTAGTTGTCGATCCTTGATTATTCAAGTTGATCTACGCTCATTATCATTTGCGCACGAAGAAAGACGTCATTTTCGAGATAAAGAAGTTGTCTCAATATTATAAACCTCGCAAGGTTCTGGAGTAGCGTTTTAGAATAAATAGGCTTCACAGAAGGAAAGACGGTGGAGTAGTTCTTCAACAAGTTGGCAGGGGACCGTCTTTGTCCGTGTCATTGGTGCTAAAGTCGGGTTTTCCATTCTTCCTATATCGATATGGAAATAACAAGAGGTTACAGCGCTCTTTCTATCCTATTCATGGCAGTGCTTGTTGTGTATGGGGTGCTAAATACGTCGGTACATTGTCAGCTATTGGAGATGTATGACGGGAGGGCGGCGAAACTTGGATTGCATGGTCAAACGCGTTATCAAAATCCGACGTGCCCAAAAGGTTTCCAGTGGATCCATAACAACTGTCATGTAGTAATGATAGAGAGTTAATAAGGACGAGTTCGCTGCTGCTGATCATGTGAGGCCACACTTAATGTTATCTCCATTATACCGACCGAAACCTGGAAACTTTATTGGGGGGAGGTTGTTTCAAGTTATAATTAAGTTTGATACAACCGTCGCTTTATTATTCATACTTTTGTTTTATTTCGTTGCAGCGATCTGGATCGTGACAACGCATCTTCCCCGGAAAGCGGCGAGATCATATGCACAAAACCAATTTCTTATTGTATATCAAGATAATGTAATGTTTTCATGATATATAAATATGATAGATCCTAATTCACGACGTTTGCCTTCGCTGTATTGCACTTTTTTACCTTTCGCCGTGGTGTTTCGACAAGTTGAGAGGTTTCGCGTAACCTTTGAATATCTGGATATATTGATGATCTCAGCCGATACCAAGTTAACCGATATCAAAAATAAAGGTTGACATGCTAGTTGAGAAAAAAACAGACATCATTGCAACTGTAATGAAATTCGTTCATGCGTTTTCTTTTAGCTGAGCACCTCAACCATGGAAATCGTATTCGTCAAGCACGTACAAACGACTTGCCCATATTATCATCATCATGCAGCTGATAACTAATAATCGACCAGAAATTTAAACTGTATTCCAAATAAAGGATAAGCTGTATTCATTTTTTTAATTGTTGGCCCTCTCTATAATATTGGTCGATTCAACGATATAATATCAAAACACCGAAGAGTTACATGTTGATCGGCGAAAACAAACATGATTGGGACTGTCAGGGAAATCATGATGGCATTCCCATGGCAGCATCTTGCTGATATTGTAATATTACGCAGCTGATAATTAACAACCGGCAGGAGATTTAAACTGCATTCAATACGAAATAACAAATTAAGGGGCCAGTCCACTTTGAAAATGAAAAAAAATCGAAAGCAAGTAAGACTTGAAGATATCGACGATGATGAGCAATCAGAAGGGATTTTGTACGGTGCAGGAGTTGCCGATTGAGTTTAGGTAAGAGTTTTTCATAGTATAAACTTCAAACGCGTTTTTCTCGAAACAACGTTTTCAAAATCTAGCTCCATCGTATCTCTAAAACTAATAAACGGATTCTCTTGAAATTTGAAGCACATATTGTAAACATGATTCGCAAGAAGATGACTCTCGATGGTTTTAAAATTTTGATTTTTACTCTTTTTTTGCGAAAAACTGCGAAAAACCGCGTTTTTTTTAAATTTTCGTTTTTCATCTGCCATTTTTTTATGTTTTTGATAAAACTTTATATCCGAGGGTCATTTTGTAGCTGGTGTCATACTGAATCTAATGGACTTTGATTTTTTTTTGTCTCAGACAAACCGTTGCCGAGTTGTGATGGAGCTACCTAGCCCACCTATTTTTGAAACATTACGTTAAACTATAGTTTTTGTACTTAAAAATGATTAAAAATGAATTAATTTTTTTTTAAATGTATTTCAAGACTTTATTTATCAAGCCCAACAACTTTTATATTCATGTCTTTTATAAAATCCTCAAAAAAAATCGCGGAAATAGCCTTTTCGTGGCTCCAAAGTGGACTGGCCCCTTAATTTGAAAAAACGTGGCTCTCGTCGTTCAAAAGACTTGCCCATTTGACACGGAATATCACTTAAAAATGATATTGGGGCTGCTGTGGATTAACATTAAATGAAGCTATATTTGATCCTTAGGCTAAGGGAGATCGATAAAAAATCAGCTCTATTTGTTCAAAACTCGTTTCCATTTGAGCGGAATAATTAAACCACACATGTGAATTGCGCTAATGATTATTCGAAGTCGGGGTTATTAATACCGTCTTTACGTATTCCAGTGACCACACATTTTAACGAATTATAAAAGTGTAAAGCAAAAATGTGGCCCAGAATAAATAACGCGAAATGAGCCAGCACGCAGCCAGCAATGATGAAACTTCAACGCTTATCATGCCATTCATTAAGCCGTATCTTTTTTTTCTTAATAATGTCAAATTAACAAGAGGAACGCTTTGTCTCCGATGATACTGAAAAAAAGTATATAGAAGTATCCACAAACGTTTTGGTATATATGGGCGTAGAGAGTCCCAATAAAAGTCATATTTCAACACAGTCGATACAGAAGCGTCTGAGTCCGAGTTATTAGCATTAAATTTGGATTCGCCTTTTTCTTTTTGGTTATCGAAATGCAGACATCGAGTAGGTGCAGTACTCTCTTCGTTCTGTCGGTAGTACTACTCATAATTTTGGTGGTCCTCAACACGTCGGTACATTGTTTGCCATACTGGGGACACACTCCCCTGGAACACCAGAAATGGGCAAAGGAAAACCAGGCGTGCCCTGCAGGTTTCACGTGGGCTCGTGGAAACTGTTACGTAATAACGATAGAGAGCTGATAAGGAAATAAGGCCTGCTAAGGCCTAAGTAAGTCCATATTTAGTTTGATTCCCTTACTGCGAACGCCCTCTGCGACCGTGATTTCGGGGACATTGCTCCGTCCTTTAGTTTAGCTTTCACAGATCGTCGTTTTATGATGCAGGATGGTCTTTTTTTGCAGTGACTAAATTGGTCGCACACCGTAAACGCTTGAAAATCGCGATTACAAAACGAAATTTCTATTTTATATCAATATGATGTCATAACGTGCGAAAATATTAGTGAAGTTTTTAAAATATATTAATATTTTTCCCCTAAATCACGTTGTTCGCGATTTTTCTGTCTCGCATTTTCTGTCACTAGCGATCCTTCAATTCAACACTTAAGGCCTTAGGCCACAGTAACGGGTAGAAAATCAAGTGCGAATTTAACAATTTTTTTTCGCATTGAAAAATGATTCATTCATAAAATGAATTACACATCTATTTAGTATGAATAGATAGAAAAGCTGTTAGAAAGTATATATATATTTTTGACGTACAAAATGGCCGGCTACTAATATTTTCTTCTATCTTTTTTTTTAGGCGCTCCACGGCGTGACATTTAGCATCCACAATTTCTTACCTAGAACAAAAACAAAAATTCTCGTCAATCTACATCAGAATACCTAGAGAAGTACGTACGGAATTTAAAAAATATTGTTTTATTCAAAAGTTGTAGGTATTTGAACTTAAGAAATGAATTTTCAGTGAAAAATTTCGTTATAACTGCTCACAAACTGGTTATAAAATAAAAAGTTTTCGATTAATCCGAAATTCCATACGTACTTCTCTGCGAAATGCAATTAGGAACATAACTTTTAAATTTGAAATAAATCGAGTGAAAATTGTTGAAGTTATTTGACACGCCAATTGGAAAAAAGCTGTTTTGAGAAGTTTCGAGTAGTCGGCCATTTTGTACATCAAAAAACATATATATTTTCTAACAGCTTGATATTCATACTAAATAGATATGTAATTAATTTTATGAGTGAATCACTTTTTCATACGAAAAAAATTGTTAAATTCGCAACTTGATTTTATGCCCGTTACCGTGGCCTAAGGCCTCAAGACCATGTATCACACTGACCGAGCAGCCATGAGTGCGAGAGAGATAGCTGATTTACTGATTCCCAGTGTTCTCCTAACTGGTTGATTTTTTGTAAAAACGAAAAGAAACACCTTCTACTCTGATGAACGACGAACAACTCCTTTCTCTTCGTTTGCCCGAAATGTGGTCCGCCTGAGACAGAACTTGGCAGTAGGATTTTTGCCGATCGAACATGTGAGCCATGTCTTTAAGAGTCCAGTTCACTTTGGAAATTTCAAAAAATCGATTCTTTTTACTGTTTTCGAAAGTACATACATTCAGAAATATTGTGTCAAAATTTTATAAAAATCCGAGCTCTCTAAGTATTTTTTTCACCTGAACGTCAGGGCCTCATTTCGTCTACCTGAGCGTATAGCGCGCTCGGCCGGTCATAGTATGAACTTCAAACGCATTTTTCTCGAAACAACGTTTTCAAAATCTAGCTCCATCGTATCTCTAAAACTAATAAACCGATTCTCTTAAAATTTGAACCACATATTGTAAACATGATTCGCAAGAAGATGACCTTCGATGGTTTAAAAATTTTGATTCTTACTCTTTTTTTGCAAAAAACTGCGAGAAAAACAGGTTTTTTTACTTTTTTTCGTTTTTCATCTGCCATTTTTTATTTTTTGATAAAACTTTATGTCTGAGGGTCATTTTGTAGCTGGCGTCATACTGAATCTAATAGACTTTGATTTTTTTGTTTCAGACAAGCCGTTGCCGAGTTGTGATAGAGCTACCTAGCCAACCTATTTTTGAGGCGTTACGTTCAACTGTTGTTTTTGTACTTAAAAATAAATAAAAATTAATTAATTTTTTTTTAAATGTATTTCAAGACTTTATTTATCAAGCCCAACAACTTTTAGCAGTTGTGCAAAAAGCCGAAGAAAATTGGTCATTTCATTTTGATGATTATTACATGATGTTTAGGAACAATAAACTTGTTCCTTTAATTGTTTTGTAAAACTTTGCTCAATCGGTCCGGAAAAACAGTTCAATGGATCAATTAAAAAATTAACAGGGCTATTGGGGATACATTTAGCTGAAAAAAAACGCGGCAAAATTAGTCTTACCATCAATATTTGTACAGTGGTAGTAGATTTACTGAAAAACCATAAAAAGTATTTTTTGCCCTTCTTTCAAATTAATGTTAAGGATTTAAAAAAATTCTAAAAAACCAACGAAGGGGGCTGGTAAAAAATGTGTTCAAGTTTTCAAAGCTGCCCTTTAATTCCCGTTGCGATCATTTATTGCTGAGATATCGATGACCAAAGACACACGGATCTTTTTCCATTCAACATCGGATATCTCAGCAAAAAATTGATGTCGAGAGACAAAAAAAAACAAATTGAAGCTAAATAAACAAGCTAACTGACCTATACATAGAGTCAACCGAACAAAAAAACCCTAGCCCGTGGACCCTTTAAAAAATTATAAATTAGAAATGTTTTTCGTCCGCAATTTCTTATGATTGCGCGATAACCGTAGCTCACAAAAAAAAGTTTGATAAAAGATTACGAAACTAGAACTTTGAAGCTTCAAAGGCTTTTCTTCCATCTCGATGCGACAGCGCTTCAAAAAACACTAAAAAAATAAAGAAACTTTCTGTTCCTTTAATTTTTTGAAGTAGTATACAAAATGTACGGTCAAAAACACGAACTTTTTTTCAAACTTGTCTCTATTATTTAAATTATTTTTTAATTTCCCTCCTACTTGATTGCTAAAATTAACATAATTAACGAAAATATTCCACTCTGAGTTCCAGAATTAAATTTACGATAGTTCTACTGCGTTCCGCGGAGAGGGTCGGAGGTTGACGTTTACATCGTTGGATCGCAACGAAAATTAATATTTGTGAATTTCTTTCAATTATTTTGGCAAACTTTGCTTACAAAAATCCTCCAATCATGTTTTCAATATATTTATTTAGCGATCTACAATATAAATCTTTGAAAAAAAGATTTTCTATAACAATAAAAATATGGAAAATAAAATGTAATCAAGAGCTTTCGTTGCCTTCCAACGATGCAAACTTGCATGGAGAGGGTTGACTGAAAACCAGTAGTGCTATAGCGACTCGTGCATCGCCATTTTCTATTCTTTTGATAAATAAACTTTTTTTACATACTTCAATATATACATAATAAAGCCTAAAATTTCTTTTGGCCATGTATTTTTATTGCTTTTTTTTTAATGCTAAAGAAAACGGTCGAAAATGGGCAGTGACAGTGGTGTCTTCCTTTCTTGCCATGCTGGGTCATTTTGACCCGGACAAATTTGAAATAAAATGTTCACGTTCCCAAAATAAAAAGTTTTCAATAATTTTTTGAACACTTTAATTTTGGACTTTTCGAGTTGCTAAAGACTTGGCCTGTGGGGGGGTGGTAACATGTGACCATCCTTTTTAATAACTTTAAACAAATTAATAACTTAAAAAAAAACAACGGAGGTTCAGCCCGGACAGTGTCTTATCCTTCTCGACAAGTTTGATCGTCAATATTTTGTCCATCATCCACCAGTATCGGGCAACGGAGAAGAAACTGGTGCGCTGGTCACGACGTTGCTCGAACCATAGAGAACATATTTTCCGATGAGCTTTAGCAGGGCAGATCCTCTGTTGCACTCCTTGCCACCGACCCAATTGAGAACAATGTCAACGGACTCCAGACATATTTTCCTTATTCAATTTCCGTAATCGCTTCCACGCTCGAGAAGATGACCGTGCCGGGCGACTTGAGCTCCTCGTATTTCGGTTTGCTGCAAACCCAAGGTCGTGATGCCGTGGACCGCCTGTGGCAATTGAACGACTCCCTGGCCCACACCATCGCCGGCGACGTGGATCAGCAGAGTCTTGCCAGGCGTAATACATGCAAGCTTGAACAGTAGTATGTAAACGACGGCGTAATTCATGGTGATAGTTGTCGCATTTAAGTATCCCATTCCGGCTAGTGCGGCAAAAACCGAGTTAGCCGGAACCACGATGAGCTCCGACCAGGCTTTGAGATCGGGCACAGCGACGACTAGGTCTCCTACTTTCAAGTTTTCGACTTCCTCGCCAATGACCTCGATTTCACTAGCGCACTCGGAGCCCATGGTGAACACCGTTTGCGGTGGAGAATCGATGACTCCCTGTCGGGTCATAAGATCCTGGACGTTGAGGCCAAATGCTTTGACCCAGATAAGCACGCCACCCTTGATACCCCCGAAACCGTTGAGTATGATAGAACGCATGTACCTTGGTGATAAAGACGTCCGGTGGACGGTAGGAATGAGATCGAATTCCCCGCGACGAACGGTGGCGCACCGGAAAGTGGCGGCGCGCTCTGGCAAGACGAAGTCGCAGGTTGCGATCAGCAACAAGGGCGCGATGTGAACCCCGGAGCGGCATCGCCGGGTCTCGGCGAACGAGTCGCGTGCGGAAACGATAGTCGTTGCGAGATCGAGCGAGAGAGCAGACGTATTGCGTGTGGCGTCGGCGCGTAAACCAGCCGGAGTAAACGACACGCGGCCTGTGTGTGCCGACCATTCAACGTGGCCTGTGTGGCCTTCTTGTAACCATCGCGAATCGGACAGACGTGTCCAGTCATTAATTATACGCGATACATAATTAGGATTAATTAGAGTATTAACCCCCCCCCCCGTGTTACTCTGCACGACCTCCCGCCTCCAGAGCCATTTCTTTCCCCTTTAAGGTAGTACGTGCACGCACCTCCTCATTAGAAAAAAAATTGATTTTTTTGTATGCTGTAGTAGAGGCATAAAAATGACGTCCGCGAAAACTCTGCAGGCCTTACCGGCTAAATACAATAGTAATTAATTATCAAAAACAATGCATTTAACCCGCACCATATAGGGAATACGCGCGGATCGAGCTTTGGAACGGAAATAACAATAGTTCCCGATTAGATCAGGGCCATGCGAAAAGCGACGAATAACAAGAAAACTGTCGAGGTCACGTATATTCCATAAAAAATATAGGTTACGGGACATTTCGCGCAGATATCATCAATTCAATCGACAAATTTTTGCGTTCGCTAGCCACGTCTGCCATCTCCCTTGTTACAATATGCACATTACACATACGGTAAAGATACACATGCTTGACATGTATCGAAAGCACCTGAATACAGCGTTGCCACGGATATTGCCGGAATTATGAAATGGCGGCCTGTGGCAACTCAAGTCAAATCTGATTGCGATTTTACTTCACTTACAAAACTATAATACAAACAGTCATCACATGCACTTCTCAAATAATTAATTTCTGTATCATGTTTATTGTTTTTTGTTGACTAGTCAATCCGCTAGTACTACCTTAATAGATAAAGAGTGCTGCTTTATCGTATCACCGTGTTCCGTGAATATCTATAGCGCTAGTCGATCGTCACTATCCCTAACATTGGTTTCCGGTGTTTTCTCCTCGCCGTTTTCCTTCGGTTTCTCGCTGTAACCATTTCTCGATCTTCTACTCCTTGTCATCGGCCGCGGTGGTTTTCTCGTCGATTATTATTCGGTTTCTTGGGCTGCTCGTTGTCGGGATTTTTCGTCGGTGTTGTGTCGGTGTCCTGAAGCGTCTTCTTACCCTCGACCAGCGGCCTCTTCGTGCCACACGAAAAATTCGGCGAAAATTTCACCAAACCAACGCGACGGAAAAAAAACACTACTATAACACATGAAATATATTTCGAACGGCGAGGTTATAGCCGCTCCTGCCGACCTGTCAAAAATCAAATTGTTCTGAGAGGATGCGAGCGCGGTCCGTAAAAACAAGACGATGCGAGCTGCGCGCTGCCACCCGTGTGGAAAATAGTCCGGGAAACCCGAAGAATATACAGGTCCCGTTACGGCTTCGAAGTGGAATCCCTGACAGGGATTTCCAGAATACTGCCACAAACGGTCCTAGAAAGGTACTCATTAGTTTCCATGATACAAAATAACAGGGGTACGATGGATGCACCAATGAAGGCCCCGACCAGGTGCTGTCAGGGCACTGGCTAATTTTTACAATGAGTTTAATCGGGTCTTGACCAGGCAGACTAATGTGGGCCCAGTGTGGTTCAGTCACAATTTCCATCATAAAATAAATTAAGGTTTCATTTGGTTCACCAGTAAAAAGCCTGGTCAGATATAGTCAGGGATCATCACAAAGATCAATTAAAGTTATAATATTAATAAGCGACAAAAATTAATAGTAATTTATCAGTGTTTTATAACTGCCTCATGCAAATATCTAACTCACTTAACAATTCGCTTATCATTTTCAATGAATTTGAAAGAAAAGAAGAAAACGTTACAACTTAAAAATATATACATTTTTATTTAAGTAATCACTTATACATGAAGCAATGTCAGGGCATAAGTATTGAGTTTTCCGTTTGGTTCTAGGGACAATCGCAATGTTACCAATTTCCTCTTGATGCTGGCCAATGTGTAAACTGCATCGTTTAAAGTTTGATCTGGGGTTCTCCATGCTCCAATACTGGATGATTTACGTGGATAATTGTACATGTCAACTTTTTTTTTCGAAATTTTCCCCTCGATGTAGAGAGATTCTTGGGATTCATTTTCGCCATAAATTTTTTTTATCTCCATTATACAACCATCGCTCAAAAGTACAACATTGTTCGGCGTACATATTGTGATGAAAAAAGAGGAATTAAATATCATTGATTTTACAAATATTGTCCCGTCTTTGAGAGTACGGCTAATGATTTTAAATTGAATGGGGATCTCTGTTGGATTAGATGGAATGAGATTTCTTTCATGCTGTTGGCGACAATATTGCTCTAATGGATGATTGAGTGTTCTATTGCATTTTTCATCCGCCCCAAAGATTGGTCTTAAAAAGTATTTTTAGCCATTGAAGTATTCTGAATCGTTATCTACATGATTAACATATAACGTTTTATATTGTTCACATTATCCTTGAAATGTCAGCATATTGTTTTCTATTATAAGAATGTTTGTACACTTGCTGGCATATATATAAATAAATAAATAAATAAATATATATTTATAAATCTTCTCGGAAAATATGCATCTTCTTTATTACAGGGAAATACAGGGGAATCATAGGGATCTGACGGGGTGAACGTGGGGACTTAACAGGGTTAATTGCAGGGGTATAGTAGGGACGAAATTGGATAATTCAGGCGCAATCAGGGAATCTAGTATGGCCCCGAATAGATGTCCACTAAAGGGCCCGATTTCAAAAGCGGGACAATCCTATAAAGGTACCAGTCGGAATCCAAACCAGGCCCCGGATAAAATTGGGGACAATTAGTTGGGTCCTTTAGACATCCCGGAAAATATTTCCACACGGGCAGTGAGAAAACAGATGAACTAAGTTTTCGGCCCGGTAGATAATATTTTGAGCTTTGCTACATTTTTGCTACATTTATGTAAAAAAATCAAAATGACCTTTCTCCGCGATTTATTCATGGAAACAAAGCTTAAAATGTGTGCTTTTCCACGGTCCAGAGGATGGTTCTCAGCAAATTACCGGAAATACGATGCAATGGTTAATAATTCACCATTTATCGCATGGTAACCACAACTACAATTTTTTTCGAAATTTTGGATGATGGAGCATACCATCCCCTCGGAGCAAGCGTCGTGCATGCACACAACAAATTTCATTCCAATTGGTTGTTCCGTTTGGAAGAATTGTACTTTCAAAATTTCGGAGCGGTCGGAGGCGTGTGGCACATCGCCTTAAGGTTGTTATGGGGTTTAGCTGTCGGGGGTGCAGTACGAGGGGAGCGCCTTATGCTTATGCACGGAGCCGATTGACTGTTACCAAATGTTAGCTTTCAATGAATAGTCATGATAAACGTGCGTTTTCGAACTTCTTTTCTACGTCTATTTGTGAAAAGATGCATTTTGAAACATTCGGTGATTGCATTAAGTGTTTTCAATACTTCGTATAATTATTTTCTATAACTTTTTCTCGCTCAATTAATGCGAAACGAATTGGCAACGTCGTAAATCGTGGTATATCATAATGCCCAGGTTGGCAGAAGTATCGCGAAGTTAAAGACATATGCGCCCCGTTCGTAGCTTCAATATCGGCCCAAGGAGCTGCCACAAACGAAGATCGGTCCGAGTAAAAAAAATCCAGCTGAAAAGAAAAAGTGTGTACTAAAGCTATCTATAATCTCGAAAATATCGAAAACTTTAATAATATTCCGATATTCGGAGAAAAAAATTATGTATGAAAAAAAATCCGCTTTATTCTCTCTTTGCCTAGAAATGTCTAGAAATGTAGAATTTCTGAACATAGTTAGTAGTGTAATGGGGTCGTTTCTAACCGAGAATTCCTACTACCGACATACCGACTTAGTTGAGAAACGAACCAAAAAAGGTTGATTCCCGAGTTATCGGCGTATGGTCGGGTAAGGTTTTGGTTAAAATCAGCCCCATGATTGACTGTCGATGCCTGATCTTACCGACCGATGGTAGGGCTGCACTGCTTACCGACCGATGGTGAGGCTCACCTGATTACTGACCGATGGTAGGGCTCACCTGCTTACCGACCGATGGTGGTAAGTCCCTCTTGGCTCCGAATGGAATTCCATGGAATGGCGCGGAGGGAGGGGGATGGGGGATAAACACAGGGACACACGTCCCACGATTCGTAGCGAGGCCGCTCAACGACTGACAGGGTCGAAGTGCTTTGTAGTAAAAGGGTTCCCCTCCCCTCCCGTTGGAAGGAGGGGGCGGTGGGAGGAAGAGGGGAGGGGGCGATTTCTCAGAAATTGTTTTAAACACTTGTGGGTGGTGAGTCATCAGGCGCTTGCCGTGGCCTAGCAAAGCCCCCCCGCTGACATGCGATGGTTTTGTTTATACATTGACGTGTTGAAACTAGTCAGCGAATTGAGGTGTTTAATGATTACTTTCCGAGAATTTGTCATCGGCGGAAGAGTGACATTGATGGGGTCAAAATGGCGGCAGGATTTCGTCCGATTTTTTTTCTACGAATTATATTTTTTAAATGTTTTGTGGGGTGGCGAGTCGTCGGACGCGTGACATTCAGCACTCGGACCCCCGTGCCCTCAATGCAGGGGATGGTCGCGGTGGTGGAAAGGAGTACATAATCTAGCGATTCAAGATCGGACACACACATGAAAAGAACCACGTTGCACACAAGTGAAACAAAAATGGCTCTCATCAATGAGACTGGTAAAATTGCCGATTTTCTGCTGACGAAGAAGCTCAGCGAGTTTTCACCAGGGTCGGATTATGTGATCACTAACATACGGGCGGTCAACACCAAATTTGGCAAAAAGCACGTCGTCGACATTCGCAACGAATTCAGCGTGTTTATATCCGCAACGATCATCAAGGCGCTTGAGGCTGATTCGATAACATTCGAGAGCATGTTGGTCCAGTGGAGGCAGACAAAAAAACAGCCTGAAATAGAAAAAATTACTGACGGCAATTTTTTTTTTAAACGTCGGGGGGGGGGGGGGGTTTGGGAGTCTACATATCGAGTTTCGGGGCAATCCTGACTGTGGAATCGCCGCCATCTTGATTTGAAGTTCACTTTTTCGTTTTTCTGAAATAACTCGTTAATTTACAACTTTAGAGCAAAAATGGTAGTATACAAAGTTGTTGGAAATTTAATTTCCCATAAGTTTGGTCATTATCATTTTTACAGGATCAATATTTGCAGAGTTATACTATCAAGTTTATCAAAAAAATCGTAATCGGTGGAATTTTATTTCCTTCAACTTTGGTTCTCGCACTTGTTTTACTCCACGATCAATATTTTCGGATTTATACTCAAATCGGAGGTGAAATTGTTTTTATTTTTCATATTTTATTATCTAGTTTCATATTTTATTATCTAGTTTATTATTATTATCTATATTTTATTATCAGTTTATTATCTAGTTTATTTATTTAAAAAAATTGTAATGGAGAATGTAGAAGGGAATTTTGTGTCTTTTACATCTGGTTATGTATTTTTTTTTTTTTTTCAAATATCTCGTTTATTATCTAGTTTATTTATAAAAAATTGTAATGGAGAATGTGGAAGGGTATTTTGTGTCTTTTACATCTGGTGTGTCCTCTCGGCATTTCAGCAAGTAGAAACCTGTGGATTTGAACAACTGATTAGTTATATTAACTTGACAATTATGTATAATTCATACTACTGTTGTTTTCCTCCATAAGATACGCACCTCCAATTTCAATCACGCGTTGTTATCTTCCCCTATGCCAATCGTAATCGTTTTGTCGAGGGCCCAGCTACATTTTCATCTGCGACCTCTTCTTCCTCCTCGCTCTCAATCGAAGCATCAGGACCGTCGACGAAAGGTTCGGCTACTTCTTCCGAGCAGAGATCCTCGAAATTGTCGTCGTCATCATCGTAGTCTTCCTCCAGCAGGAGATCCCTTATGTTCGTTACATTTTCACACGTCTCTCCGCTGCAGTGCAGACATAAAACGGAGCACTTGAGGCCCGCTTTACGGCAGCCGCACATCTTTCCGCACTTGGACTTGCATTTGCAGGAAATTAATTTGAGCAAAGACTCCGGTGCTGGGTCAGCGGTGGTTGTGATCGGTTCCAACCCACGATTTATTTTCTTCCAACCCCAATCCGTTGCGAGCATTTCGTACTCCAACCACATTTAGACTTGAAGGTATGCCCTATACGTGTGGTATTCCGCCGCTGCGCTCGTTGGTGGAAGTGTAGCCAAGACGAATTTTTTTTGTACAACGGATTTTGTGAATTTTTTGTATCGGAGTGCGTCCAAAGATTTATCGCCTTCTCCGCCTCCGAACAAAGCGATCAAGAAGCGTTCACCAGCATGAGCCAAGACAGCCTTACTAATATCGTGCTCCTTGAACAAGTTGAGAACTTTGGCGAATTTTGGATTTTTTTCAATCGTGTTGAGAAATTTTTTTTTCCCGATATTGAATATCGAGGACGTAGTGTCACATCCGCTAAAGGCATGGAGAAATAAAATGTGCTGCGCAACATCTTCTCCATATTGAATACTCTTCGGCGAGTACACGTGTTCAGGATTGCGCCCTCTGCCTGGTTTCTTGAAGAAAACGTTGTTCACATTACGTCCGATGCCAGTAAATAGAACCAGATGTAAAAGACACAAAATACCCTTCCACATTCTCCATTACAATTTGTTATAAACAAACTAGATAATAAACGAGATATTTTAAAAATAAAAAAAATACATAACTAGATGTAAAAGACACAAAATTCCCTTCTACATTCTCCATTACAATTTTTTTTATAAATAAACTAGATAATAAACAAAATATATGAAAAATAAAAACAATTTCACCTCCGATTTGAGTATAAATCCGAAAATATTGATCGTGGAGTAAAAAAAGTGCGAGAACCAAAGTTGAAGGAAATAAAATTCCACCGATTACGATTTTTTTGATAAACTTGATAGTATAACTCTGCTAATATTGATCCTGTAAAAATGATAATGACCAAACTTGTGGGAAATTAAATTTCCAACAACTTTGTATACTACCATTTTTGCTCTAAAGTTGAAAATTAACGAGTTATTTCAGAAAAACGAAAAAGTGAACTTCAAATCAAGATGGCGGCGATTCTACAGTCAGGATTGCCCCGAAACTCGATATGTAGACTCCCAACCACCCCCCCCCCCCGACGTTTAAAAAAAAAGTTGCCGTCAGTAATTTTTTCTATTTAAATGTCTGTCCCCACTGGACTATGTTGGCAGCAACGCACAGAGGAGACCTATGCATGGTCTATGGTGGCGGAAAATGTCACAGCCTGAAATTCGCGAGTTCAGCAACATTCCAGGTGATGTTGGCAGCAGCGTACAAAAGAAATATCTGCATGGCCTGCATCGGTGGAAAGTTTATCGCATACGTAAAGGGTCATAGAAATCGCGAACAGCTAACTCATTTACTAGATATAAAGAATTATCTAGTTATTGAAACCTTGGATGCGGACTCTGAAGATATGGATGCATAATGTATAATGGAGGATACTACTAAAGCATTTCAAGAAAACAAATCATTTCGAGTTCAAGGTTGAAAAGCATGAGAAAGAGCACTCAACGTCTCGCTATTTGGAACTCGATCTCGTGTATACAAACTCGACGTTCGAGCGCGTGCGGGCACACACACACACACACACACACATGCTCGTTCGCACAAACGTGCGTGCGAGGTTGTATAGAGATTTTTTCTTAAATATATATTGGTGAGCCGTTCTCCGTCGGTATTTGATTCATTGAGCAGTCTTGACGGTCAGACCATGGACGATGCGATCAAATTATCGATAAGTTGAGCGGTGCGAAGAACAATTTCTCTGACGTGGAAAAGTGGCAGAAGTTCTGTGACGCGCACGTCAAACTCTTGGGGCAAACATTGAAAAAACCAGGGCTCAACGTCGGTCAAAAGCTCAAAATTCAATCGACAATAGCGAAATTGTTGTAGATGAGAGAAAAAATCGTGCGTGGAGCAAGTGTAAGCAGCGCTGGTGTAAGCGGTGCTGGTGTGAGCGATGCTCATGATAAACTGAGTAGTTCGATCTCCAATCGGCATTTTAAAATCGGATAAAGACGTTCTCGATTGTGAATTTCGAGCACAAAGATGTGCAACGTTTTCTCGGAAATGCGATGCGATGGGCGAAGACAATGCGGCGTAGCTTAACCTCACTTCGTCACTCTGGCACCATTTGTATATATAGTGTAATATATTTCGTATCAAGAAAAAACGTTTAACAGTACAAACATACGTATTTGTACATAAATGTACCCATAAATACGTTTGCATGGGACCAGATGCCGAGAAATAATTGCGCAAATTGCATTTTATACCGTTGAACATTTTTTTCTCAATAATATATATATACAATACTATATATATACAAATGATGCGAGAACGACAAAAAGAGATTGAGCTGCGCCACTACGAGGTACACCATTTTAAAATAATTATTTAATTATTTAATTATCTTCAGAGGATATATCAATCGGAACCTATATCGCTCACTTTTCCCTAGTCGAATATATATATACTTATGATAAATATAGAAATACTCGACGGGGGAGCGGTGGAGCTACATCCGACTGATATATGCTCTTAATGCAAAGATGTGATTTTTCTATGTATATTCACTAATTTTTCTATGTATTCCAAATATTTCAGATGCCATCTTGACAGAGTATGATGGTATTCCCCACGCAGGTTCTATCAAAGAGAAACAAATTTCGGGCTAATGGGCTAGCGGCGGTCATAGACAGTGCGAAACATTAAGACGGTCATCGCCAAAACCGGAACAAAAACTAAACGATCAAGTCAAGTAAAATAAAAACTTAAACTGTAAACAAATGTTTTCATACGTTTCATATTTTTAATAACGTTAGTAAACTTGATAACATGTAACTGCGATAATAATTTAATAAATGGTGATCTATTTTTAAACAAAAAATCAATCAAATGATTGAGCCAGATAACACGCATGTCTCAGGCTGGATGAGGCACCTGATCCGGGCCAGATAACTTGCTTGATCCGAGCCAAATATAGTGCCCAATCCGAGCCTGGTAAGATGCCTGATTCGGGCCCGATAAGTTGCTTGATCCGGACCAGATAAAGTGCCTGATCCGAGCCGGATACGGAGCCTGACCCGGGCCTGATAGAAGCCTGATCCGAGCCAGATACGGTGCCTGATCCGGGCCAGATAAATTGCTTGATCCGGGCCTGATAAAGCGCCTGATCAGAGCCTGATAACCCGAGTAGAAATTGTTCTAGCCTGTCTGAGTTACGACCTAGTAACTGGCTCGCCCAATTGAGGTTATACGAACTGATCAACGGTTGGCTCGCTATGAGGTAGTAATATTGTGAATGTTTTGTTTTCCAGCCCTTGTCTAGTCACTGCCCAGCTGATTTTGGTCATAAATGACAAAGTAAGGTTATGTGACTACGTGTAGTTCCATCGAGCGAATGACTCATGGCTGGCTAGCTAACTTGAGTTTGAAATGGCTTTGCAAAAGAAAAAAATTCTCAAGTGGGCATGACGCCATGACCTAGCCAACACTAGCTAAGTGCGGCTATGCGCCCTTGGCTAGTCACTGCCCAGCCGATCTTGGTTAAAAATTACAAAGTGTGGTTATGTGACTACATGTAGTTCCATCGAGCGATTGGCTCAAGACTGGCTAAGCAACTTGAGTTACAGATGGCGTTGCGAATGCAAGCATTCTCATGGCGAAATACCTACTTGCAAGTAGGTATCTCGCCATGACCTAGCCAGCTATGCGGCTGTGCACCCCTTGGCTAGTCACTGCCCAGCCAAGCTTAATCACGAATGATAAAGTGTGGTTATGTGATTACGTGTAGTTATATCGAGCGATTGGCTCATGGCTGACTAAGCAAATTGAGTTACAGCTGGCGTTGCGAATGCAAACATTCTCAAGTAGGTATCTCGCCATGACCTAGCCAGCTAACTGTTGCTGTGCACCCCTTGGCTAGTCACTGCCCAGCCGATCTTGGTCACAAATGACAAAGTGTGGTTATGTGAATACGTGTAGTTCCATCGAGCGATTGGCTCATGGTTGGTTAAACAACTTGAGTTACAGATGACGTTGCGAATGAATAAAATCCTCAAATCAATATCTCGCGATGGCCTAGCCAACACTTCCCAACTGTGGCCGCACTGGCCGGAATAAATGATCGGGCAAATACAATTTAAGGTTATGTAATTCTATGCGATTATCGCTCTCAATGCGAACGCAATTGAGTCATTGATTCGATAATGTTACTTACATTTTTTAATCCACCCATTTTTCAATAATCTGACATTGTGTAGTGTAACATATGTAGACGATTAGAAAATTCAGAAATTAAACAAGTAGAATTGGCTCAGTGAAAAACGTCACAACTCATCACCCAGAGATCCCGGGTTCGAAACCACGTCACGGCGTAAGCGTTTGTCTGAGATAATTTAAAATTGAACCATTAATATATTTACAGCGCAAATATCACAACCCTAATTAATGAACGACGAAGAATGTCGTAAAAGGGTCCAATGATGTAAATAATGTGAAAAAAATCACGAAAAGATAAATATATAGACGCAAATTTTATATTATCTAATCGCCACCTAATTTTTTGTTCCCAGTCGCTAGCTGAAAAAACTATGTCATGGCTAGGTCAGAAATATAATACAGCCCTGGGATATTTTTTTCTATCTAGTCACCATCTAATTTTTTGTATTCAGTTACTAGAGGACCAAAGCGTTTCAAGGCTGGGTAGTCAATCGCTGAGACGGCTAGCTAATGGCGATTCGAAACATCACTTTACTAGCTTGTGGCTAGGCGGTGATGAGTTACGTTTTCCACTCGGGAAGGTGCCTGATCCGAACCTGAATTTGCAAAAGCGTTACATCCCTGATCAGGGCCGGACTAAATTTGCCTGACCCGGCCCCGATTTGCTATTATGGCAGCCTGATCCGGTCCGAATTTCACCCTGAACAAATTTCTGCTCGGGATCCTTTCCACCACCGCGACTCCCCCCCCCCCCTGCATTGAGGGCACGGTGTTCCGAGTGCTGAATGTCACGCGTCCGACGACTCACCGCCCCACAAAACGTTTAAAAAATATAATTCGTAGAAAAAAAATCGGACGAATTCCTGCCGCCATTTTGACCCCATCAATGTCACTCTTCCACCGATGACAAATTCTCGGAAAATAATCATTCAACACCTCAATTCGCTGACTAGTTTTAACACGTCAATGTATAAACAAAACTCTCGCATTTCGGCGAGGGGGGGGGGCTTTGTCAGTTCGTTATATATATAGTTTTCGTCACTACGGCACGGTATAGGCCGTCGGATCAGGGCTTTACCGGGCGTGAAACGCTTTTTTGCATCCGGCCTTGACGCAGATGCCGGTAACGTAATTGATCCGTATACCTTTTCAGGCTCTGATCCGGTTGCCGTATCTATACCTAAAATAAAACAATTCTGATAGTATTTTTTCCCGGGAAAAAAAGTTCATGTCTGAGTGGATATGTTCATATATGGTTCAGATATTGTCATATATGTTTCAGATATAGTCATATATGTATCAGATATATTTGTATCTGACATTTTACAGTATCATATATGATTAGGTCTAATCATATTCCACATCACATATGCATATAGAAGATCATATCTGATCAAATACCGTATCTGGCCTGACCATATATGAATTCATTTCTGTTTATATCTGGCTAAGTACCAAGGCGAGTTGGTGCCGTAAATTCGTATCTGAACATACATAATGTCATATGTGAACGTATCCGTTCGTATAAGATCATAGCCGATCAAATACGGTACCAGACTCCGCTATATAGATCTCATATATGTTATTGTCTGGTCAGGTAACAAAGCGAGTTGGCAGCGTGAAACCATATCTGAACATATATGATGTGATACAGGAGCAGGCACGTTCATATAAAATTTTATCCCATCAGATACGATACCAAAACTGGAAAATATACGAAGTCTTATACACTCATACCTTATCGTATATGCAGTTCAGTTGTTCACACATGAAAACATCTGAATATATGAAACGATATATGAGGATATGAGACGATATCCGATCAGATATGGCACCTTACCTGACTGTATTATATGTGATCATGCGAGTTACTAGAATATTATTAATAATTAACACGTCAAGTGATGACGTGTTAATAACCCCGCTCTATCTATGTAAACATTTAAATATCTTCATGACTGCACTAACAAGATTTGATCTGTCTCAACAGGGTAAGATTTGCTCCGATATAGTCGGCGTCATACCTGGTTTGATAGTTCAGATAAACTATGATTCTATCATATCGGCAGGTCTATTGTTCATAGATGCCCAGGTCTACTGGGATCCACGGTATTTTATTCTTATACGGACAGACAGATCTGGTCCAATAAGATTAGATTTGCCTGACATGATCAGATTTGGCCCAATAGAATCAGATCTACCTGACATGATCAGATCTCGTCCAACAAGATCAGATCTTGCCTGGGCATTGGATCTGGTCAGACCTGCTGCGATATGGACGGGTCTGCTCTCAAAATTATCAAAATGGATCTGATACGATCATACATGCTTAGATATAACCATACATGATCTGTCATGACACTACATCAACAGATATGCCGATTTTTCTTGTCTGATCATATCTGATTCAACAGATATATTCAGATATGAACTTTTTTCCCCGGGTTGTTACCATATGCGTTATTTATGATTCTGCTTTTATGATGATCGGAATAAATCGTATCTTGCCTCGTTGAAGTTTTATACCTACCCTCGGGATTAAACCTACGTCTTCTAAGTCTAGAGCTGAGCGCGCCACCTATTTAGCCATTCCAACACTTGTGTAAACTTTCTTTTTTTTCGTTGCATATTTTCATCATTCTAATTCTGTTCTAAAGTATGTCAATAATTTGATTCATGGGGTTGAAGATTGCAACGTTGCAGTACAACAATAATTTTTTTACCGGATTTTTTCTGCTGTTGAAATAACTCACACGTTTTTACATATCCTCATTAGAGTGTTACGCCCCGAATTTGCAAAAAAGGCGTCTGATGATGATTTTGTAAAAAAAATTTAAGTTGTGTCAATATAATTTAATTTGATTGATTTGATTGATTACCTTTTGATGATGATAAAAATAAACGAATGAAAAGTGAAGAAAAAAGCGTTGCATTCCCACGATGCAAACTTCAAATGTATTTGCATTCGTTCTTTATATCTTTATTTGATTATGACGGCGTCCGCATAGACGCTATATTACTTTTATTAGAATCTTGCTGAAATTAGGCACGCAGCAACTCAGTTGTTTACTTTGATGGCCCCGAATAAGGTTATCGGGTAGACATCCGGCGCAAATCAGACATACACTTCAAAGTGCATGGCGGATTGGCACCGGATGTCTACTGCATTAGCCAACCTTGGAGCACGGATCGGAAAAGGAAAACCGATCAGACCTTGGACAGGTAGCCTTAACAGAGCCATGTGAGGGACGCGTTGCGGGTCGTCTGATGTGGGCCTGATTAATGCTGCCTTCTTACATCGGTTACTACATCTGGATACTACTGATCCGGCATACATATGGCGCCGATCAGGCACGGACTTCGACGCGTTAACAAAATCTTCGCTAAATTACCTGATTCCGGACTCATCAGTTTGTCTTCATTACACACGTACTCCGGATTCACTGATCCAGTGGATATCCAGCACAGATTCGCCGGGCGCTTCTACGGTATTCCGGACCGTATCTTCAAACCTGCCTGATCAGTGATCCGGCTGCCAGAACAACATTTCCAGCCGGGGCATTTTATAACGGTCCTGTGAATCGCCATTTCACGGTACCAAGGGTTAGTCCGATAATTAGTCGAACCGTACCTATTTTTTCAGCTCCGTGGTAACATTCACTTAGCAGATATTAATAATGTACTGAAAAATGATCGGGAGTTTTCCATAAGCGTAATGAAATTAGCCCACGAAATACGTCGAGTTGCCGATTTTTTTCTTCTAACAAATGGTACTGTGGATCGTATTTAAGCTGCACAGGATGATCAGCAAAGAGGATATAAAGGTCCAGAAAAAAAATTCAGCTCGGTGGTAACATGTTGACTCAACCCCATAACAACCTTAAGTGTTGAACGAAAGGGTGGCTAGTGACAGAAAATGCGAGATCGAAAAATCGAGAAAAACGTGATTCAGAGGAAAGAATATAAATATATTTTTAAAACTTCACTAACATTTTTGTACATTATGACATCATATTGATATAAAATAGACATTTCGTTTTGTAGTTATGATCCGGTGATATTCAAGCGCTTATGGTGTGGGACGAGTTTAGTCACTGAAAAAAAAGAACATGCTGCATCATGAAACGACAATCGGTGAAAGTTAAACTAAAAGACGAAGCAATGTCCCCGAAATCACGGTCGCAAAGGGCGTTTACAGTAATAGAATAAAACTAAATATGGACTCACTTAATCCTTAGAAGGCCTTATTTTCTTATCAGCTCTCTATCGTTATTACGTAACAGCCTCCATGAATCCACGTGAAACCTGCGGGGCACGAATGGTATTCCTGTGCCCATCTTCGCTGTTTCTGGACAGTGTGCCCCCAGTAGGGCAAGCAATGTACCGACGTGTTGAGGACTACCAACATTATGAGCAGTACTACTGACAGAACGAAGAAAGTACTGCACCTACTCGATGTCTTCATTTCGATTACCAAAAAAAGGCAAATCCAAATTCAATGCTAATTACTCGGACTCAGACGCTTCTGTATCGACTGTGTTGAAATATGAGTTTTATTGCGACTCTCTACGCCCATATATACTAAAACGTTTGCGGATACTTCAATATACTTTTTTTTCTGTATTAGCGGAGAAAGTACGTTCCTCTGATTATGTTTACATTATGAAGAAAAAGAAGATACGGCTCAAGAAATGGCATGATAAGCGTCAAAGTTTCGTCGTTGCTAGTTGCGCGTGACTCCTCGATTTCGTTTATTCTGGGCCAAATTTTTTGCTTTACACCTTTACAATTCGTTAAAATGTGTGGTTACTGGAATACGTAAAGACGGCAGTATTAATAACTCCAATTTCGCATAATCATTAGCGCAACTCACATGGGTGGTTTAATTATTCCGCTCAAATGGAAACGTCTTTTGAACAAATAGAGCTGATTTTTGGATCGATCTCCCTTAGCCTGGAGATTAAATATAGTTTCACTTAATGTTAATCCACAGTAGCCCCAATATCCTTTTTAAGTGATGTTCCTTGTCAGATGGGCAAGTCTTTATAATAAAGGGAGTGTTTTTTCAAGTTAATTTGTTATTTCGTATTGAATGCAGTTAAAATCTCCTGCCGGTCGTTAATTATCAGCTGCGTAATATTACAATATCGGTGAGTAATTACTCCATGCTCGAAGAACCCGATTTTAATGTTTTCGGTGCTCGGCTGAAAGCGAATGTCATGACGATTTCCCTGACAGTCCAAATCATGTTTGTTCTCGCCGATCAATATGTAACTCTTCAGTGTTTTGATATCATATTGTCGAATCGACCAGTATATAGAGAGGGTTAACAATTTAAAAAATTAAGATGGCTTATCTTTTATTTGGAATACAGTTTGAATTTATTGTCGATTATTAGTTAACAGCTGCATGATAATGATAATACGGGCAAGAAGTTTGGACGTGCTCGACGAACACGATTTTCATGGTTGAGGTGCTCGGCTAAACGGAACGCCATGACGAATTTCATCGCAGTTTTAATTATGTCTGTTTTTTGTTTTTGGTTAACATGTAAACCATTATTTTCTTTTTATATCGGTCGACCTGATATCGGATGAATTATTAATATAACTCGATATTAGAACGTTACGCGAAAAACTCCCAACTTGTTGATACTCTACGTCGGATGGTAAAAAAAGTGCAATACAGCGAAGGCAAGCATCGTAAATTGGGATCAATAATAGTAATTTATTAGGAAAACATTACAACATCAACTTCATTTAATATAAGAAATTCGTCTTGGAGATATGATTCTGTCATTTTCCGACGAAGATGCGATGGCACGATCTAGATCACTGCAACGAAACAAACGAGGAACGTTATAATTAATTTGGTCTTCAGGAGGTTCGGTGGTTAGAGCAAGTCCAAGATAAAAGCCCGATTTTTTTAATAGCATTGTCGAGACCTTCGTCCATGCGTATGCGGAGTTTCCACGAGATTTACCGTACACTTTCCGAGTTATTCATTGTTAAAGTTGGTGAATTAGTCACACGTAGACGACAAAACGTGCCTGTCCTCTCATATATCGATTTTGTTGTGCTACTTGGAACCAAGATACACGTAAAAAAAACTGACGGTTGCCGTCGTTGAATCTTTGTGACCAATCAGGCACGTTGAATTGGAATGCTCACCGCAGAAATAAGCAATCAATTTAGAAATAAAGTCGCGAAAAACCGAAGTTTTCGGAGAGCGAGACTTCTCATGACGTAACAGCAGCCATCCTGCTCGAGGTGGGGTAACGCCGGATACCCGTGCAAATTTGACTCGTCTATCCGATATTTTCAACGCGAATTAAAAATATGATTGTGCGAAGCCGTACATTTTTTAATGGATTATAAAGGGCCTTTCGTCGATATTGACTTGAAGTTCTTTTACATACAGCAAAGGCATCTCAATTTTTCTGGCGACATGTACCTATACAACGCATCTATATATAAATTCAGCATGGGAGAACCGTCATATAAAATAAACGTTCCTTTTTATACCTGCAAATATTGTTAAAATTGGGAAAGGGAAAAATAACACAACAATCGATGAAATATGTTTTGACTTTGGACAGATTGGACATTGAACATTGAGGTTAACTTCAACGCGACGTTTTTATTTGCGATCGCAATATTATCTTTTTATTTTCTTATTCTTGTCCGACAGAATCTACCTTTCTCTCTAAACTGGACTTCAGGTACAATCCCGTTACTCTCTTCATAAACCTCTACAGTTTTTTCATTCTCCATGTTTACCGGCTACAATAAATAATAAGCCGGGCGCGTGGGGCCGATGACAGCCATCGAAAATGCGACGATGCTCAACGTCGACGACATGGCGTACTACTGATGTCGAGTAGTAGATTATTACGTTTGTTCCCATATTATAAAAATAATAGGAAACTCGAAATTCAATATTTCAAAACAAATTCTCAAAAAATGGGCCTCATACATATATCTAACACGTGGCGGTATTGCGGCGTAAAATAGACTCTAAGTTTACTAGCGTGGTCATCACCGTACCTCCTTAAACAGATATTGGGTCTGCCGTGAATTAACATTAAGTGAAACTGTATTTGATTTCTAGGATAAGGGAGATCGATCCAAAAATCAACTCTATATGTTCAAAACACGTCTCCATTTGAGCGGAATGATTAAACCACACATGTGAGTTGCGTCAATGATTATTCGAAGTCGGAGTTATTAAGACTGCCGTCTCTACGTATTCCAGCCACGACACATTTCAACCAATTGTAAAGGTGTAAAGCGAAAATGGGGCCAGAATAAACAGCGCGTGACGATCGTATGAGGAAATCAAAATACGCACGAAATCAGCAACATTGAAACTTTGTCGCTTATCATGCATTTCCTTGAGCCATATCTTTTTTCCTCAATAATGTACACATATAGATGGACATAGAGGAATGTATATTCCCCGATGATGCAGGAAAAAAGTATATTACAGTTTCCGCAAACGTTTTGGTATATATAGGCCCAGAAAGTCCCAATGAAATTCGTATTTCAACAAAGTCAATACAAAAGCGTCCGAATCCGAGTTCTTGGCATTAAATTTGAATCTCCTTTCTTCTTTTTTGTTATTAAAATGAAGACATCGAGGAGCTACAGTACTCTTTTCGTCCTGTCAGTAGCACTGCTCATAATTTTGGTGGTGCTTAACACGTCAGTACATTGCATGCCATACTGGGGGTATACTGTCCCGCACCAACAAAGTAGAGCTGCGAAAAACCTAAAGGAAATCCAGACGTGCCCGGAAGGTTTCACGTGGACTCGTGGACGCTGTTACGTAATAATGATAGAAAGCTGATAAGGAAATAGGTCTGATAAAGATGAAGTAAGTTCATATCTAGTTTTATTGCATTACTGCGAACGCCCTCTGTTACCGTGTTTTGAGGAACATTGCTTTGTCCTTTAGTTTAACTTTGAAAGATCGTCGTTTTATGATCCATGTTGTTCTTTATGTTTTGGCAGTGAGTGAACTTGTCCCACACTTTATGCACTGGAAAATCGCCGGGAATCGCTGGAAAATCGTCATAACTACAAGAAGAAATTTCTATTTTATATCGATATGACGTCATAGTGTACAAAAATGTTTGTGAAGATTATTTAATATATTGATTCTTTTTTTACCTAATTCGCGATGTTCGTCTTTTTTCTATCTCGCATTTTCTATCACTAGCGACCCTTCCATTTAATACTTAACGGCAAAGCATAAGCTTGGAGCTCGGAAGAGATCGATTTTCAATTTTTTTTTTGATAAGAGTATTGGGATAATGAGGTCGGAATTTTACAAACAATTGATACATAGTCTTGCCGAGGGCTAAGGGAGAGCCAAGCAGGCTTCAGAAGCGGGAGGGGAACAAGAGACCACGTGTTCGTTTAAAATGCTCTCATAAACAACAAACTTAAAACAGGCGGAAAATTATTTGCAGCATTTGTCGACTTTAAGGCGGCCTTCGACACTATCGATAAGGATCTTCTCATAAACAAAATTAAGAAAATAGGAATAAGAGGAAGACTGCTCAAAATGATAGAAAAGATGTATGACAAAAGCCATAAATGAGGTAATTGCAGGGGAAGGAACAACCGAACGTTTTGAGACAATACGAGGGTTGGGACTAGGGTGCCCACTCAGCCCTTCACTCTTCAGTCTCTTCATAGATGATATGGACGACATATGGAGGTCAAAGAATGAAGGGGGGACGGTTCTAGGAGACGAAAAAATATTCGCGGACGATATACTGTTGGTGGCTGATGAAGAAGAGGGCCTACTGGAAATGTTGAAATCGTTGGAAAGATCCGTAGGAAAAATTAACAAACCGTAAACATTAAAAAGACATAAATTGTAAGATTCAAAAAGCGGGGGGCGGAACAAGAAAAACCAAAACCGGAAATATAACAACCAGGAATTGGAAATAGTGAATAGTGGAAAGACTCCAAGGAGGTTATGTAAAAATGGCCATGGGCCTTAATAGAAACACGCCAAGCTATATATGGCGCATGGAAGTGGAATGTAGGGGTATACCGGCGGAAATATGGAAGAGAGTGGCAAACTATTTAATAGAGATAATGAAGATGGGAGAGGAAAGGTGGCCGAAGAAATGCCTCAAAGTGGATGCAAGAGGAGTACTAAATAGAAACCCAACAAAATGGGAAGAAGAGGTCAAACGGGCAACGGAGGAAGCAGGAGAGGGAAACCTATGGAGAGCCTAAGGGAAATGGAGAGAATAGTAGAAAGGGGGACGAAAACAAAAGTGGACCACGAATCCCAACAGGATTGGAACAAAATTGAAAAATCGACATATTGCGCACAGTACAAAAGGAGGAAGTATATCATAGGGACAAAGAAGTACTAGGAGGATGTGTATAAAATGGGCGAAACAAAAGAAACCTGGGCGAGATTGAGATGTGGGAATGTGGGAAAAGAAGGAAATAAGGGATATAGTGTCAACAAATGCAGGGTTTGTAAAAAGGAAGTGGAAAACTCAGTGCATATATGTACATGCGCGAAAACCAAGGAAAACATATTTTGAAAATAGTAGAAGATCTGGAAAAATGGATAGAAGATAAAGGAGAGCAAATCGATAGAAAAATACAGACGGTGCTTAAAAAGGAGCCTGTAACTGAACTATGTACGATATAAAGTACTTCACGAATCTGATTGGGAAAATGGTGAACGAGGAAGCGAATGCGAGACGAAACGAAAGGCAAAAGGGCAAGAGGATATAAGTTAGAAATAAGAAAATGTTTGTAAGGGGGAACGTATATGTAGGGGGGGCCCTCTATGTGTAAACACCCCGAAGGTACCTGAAATAATACCTGAAATAATAAATACTACTACTACTACTACATAGTCCTGCCGAGTGAGAATTGGTTGTCGGAAAAAATTGATGAACAATGAAGTTATTATTATTTAAAGAAAGTGCTGCCGTTGCTGCATGGCCAGTGAGTGTAGGTGGTTCTGGCGGCTAAGCCGATTTTAAATGAAAAGTCTAACTTCTAGTATAATAATTCTACTATAATTCTAGTATAATTTCTAAAAAGTCTACCTCTAGTATAATAATTAATCTTTCCTATAACCGGATACTTTTTAAAATTTCGATAATTACGAAAATGGCAAGCCGTAGAATAAAAAGTTCGATTTTCAAAAAAAAAACTTTAATAATTTGTTATGAACAAATGAATAAACGTATCAAAAAAGCATGCGGTCATGCGATGCAAAATTGTATAAACTATGATCGGTCCGAGTTTGAAGTGAATTGGACGGACAGATTCTGAGACACGACTTACGCTGATTCATAAAACGTAGTTAGGTACAAGAAAAAGTTTACCGTAGCGCAATGAGTGATGTGGCTCTTCACCAAAGTCGTCATAACGCGGTGAAGTTTTTAAGGTTTTAGATCAAAATTAAGGTTGAGACTCAAATTAAGGTTGAGACTCTAATGTACGAAACGAGGCAATAAAAAATAATATTCATGAAATTTCAAGCCTGTGCAAAGTCCTTAAGCATCCCTATTTTACCCTACGATATTTATAAGACACCGGTACCTGCCGAAAATTGCGTTGGCGTTCGCATTGTCAGCAGAAATCCGCCGTTTCCGCAAATATGGGCTTTTTCCGAGCAACCGGAATCCAACGTTTGTCTAGCCACTCCGTGTATATATATATATATATATATATATATATATATATATATATATATATATATATATATATATATATATATATATATATATTACATAGACAATAGAGGAGTCTCATAAGAAAAGTCGTAACTGGCTAGGCGTCGTTGTTTATGGTACATCGTACACGCATAATTTTAGCCATCTTGATAAGTATTCGTCGTAACACTTTCAGAATTAAAATATCGTACAAAACCAGAAAGCACAAGGTCATTATGATGATTTATCCACGTTTCCAATTACGGTCTCCCTAATTTGCGTACGTCGTGAAAACGATGCCTTCCCAAGAATATTTGAAACGGCTAAAAAAAAACATCTGCGTCGTTAATTCTTCAAAGGTTTTTCGTGTTATAGCTGTTTCTCGATATTGTGGTTGTATAGCAGTGTAATTAATATCTGTCAATTGCACATAGGCCACACCCACCTAATTGTCGAATCAAGCACCGTCCGATCGTGTCGCGGTACTTTATGTCCTACCTTCCGTAGTGCTTGTGTCACAATAATGCAACATATACATGTTATAATCAAAGCCGAGGAATGCTGATCGGATGTACATCGTTGGTATAAATAAGAGGAAGATCTAGCCAACGCAGTATATTGTGGACAGTCTAGGAAGTGTTACATTCTCGCGAAGGTGAACCGGTTCTGTTTCGAGAGACTATCCGTCCGTGCATTGTATTCATCACAAAGGTGCATAAACGAATCAGAGAACATGAAAATAGTCGCTGGGCTTCATCGCTTTCTCATTCTAACGGCAATGATGCTTATTTTCTTCGGTGTGATTCGGGGAGAAGATGATTTTCACGCCGTCAATATAGTTAAAGGACCTTGTCCGAGAAATCAGCTCAGAGACTCTAACGGAAAATGTCGTAAAAAAGTGTAAGAGCAAATATTATTCGGCAACCATATAATAGTTCACTGTCAGATAGACGTATGTATCTGCTATTCATGCTAGTACAAAAAACGCTGCTTCGTTTCAGGTCCGGCGGTGGCAGGAAATAAAGGCTTCACACTATTGAGCCTCGCATCGTTTATAGGACTGTTCTTCCGCAGATTGTTTTTATCGAAGGATTTCAATGTTTTACGATGCGAATAAATCGGATCGCAATAAAGTGATTTTCCTTGAAACATTTTGCATGTAAATCCTAATCGTTCGGAGTCGAAAGCATTAAAATCAAGCTATTCGGGTACGTATTAACTGCTTACCTGTGTTGCAATATAAAGAAGCTGGGAATTGATTAGGAAAGATGAGATAAATCCGCTCATCTTTCATATAAAGAAGCTGGGAATGAATGAAAAAAGTGACTAAACCAGAACCCTACGATATACGACAGCGATAATTGATTATGCAGCTCATCAAACGTCTCCAAGTGCCTCTGTGGTAGGAGCTTTGTTTATACTTTCTTTTGTTTAGAGGAGCAGCACATTTTAATATGCATTGCTAATTACAGAAGGAATATTAAATAAAGTGGCAATATAAATAGTCAATGAAATCACAAAGCCGGCAAAAATGGGGCTTAAACTTCATCTTCGAGCGTATCAATAATAATGATAGTATCAGGAATGAAACTTCCTGAACAGAGCAAGAGACAAGTAAAATCTCTTTAAACAAGTAGACGCAGAAGTGTTTCAGTTCGAATTATCAGCATTTAATTCGGGTTTCCCTTTCTCTTTACATCAAAATGGAGGTATCACTCAATAAGGCTTCTCTTACTCTTCCTATGAGTAGGACTGCTGATTATATCTGGGGTAGGGTAAGGTGGTATAGGAGTACGCGGGCGATAAGAGTACGCAGTTACGCTACTGCCGAAACGGTTTGCTTATTCAAGCTAACGTCTTTTGTGTTCAGACCGCCTATCAGCGTGAGGGTTCATGACGAAAAAAGTTCAAAGCGGACTAAAACGGAGAGGCCAGGTAAGTTTGAAGTTTCAGTTGCAATTTCTTATTTATTTTCGACATTTTCAAAGCATTACAAGTACGAAACACAATTTAATTTCTTCAAAAGCAACTATTAGTTTTGGACGCGGGTTTATTAAGGTTATTCTTCAAAATGAGAGTAATTTCGCATCCAATCAATAAACAGCAGTAACAGTCATGTTTGTTTAAAATGTGCAGGTCGTATAAGAGTACGCAGTGCTTAGATGTGGAGGAGTACGCGCGTCCTCTTATACGACTATTGTTACATTTTTTTTATGAGTATACAAAGTATACAAAGAAGTGTATATTAATATATTTTTTAAATAAATATATAGAACATATAGTATATTATATTTATAGTATATATATATATAGTGCATTATAGTATGTATTGTTTTACAAGTGTATATATACAGGGTGAGGTACATAAAGTGTTACAGAGCAATAGCACTCAAACTATTGATCATATCCAAAAATGTTTCCGACAAAAGTTTCAGTATTCGAGAAGGCCGTCATACTGGTCCACCCTATTTTTTTTTATCGGTGTAGGCGCTGAAGTTACGTCAAGGACAACTCCACATTTTTAAATGGGACCATGTATTTTTTTTAGATTACATTATTATCGATTTTAAGACGAATTCAGCGACCTACCACACAAGGTCATTCTTGTCACGCAAAGTATGAAAATAGTCGAAAAATCAAAAAATATCGGAATAATCACTTTCAAAGGACCCTCTACCCTTGGTTTGGGTACCCAACAGAAGATGCTCGAAGTGATGACCCTCGACTTGTAAGCACTTGTTAATTCGCTGATGAAAGACCGTCTAAGTTCAGCCAACATCTGTGGTGTAATTTCGGTACATGCTCAGCGTATTCTTTCTTTCAAGTCGTCAGGCGTGGTAGGTGGTACCGCCATTACGCGTTCTTTGACAAACCCCGTAAAAAGTAATCTAGTGATGTTAGATATGGCGAACGAGGTGGCCAAGCTACAGGGCCGCCTCGTCCTATCCACGTGACGTGTTTTTTTTTTAACTCACGGCCACAAGGAACTCCCCAAACAGCTACCGATCAATTCAGTTCCCGTATGATTTAGTCTCTCCGATTCGCCTCGGCTACAGTTCCGATTACGCGCTACCGATATCGAGATTACGATTTCGTTGGGTTTGTTGGGATTTCGGGCGTTTTTATCCATCGAGGGGAGTATGGCTCGACGTATCGAGCTGCCCGACGGAGAGAAGCGCCCGACGGAGGTCGCCGAGAATTGGCGGAGGTCTGGCTACAATACCGGCGCCCCATCGATAAGGTGCATGTACGCTGGAGAACGGGCGAAGGTTAAGGGTACGGGCGAAGGGTCGTGGAACCCCTTCGTGCCGATTTCGGTGTTGCGGCCCTGTTTTCGCTGTGCACCAGGGGATGCAATCTCGGGCGATCTCCATACGCTACCGCGGGAATATTTCCCGATACGTTACCGATAGCGTATAGAGGCGATTCGCGTTAGAGGGCAGAAGTTACCGGTCAAGGGATTTGATGTTTCGATCGCGATTTTGGCGAAGAGATCTCGAAGTAACAGTCTGCCTCGAGCTGCCGTTCCGGCAACTCGGCTTTGTTCTCGCGCTCCCGTGTTGACAGTTTTTCTGTCGACACGCTCGGTTCGTTCCCGATCGCGCTACGCAAGCGCGCGTTATCGAGTACGTTTCGGTACGTTTTCGTGAAACGTGTGTGTAATAACGTGATCGAGGAATTCTCGTACGAGATTCCTCCACCGAGCCTATGGATTATAGTGCACTTTTGGTGAGTTCCCGAATTTCCAATCATAAGATTTCGCTCCCGTGTAGCTCTCGCAAACCAAATAACAAACAATTTGTTTGTGCTCCCGCTGATACCGTTCAGATACTCCCTATCTGTCGGAATCAGATCCCGACCCTCTCCACCAAACTTTGCAGCCTGAGCGGCCGTGCACTGCCGTGACCGTCCGCTCACGCTGATGCACCCAGGTCCGGTTTTCCAGTTCCGGGACCCCCAAAAACTGGACCGTTCCACTTTTAACCCGCGTTTTTATTTTATTTTTCCGATTTCGTGTTTGTGCCGTTTGGTGGGGATGGACGTAGTTCCACCCATCCCCCATCGTGTTGCATCCACATGTTCATGCGAACATGCAAGTCTTCCAGGCACGTCTTCCAGTAATTGAGGCAGTACGTTTTGCAGAAAGTTTGCGTAAACTTGCCCAGTCAAGCGACCTTCAAAAAATATGGACTAATGACGTGATCGCCGACAATGCCGCACCAAGAATTAACGGACTACGGATGTTGAAACCCAAACAAACCCAAACAAACCCAAACAAACAAGTATTTACAAGTCGAGGGTAATCACTTCGAGCATCTTTTGTAGGTAGATCCAAACCAAGGTTAGTGGATGCTTTGAAAGTGATTATTCCGATATTTTTCGATTCTTCGACTATTTTCATACTTTGCGTGGGTAGAATGACCTTGTGATGTAGGTCGCTGAATTCGTCTTAAAATCGGTAATAATGTCATCGAAAAAAATACATCGTTCCATTTTAAAAAGTGGAGTTGACCTTGACGTAGCTTCAGCGCTTCCACCGATACAAAAATAAGGTGGTCCAGTATGACGGCCTTCTCGAACACTGAGACTTTTGTCTGAAACATTTTTGGATATGATCAATAGTTTGAGTGCTATTGCTCTGTAACACTTTATGTGCTTGACCCTATATATATATATATATATATATATATATATATATATATATATATATATATATATATATATATATATATATATACATATTGTTTTAGAAGTATACAAAGTATCCAAAGAAATATACGAAGAACCAATATGTGAGGACTGGATCGAGTGTTTGAAGTGTAAAGCTTGGTGCCATGAGAAATACACCGCTCATACAAATGTGGGCAACTTCATTTGCGATTTATTTGCCGATTGATGTTTGCGTATTCTCAAACGCCCGTATGTCTAAGAGTTCGCAAATCTCGTTCTGTAGTTTTTAGTTTGTTATTTTAAAAAGAATTAAGATTCTTCATTGCCACTCATAATTTAATTAGAATGCTAGATGTTCTTCCAATTAAAACAAAAATCTATTCATAAAAAGTATTTGTTTTTTTTAACCGTTTTGAAGCTTAGGTGCATAGTTCTATACCACCTTACCATATCAAACACGTTGGTACATCGTTTTACGTGTGACAGCTTGGAGACTCTGGATTCGAGCAACCGATGTTTGTGTAAAAGGATGGAAATTCCATCGTGGCAGGAAGGTTTGGAGTCGGTTGATGAAAGCTGTTCATTAGGGGAACGTTGTTTCAAGTTTTAATTAAATTTGAAAAGCATGGCGGTTTATGATTTATTCCAGTTGTTTATTTTTCTTAGCGATCGTGATCGTTCCAAGCAGTATTCCGTCGGAAAATAGGAGAGCGGGATCTGGAAGACGATACTCCTAATGTCTATGAACGTGATAGCATGATGTAGGTAAACATATACATTTGTCAAGTATACCCAATATATGACTACTTTTTTTTCCTAATCTAATCTGCAACATTAAACATCCTATTATACGGAGCTTCATATAGTAGAGTATTAACGAACTAGGAGCTCCTAGATGCCATGAACCCATATGTCGATAGCCATGCATATTTATTGGTAAGAACAAACAGGATTCGAACTTTTAGAGAATTCGTGACGACGTTTTTTTTAGCCGAGCACCGAAATTATAATATTACGCAGCTGCTGATGAAATTACAGACAGGAAATCTAAACTGCATTCAATGGGAAATGAAAAAATTATTTGACAAAACTGGGCTCTGTCCGTTCGAAAGACTAGCCCACCTGAGCGGAATAATGCATCAGATAAGTGTAGTGTAATGATCCTCTAAATGTGGCACTGTTTAAGCGACTTCATGTGTTACTCAATTGAAGCTCTCCTCATACTCCTAATTATTGTTAGGAACAGCACATTTTGGTACTGTGTTAGTGAAACTATCGCATTAACCCTTGCCACACTTCTGTAGAATACACATCGTCAATCCATTTTCGCATTTTAAAAAATGCGGTGGGGTTGTTTCGAAACTCACAGTGGCAAGTAAGGGTTAAACTCTTTTTTTCGTTATTCCGATGTTCACTTGTCACTTACATATCGTTGAAGACATTATTTTACGGCCGATCTACGGTCGATCATAGAGTTCCGGCAATATTCTAGATGATCGTCCTAGTATAAATAGGACGTGAAGCAGTTCTTCACCAAGCTAACACAGGAGCATCTTAGTCCGATTTATCAGAACTAAATTCGAGTTTTTCTTTATTTCCTTATCAAAATGAAGACATCAAGTAGCTACGGCGCCTTTTTTATCCTACCTACAGCAGTGCTTATTATGCATGGCGAACTGAACACGTCTGTACATGGGCGTACATCCGACAAGTTTGACAACTCGAAGCAGCGCCGTCAATGGCATCCTGATCTGCTTTACGGAGACATTTTCCCATAGAGTTTCGACTGGATTACTGACGGCTGTTATGTACTAATGATAGCGATTCAAAAAGGCTATCACGGCTACTGTGGATTCAGTAAGTGTATACTTAATCACATCGCTATTACGCGAATGAAAATTTGCAACTATCGTTGGAAGTGTGTTGGGTCAAGTTTCAGTTAAGTTTCAATCGACTGTGGTTTTAATGATCCTGCTAGTTTTCATGTTGTTGCACTGATCTTGATGGTGCTAAGTCATCATTGGATAATGGCAGAATCATATCTACAAGACGAATTTCCAATTTTATATCAACATGATGTTATGGTGTGCAAATATGTATACGTTATGGTGTCCTATTACATTACTATTTTTTATCACAATTCGCGACGTTTGCCTTCGCTGTGTTCCACTGTCATTAACTCACTAGATCCCTTACGTCTTTTGCTGAAATCTTTCCGTCGCTCAGTTTCGACAAATTGGGAATTAGCCCCGCAGCGTTCAAATATCTCTATACAATCGATCACAAAGATTACCATTAGCACAGGTCTAAAAATTGCCTAAATTGGTTTTTGCCCCGATGAACTGATCCTATATCAAGAAAATGGAGATTCACACATTGATGGACAAAAGCAGACATCATTACAACTGTGATAATATTGCTGATGGCGTTTCGTTTCAACTAAGCACCGCGGTAATAAAAAAAAATCGTATTCCGCACCACGGACAACATATTTGCCGACATTACGCGGCTGACAACCAATAAACGGCAGGAACCGCAAACTGTATTCGGTGTAAAAGATAAGCACGATTAGGTTAAACAATCGTTAACGCTGTTCGTCGAAAAGCCTTATCTATTTGGGCAGAATGATTCAATTGTACAAGTGCGATTTACCCGCATGATTCTCCGAAAGTAGTAATTTATTATTAGCGCGCTCATTAAGCCACTTTTATACGTACAGTTGAACCTCCATTTGTATTCCTTCTTTATGACAACAGCACATTCTAATATGGATTTCAAACGATAGGTAAAATATTGTATGTACTAAATGGTGCGTTGATATCATATCAAGAAATCGACAACAGTCATAAAACCGACAAAAACCGAGCTCAAACTCGATGTCTTCGATTTTGCAATTTATTTGACTCGGGTGATTTCACTCGCCATCTGTGCATATTTCGGGCAATTGATCTAGGATGCCATTTATGTGAACATTATAAACGGCAGCAGGTTCTGAATAAGCGTCCAAGTATAAATAGGACTGAAACTTCATGATACGTGTAGAAGACCTCAACAAGTCGACGGAGAAGCGTCTGAATCCGAGTTATCAGCATTCGATTTGAGCTTTCCTTTCGTTTAACATAAAAATGAAGACATCAAGTGGGCACGGCCTCTTTTTGGTGCTATCAGTCGCAGTACTCATTATGTCCGGCGTGCCAAACGCGTCGGTACATTGTTTTTCATACGAGGGATTTGCCCCTTTGGACCGGAGCACCCTCGTATGGTTCCCACGTCCAACCAACAAAAATCGGTCCTGCCAAGAAGGTTTCGAATGGATTGATGGAGGTTGTCACGTAAAAACAAGTAGCAGTTGAAAAGGACATTCCAGCTGCTGTGGACTGAGTAAGTTCATGCCTATCTTAAAACCCGTTACGACGAATTAACTTTGCGACTTTCATTTGGGGTACGTCGTTTCAAGTTTGAGTTGATTTCAAAAGACCCATCTTTTGTGATTGACACTAGTTTATATTTTTTGCAGTGGCCCTGATCGTTCTGGGCAGTATCCATCGGAAAGTGGCAATATGATTTGCACAGGACGAGGCTTCTATTCTGCATCAATATGATGTCACAATGAGCGAAACGAATGTATTCGTTAAGATTTCACAATATAGTATCATATTTTAATGCAATTCATAACGTTTGCGGTCCTATTATGATTACTACAACCCTTTCGTCGTGGCGTATCGCTAGGTTGAGAGTTCCTTACGCAACGTTTGAATATCTTAGTAAATTGATCACGGAGATCGCCAATGACAAGGATCTCCATGATTCAAATCGGTTTGACATCATAAACTCTTGTGTGCATATATAATATGAAGAGGGTGGAAAAATCTCCGTACCGCAGTTGCAATCATTTCTGTGATGACGGTCAGCCGAGGATCGAGAGCGTTGAAACCGAGTTCTTCCAACATGGGATAATGTACTTGCCTATGTTGTGATATGGCGCGGCCGATAACGAATAACCGACGGGAAATTTCAACCATTTTAGACATGAAAGATACGAAAAATTAATTTGAAGCAACCTTAGCTCTGTCCGTCGAAGAGACTTGCTCAATTAAGTGGAATAATGCAATCGCATAAGGTAGTTGGCCCAGTAATCGTCACCTTAAGCAAATCGCTCGACTTTGCAAATTTATATAGCTCAACTTGGAAAGTGATTACAAGTTTTTTTATTACGAAGAAGAGTATCGTTGTAAAACTCCCCCGCCAGGTACAGTTTTGGAGAAAATATTCATCGTCACCGTCATGCCGCCATGATAGTTGGTCTAGTAATCGCCATGTGAACGTTCCACTAATCGTCACATGCGTTCAAACTGCCTTGAGGCCTCATTATATAACTTTGAAAAAAAAAGGATTTTCTTTAATTGGCTTAAATTATGAAGAAACATCTCGAAAATGACTTCAAATTTTAACTGTAGCTTCTTATTTTTATAATCCCTTACCAATGACGGTTTTTGAAAACAAATAGAGGTCGTTTTTTAGTGGAAAGTGCGACTATTTTCAAAATGGGGCGAAATTTGCAAAAAGAAATATGTTTTAATAATTGTGTGTAGTTCGGTAGCAAAACTCATGTAGATTACGGAAGAAAAAAAATCTTTTGGGTGCTCATGTGCGCCTCCAACGAGGCCGCCCGTGGAGGGCCTCGAAAAAATGCGTTCTCTTTGTACCGGCCACTGGGCCGCTATTTTGTATTTTTTGGGAAAATAAAACATTGATTTAAGTATCCACGGATATGTCAAAGAAATCATCTAAACCTCGTTTTGATTGCTTTATTAGTCATTTTTAAAACAATCCCAAAAGGGGATTTGTTTTCTGACCATCCAAAGGTATATAAGGACCTAACTCATGGGTCCCCAAACTGTTTCGGTCTGTGTTTCGAAATTTTTCGTACAGCGTCGGGACGCCCCAGGGCATCGCAATGCTCAGTTTGGGAACCTCTGCCGTAACTGATTATGCAAAAGTTCGTAGGCTGACTCGATCGTGTCTGCATATAGAACTGCGGAATAATTTTTAGGCACTCAGGCACAAACTTTTTGGTTTTTATTAAAACATTTAATAAAGAGTTTGAAACTTAAATTTCTCTTACATGCAACTTTATTTATTTAAGAAATAAACTAATTACGGTTGTTACGTTAGAATTATAATTTTTATTAATTTTCAATCCTTATATATACAAATATTTTTTCATAAAATACTTTTTAATATTTTTTTGCTCGAGTGGTGTCCGCCTGTGTTCGAGACATACCCACTTATCGACATCGTCACGACCCAGTAATCGATAACGTTTATATTTATATGTATATCTTTTTACTATCGCGAATATATGTATGACGATCACTCGTCCGTGGATTCTTCAGTCAATGCTAATTACGGACCCAATACTTATTTTCTGATTTTCTATAAATTAATATTCGATACATAAGATTTTAGTTTTCTAACATTGTCCCAGTTATCGGCAGCGTGTATATTTTACTGAACCGGTAATCGTCATATATGAAAACTCATTGGAATTAGCATAAAACTATAATTTTTCACGCTGAACGCAAAACTAAGATGCTTGTTAATCAGTTGAAGACAAATTTACCGCACGCAAGCCCCCAGGCATTCTCCGGCGACAGCGGGCGAAAAGATCTGCACGAGTTCTACCAGCACCAAACAAGAGAATCGTTGTTACACGTGAGGACGGTATAGTGTTAAGGGGTCATGACAGTGTAAAAATTTCAAAATATCGATTTTTTTGCATTATCCGACAGTATAGACGGTTATAAACATGCTGTTCAATTTTTTATACGGAATTCGAATTATTCCGGTTGCTACAGCCTTTCTCAGAAAAAGGGATTCGACTAGCTGCGTGAGACTTGGCGCGGACGGACGCGTTTTTCTCGAAATATCGTTTTTCAAAACGGTGTACATTCTCAAAGAAAGAGTTTTCAAGCTATCCGTCTCAAATTTGGACACAACATTCTTAACGCCATTCTTTACTTTGCTATGGGAGCTTTTTTTTAATCGTCATATTTTTGTTTAACGACAAACTGTCGGAAAAATGGGCTTTGTCGGAAAAAATACTTTTTTTTCAAACCATCGTCGTTTTGCCAATTTTGATTTTTTTTAAACCCCAATAGCAACATAGCGGCTTTCATACTGATTAATAATCTTTTTACAAATTTTGTTACAGATAATATTTACAGTCACAACCGTGTACACCGTGAGGACTCCATTTCTTCATACATTTTCAACCATTAAAAAAATGTAAAAGAATTAAAATAAACGTTTTAAAAAAATTCTGTTCTTCTTGAGTGCTTTGATTTGACAAAAAAAAATCAGACTGATTAGCGTATTTTAACCATTAAAAAAATCGCGAAAATCAGCTATTTTTCGACCGATTACACTGTGCACCCTTAATGATGCGTTAAGATTGTATCGGAGAATCCAGGAACGCCTCGAAGCCGGTACAGCTGCGTTTAATTGTCGATCCTTGATTATTCAAATGAATGCTTCTTATCATTTGTGTATAACTAATGACGTTATCTTCGAGACAACGAAGTTATTTCATTATAAACCCTGCAAAGTTCTGGGCTAGCATATCAGAATAAATAGGCTTGGCAGAAGTAAAAGACGGTGAAGTTGTTCTTCAACAAGTCGACAGGGAAGCGTCTTTGTCCGAGTTATCAGTATCTACTAAATTCGGGTTTTCCATTCTTCCTATATCGAAATGAAGACAACAAGGCGTTACAGCGCTTTTTCTATCCTATTCATAGCGGTGCTCGTTGTGTATGGGGTGCTACATAGATCGGTACATTGTCAGCTGTTGCAGACGTATTCGGCCGGGGCGGCAAGATTTGGAACGTATGTTCAAGGGACGTCTGAAGAGCCGACGTGCCCAGAAGGTTTCCAGTGGATCAATAACGACTGTTATGTACTAATGATAGAGAGTTAACAAAGATATTGTTGCTGCTGTGGATCATGTGAGCACATACTTAACCCTAAAACTACAAACTAAGTGTGTGCGGGTAGCAGAATTGGTCAGGTCGGGTCGGGTCGGGTAATTAGACTATGATTCGGATCGAGTATCCGTAATCGGACGGGGACACTCTAACTTTATCGAGTACCTGAGTTTTTCGAGTACTCGTGACCAGACTGGAATACTCGTACTCTATTGAGTACCCGACGATACTCGAGTATACTCGGGCAACCGTCGCCTAGCGGTTTACTCGTCTCACATCGCGAACTCGATAAGCCGTGTTGCCGGAACAAAATTTCAAATTTCGTTTCATAGTAGATAGCGCCACAAAAACCTACTAAAACGGACGAAATTGACTCGGGCTTGACAAATAATTGATTTGATAATTTTTGATAAAATTTATTAAATCAATTATTTTAATTTCTTATGATCTCCAACCTACCGATAGGTTGGAGATCATGAGAAATTAAAATAATTGATTTAATAATTTTTATTAAAAATTATTAAATCAATTATTTTTATCGGCGGAGGGTAGAGAACATAAAGCTGGAGTCTATTTCGTCCGTTTTAGTACGTTTTTGTGGCGCTATTTACTATTTATATTTATATTTATTATTTATCTAGGTATATCGTTCGAATAACGGAAGAAAATGAAAACTCGAAGAAGGCGAAAAAAGGAATGAATGATAATACTGTAAAAATCTTTTTTCGTCTCACTTTTGAAAAGTGAGACGGAAAAAACGCATTCTCCAAGTTTTCGTTCCCTCCCATTATTCGATCGATATAACTAGATAAATAATAAAAATAAATACAAACAATAGATACGGATCTCCGAGTCGTTTACGAATACTCGAAGTTTACGAGTACCCGAAGTTTAAGAGTATTCGAAGTTCACGAGTACTCGACGTATACGAATACCCGAAATTAGAGAGATTACCAAATTCGGGTACCTGCTAGTGGCGAGTCATGCAAAAACGTAACCCGTCGGGCACCCGACCTGACCCGAACATCGGGTACCCGCACACCCCTCCTACAAACCCATTTTTTCTACCTTTATACTACACACCGGGGTAAATATTTACGTCACGCATTTCATGTTCATAAAATCGGTCTGAAAGCAGTAATGAGACTCGTAAGTACATGACTCTCTTAGTTTTTTCATGCGAAAGAGAATGGTGAAAAGCAAATTCACTTTCATTTAAGTTTAGTCGGTGAAAGATAGATTTAAAAACCAAAAGGGCTAAAAAACGGCCAAATCGTCATTTTTCAAACAAAAATTCATGTCTGTTGTTCTAATCAACCGATTTTCAATTTCCAAAGGCGGTGGTAAAGAGAACACATCAGCCTTCTAGATAAAAAAATATCATCACGATGTTTTGCCAAAAAGTCCATTTATTTGGGTCTCTTAAAATGGAAAAAATTGGGGAGCTGATATATGGAAAAAGTCAATGAAGTAAATGAATCAAGCCATGAAATATTGGTTTCCAAGTATATTTGTTTGGTTTCTGCTATGCGAAATATGAAGAAAAAAAGAGATATTTGATAGTTGCAAATATTGAAAAGTAAAGTTATTATGATTCGACTTATTCATAGGCGCCACAATCGCTGCAGTACAGTATTCTGTGATCCTCGCAGTTCGGTCGCTGGCATCTTTTCCAATATATCCGCGTTTTGCGATCCTCCGACCTGGGACAAGCCGCATCGGGCCGGCTTTTTTGGTGCCTGATTACCAGGCTGCACTTTTTCATCAAGAAGAATTAAAATGTTGCTTTTTAATTCCCGACGAAGAGAAGGCACTCGTAGTCTTGCCCGCAGGTGTGGCTCCAACAGCGAATTGACCCTGCTTTTTATAAATTGTCTTCGGTTCACCGACAAGATTGGCGTTGAAGTTGTGAAGGATCATGGCTTTGATTTGTCGTTGGTCAAGCATGGCAATCCACATCCTCATAGATCATGGAAGTTTTTCGGTGCGTGGAGTACTCGTGACACATATGGTCGAAGGTGTCTGTACCGCCTTTCGTTGGCTTATAAAAATCTATAATCTCCGGTTTTTGGCTCTCCTGGTTGGTCGTGGCAGTATGATGTGATGTCGACAGCAGGATGGCTATTTTTTTGGGCATGGGATACTAAAGTCATATTCTCATCAAACGCAAACTTGAATGATGACCTGTTTCTTGCGCATCTGAAATTCTCAGAGATTTCGCGTTTATTTTTCTGTAGTTCAGATTTTAATTGTTCCGGTGGTTTAAATTCTTCATTGTCAGCATCTTCCTCCGACTCCGATTCGCTCGTTGGCTCTAAATTGTCATCCTCATCTGAAACAATATCGATTGCCGATTCTCTGGCAGTCTCGGATTGCATCAAAGTTTTCATCAGTGCATCGACGCTCCTCAAATTTTGTTTTTTCGCCATTATTTACCACAAAATGAAATACGTATGATTTTTTTCGCTGCTTCCATTGTATGGGTACGTAAAATATGAAAATCATCGCCGAAAATGATGTATCCAATCCTTTACCCTAAAATAACGTTATAATATGTGAAATAAATTAATATCAGCAAGAAACAGAAAATCAACTACACAAACCACTAACGGGAACTACAAACCGGAATAGATATCAACCCCACACGCGCTTCACGGCTTCACTCCATCGCAGTAAACAAAGAACTGAGTGCGCTCGCGACCTGACTCTACTGTTAGAACCTTGAACTGAATTATGGTGCAGGTCCGGAGTCGATAATGTCACTGACTAACTTAGGAGCGTAATTCAAAGTTCGCCTGGGGTAGATATCTACCCTGGTTTGTAGTTAAAGGGTTAATGTTACCTCCATTACGCACTGAAAAAAAATTCGTTCATCCATCCAAAATTCAGTTCGTTTAACAAAATGTATCTTTAAATACGTTCAACTGGATTTTTGATTGGCATAAAACACCTTTTGTCAATCTAACTGATAATTTTAGTGGTGTGAACTGTAGCTTATTTAGCATGTCTGCGCAACTGTTAAAACAACAAAATTTCGAGACAACAAAATGCATTTTGCACAGTCAACGATTTTCTTTTCTCAGTGCGCCGACCGAAACCCGCAAACTTTGTTGGGGGGACGTTGTTTCACGTTATAATTTAGTTTCAAACGACCGTTGCATTATGACTCATGCTATTCTTTATTTTTTGCAGTGAACTTGATTGTGCCAACGCATCTTCGTCGGGAAATGGGAGAATCATATCTAGAAGACGAATCGCTTATTTTAAATGAACTTGATGTTGTAATGTTTTCCTAATAAATTATTATCATTGATCCCAATTTACGACGCTTGCGTTCATTGTATTGCACTTTTTTACCATCCGACGTAGAGTATCGACAAGTTGGGAATTTTTCGCGTAACGTTCGAATATCGAGATATAATATAATGAATTCATCCGATATCAGGTCAATCGATATAAAAAAATAAAGGTTTACATGTTACTTAGAAACAAAAAACAGACATAATTAAAACTGTGATGAAATTCGTGATGGCGTTCCGTTTAGCCGAGCACCTCAACCATGAAAATCGTGTCTGTCAAGCACGTGCAAACTACTTGCCCATATTATCATTATCACGCAGTTGACAACTAATAATCGCCAAGAAATTCAAACTGTCCGAAGTAAAAGATAAGCAGCATTTTTTTTAAATTGTTAGCACTGTCCGACGAAAAACTCGTCTATCCATGAATATAAAATAAAGAAAATGGAGAGTTAGACATTGATTGGAGAGAAGATCAATGTATGCAACCGCAATTAAACTTGCGAACATATTTTGTTTTAGCCGAGCACCGAAAGCATTAACGATCGATTTTTTTAACAGCTGCTAATGTGCTTGCCTCGTATTATAATATCATGTATCTAATAGGTAATAACTGACAGGAAGTTTCAACTGTATTTAATGTAACAGATATGAAAAATTAATTCGGCAAGAATTTAGCTCTCTCCGTCCAAAAGACTTGCCCATCAGAGCGGAGTAATCCGATCGCACATGTGTGATCTTATGATTCTCCGAATGTGGCCATTCACTAATGAACTATTTAAGCTTCTTCAAGTGCTACATAGTCGGAGCTCCACTCATACTTCTATTAATTAATAACAACAGCACACTTTATGACGGACTAAAAATCCTAGCAAGCATTTTGTACGCGATTTAGAGGCACCACTAGTGTGACTGCCCAAATAGGTGATTGTGAGGAATTCATTGAAAGAACAGTATTGCATGGAATGTTTTGAAATTTTAAGGATATATTTGTGTATAAATTATGTATGTACAGTAACTTTTTGTATGAAAGTATTCAATTTTTAGCGACTTATGCGCGTTCTCTTGAGGCTCAAAAAAAAAGTTCTCTCACTGCTGCAGTGTTTGCGGCCTTCAGAGAGCCCGATATAAAAAAAAATACAAAAGTCCGTTAAACTAAAAAATTGGAATCCAACAAAATGGCGGAGTTTTGAGAAAAAGGTTCCAAATTACGCTTAAAAATCTGATGATTTTGTGCATGGCAAATTGAAAGTTTTTATCCGCTCGAAAAACTGGAGAGTCATTGTATGAAGAAACAAATACTAAATACGCTAAAACAAGATTCAAGTCGAACGGATGTTTTTTATTCAAGTTAAAACTTCAGCAAATTTGAAAAATGTCTTTTTGAGGAAAACGCGTTGAAAGATAAAAGTATTGGTTTTATTGTTATAAATCGATAAAAGTATAAGGTATAGTATAGTAGTAAGGTATACTTGAAGGTATCGACTGTCGAAAAATGCAAAAAAAAATCGTTCTTTTGAAAGTGTTACACTACTGGTGTCCCTTAATAGGACATGAATATCTTATCAGGTAATGACGAACAGTCACGTAGCTGGCAACGGCTGAGCTTATACTCTATTTTTGCATTCTTCAATTATTCTACTCTGCTTACCATTTAGTGTCCTAGATGTTATTCCACGGATAATTTACTTATGTCAATATCACAGTTTTCGGAGGATTCTCAACGAGTGTTGTAGTATAAATATGACTGGAATGACTTAGTTAAAGTAATAGACCGTGGAGACGTAGTCCGAGTTATTAGCATTGAGTTCGGGTTTTCCTTCCACTCTGTATCGAAATGAAGCCGACAAGTGCCTATGGCATCTATTCCATCCTATTAATATCATTGCTCATCATATCGGAAATGCCAAGCACGTCGGTACATTGCTTTTCGATGAACGTCGACAACCCCCTGACCGTACTCGCAGCAATATTTATTGCTTCAAGCGACGACGAATCGTCGTGCCCAGAAGGATTCGAGTGGATTGATAACGACTGTTCTGTAGTAATGGCGGAGAGTTAATACGAAAATCGGAGCTGCCGTGGATTGAGTGAGTTAATACTTCAATTTTATCTTTGTTATGTTGACCGAATTCCGCAACCTTCATTGAGAGTGTATGTTGGTTCAAGTTTTAATTTCGTTTCAAATGACCCTCGTTTTATTATTCATGCAAGTTTTCATTTTGTTGCAGTGACCCTAACGGTGCCAAGCTGACATCGGAAAAAAGCAGAATCATATCTTTAAGACGAATTTCCAATTTCATATCGACACGATGTAGTGCGCAATTATATATATATATATATATATATATATGTTATGTTGTCCAATTATATTACTATATTTCATCTTAAGGGGTGAGATGCAGTCAGAGGCGTGAAAAAACGAGGGTTTTCAATCATTTTTTTTTATAGAAATTAAGTTTGTTTTACAAAAGTGGTTACACAGACTTTTTATGTTATATTTCAACTTGACTTGTACAAATTTTCAAAGAAAGAATATTGATTATTTATAACAATATCGCCATCTTTGTCGGACCCCCTTCGGCATGCAGTGCTTTGCGGTGACCATCATAAAATTTCACTCGATGGTCTGAAATTAAAAAAAAATCATTAGTTTAATAATAAATCTAGTTCTAGTAATCGAAGCTTTTTTTAATTAACAAAATGACGGCTTCCGACAGATAACTTTCGATTTACGACTAAAACACCGCTCGTTTATTGTTAAAAAAAATAGAAATTTTCAACAAATATGAAAATCTTTCGATTAAGAACGAGTTGTTAATGCTATCAATAAGCACACCAAATTTCATCGAAATCTATCGAGTGGTTTTTTAATTACAGTGGTCACCGAATTGAAAAACATAGTTTCGAGAAAAACCCGTTTGAAGTTTTTCGATGTGGACACGGTATTATATGTTCGTAACATTGTGAGCTCGATAGATGAAGCTGAACTTTTTTTTAATGTATTTTAACCCGCTGAATCCGAATATCACAATGTTTTGCCGAAAAGTCGATCATTCAATTCTTTATACCCAATTGTTAAAACAGTTTTTCAAAAAATTAAAGTTTTCGGGATGAATTATTTTTCTGCAGACATTTTGGGCAATTTTAAAACGAAAGTATTCTTTATAAAATTTTGCTAAAGTTCATAGTTTTTGAATAATACATTTTTGAAAATTTTTGAATGAGTTTTCCAATTTTACACTTGATTTATGTATAGAAATATTAATTAAAAAATTACTTACATCGAATCATCAATTCCTGGCCCATACAATAGGGCTTCTGCCGACGTAGAAGCTTCCAAAATATCAATTTGTTGTTGTCTTCGAAGCATTCTGCCTTCCCGGGTATTATCGTTGCTTGCAGCTGCCGTCCGCTATCTGCCATGGGGACCGACGCCCCTTCATTAATTGTGGGATATCCCGGAAACTATTCATCGGATTGACTTGAAATCTTCAGGGAATATTTTCGAAATATCATACTTCAAGAAAATGTAGAAAAAATCGATTTTTTTAAATTCTGACTGCATCTCACCCGTTAATTTGCTACATTTGCCTTTGGGTTCCACTTTATTCCCTCACTAGACGCCCAACGTTCTGTTACTGGAATCCTTCCCTCGCTGAATATCGACAAATTTCAAGTTAACCGCGCGACGATTAAATATTTCGATATATCCATAAGCAAGTATTAAAAAATGGTCGAAATAGGTTTTGACGTCATTAACTCATCCAATATTATCTCATTTCAAGAAAATGAATGGTAACATATTGATTGATAAACCAGACCTCATTACACGTACAAATTACCTGCCCATATTACCAATATCACACAGCTGATAACTAATAACCGGCAAGACGACCAGACATTATTCAACGTGAGAGATAAGAGAAAATTGAAACGCAAAAAACCCTAGCTCTATCAGTCAAAAAGGATGCTCATCTGAGCGCAATAATCCAATTGCACATGGGCAATTTCGCCTGTATGGTGCTACTCATTAGTGATGTATTCAAGCCTCTTTCGTTGTCATGCAGTAGAAACTCCCCTTTTTGAGTGCGATCAATCGGTTTAATATGGATAAGGAGTCTCAATGAACGAATTGCGGACATAACCGAGCTTGAAACTTTAGCGTCTATCATATCTTTAATCTACGTTTTTTCACCCAATGACTTGCACATAAGTAGATGATTAATCTGGGGGTGCTTATGAGAATATTGACATTTGCGGACGCTTTTCCCTAAACCTCCTGGTATAAATACTACTGACAGAAGTAAATTGCAGTCAAACCGAGTACAAGTAATCAGTAGCATAGTCGGGTTTGCCTTTTTTTGTTGTAAAAATGAAGACATCGAATGGACTACGCGCTTTTTTTGTCGTATCAATAATAGTACTCGTTATCGTTGGGGTACTAAACACGTCGGGACATTGTATATCTTCGTGGACGTTTCCTCCGATCCAGCCGAGAACCGGATGGATTGCGCTTAACATCAAGCCGACGCCCTCGTGCCCAGAAGGATCCGAATGGACTCGTCAAGGTTGCGAAGCAATAAAGACGAATAGTTGATACAGAGATTAAGGCTGCTTGGTGGATCAAGTGAGCCCATACCTAATTTCATTTCGTTACAACACACTCTGTGATGCTTGATTTGGGGGACGTTGTTGCAAAATATTGTTTAACTTGAAAAGATCGTCACGAGTGATGCGTTCATCTTGTTGCAGTGATCGCGATCGTTCCAAGCCGTGTTGATGAAAAAATAACAGAATTACAAGACGATGCTCCTATTTTATATCAACGTAATGTCACAACGTGCGAGAAAACTCAATGTTTGTCAAATTGCCTTAATAAATGACTATTCACTTATTTTCCGAAGAGTGTCTGCGGCGAGTTTCACTGTCACTACAATCCTCGTCGTTAAATCAGCAGCCGTATTATAACCTCCCCTTCGCCCGCTCCCTTTTCTTCTGGTTTTATAATCCCGGAAAAACGGCATTGAATGGGAACGATTTGAAAAACTTCAGGTCTAAAAACCGCACTATCTATCTGAGGAGTTTTGGGACCGTTTCTCGGCTGTGGGAGTTGGGATGAAAATAAAATAAGTTTTCAGCCAGCTGCCAACCTCTTGCGAATAAAACTTCATGCCAAAATAAACTATCATTGGGTAATTTCCAACTCATAATATTGTTAAAAAATATTTATCAGTCGGGAAATGATATTGATAGTTATACTTTTTGCAATGAAATATAAATATATTGAAATTTTATTCAAGAATAAATAACCGATAGACTTGACAACAGCTACAGTTTCTACCATTCACACGACTCACTATCGCTAAAGGGTGGTCCACCCCTATTGATTTTGAAATACCCGCTGGTTGATGATTAACTGTGAGTGGCTCCGTCGACAAACCCAGACTGTGTTGCCACGTTTAACCTACAGGTTTTGTTAATGTCCGAAAACATACCAGTCGGCCTCAAAGTTCAGATTTTTTTTCGAGTATTATTAATCAATAAAATAGAGAAGCCAATTGATTTGATGACACCACATGCTTAAGGGGTCCGGCTACTGTGGCGGCCAGGAAACCAGGGTGATAAAAAAAAATTTAAGGAATAAGTAAGATGATTGAAACATCGTTTAGACATTTATTTATATACACATTAACAAAGTTGTGTACTAAATTATATTGAAAAATGTTAATAATTTAAGAAGTTATAAACAATCTCGTAAAGGACCTTTGAAAGTGAGGGGTTCAACGGTGTCCTTAATTGCGGCAACCCGGTTGATCTGAAACAAAAAAAAGAGTTTTTTCTTAAAACAGAAAATATTCGCTAAGACTTGACACAGCTTTTTGTTATCGTTTTTCAAACTGCAAAAAATGTTGGATCTTTTTTATGAACTTTTTCGAGGAAAATTCACATCATTGTTGTTAATAATTAATTGAAAATAAAGTTGGTCAAGACCAAACTACTATTCCACTGAATAGGTATACGCAATTTCAAGTCAATCCCTTCATGAGAAATAAAGAAATCGTGTACGCCGTTTAGAAAAACATTTTCGAGAAACACGCATTTCAAGTTCCACTTGCAGTTTTATCGTTGTAATCATAAGCTTACCTTCAATCTGCGATTCTTGTACCACATATTGGATCTTCCTCTTCAATTTGAGTTGCCTCATGCGACGCACGAGTGTTTTGAAAGTTTCTGAAAAGTCTAACCCCTTGACACTGTAATCACAGTTGGCCCAGTTTTGTATTTGAATTCTAATATTACTTTGTAGTGTTTACTTTGTAGTGTCATGTGTATTAATGAATGGATAAAGGTTCAGCTTTAACATCAACCATCACCAGGACTATGTTGCGAAACTGATTATTTTTCGACACTTAATGCACCATAAGTTTATCTCTCAGTGATACAAATTTCAATAGAATCTGAATATTTCTATTTTAGTCCCAAAACTCCTTAAATTCACCCGTGATCCTCCTTTTTCCAAAAACAAAAAACTTCCATCAAATCAGTACCTTCCCAACTCTCGCACTACACGCAACAAATTGCCAAACAGTAAAACTAAATCATTCCCGCGCAAATTTCAAATATCTCGATGTATCGATCACCGAGACACGTGATACGTCACGACAGCCGATAGATGGCGCTGCATCCGCGCGACGCTCGAATTCGAATGTTACGTGCAACACTTTTCCTGCCTCCGCTACAAAAATAACGCGTTACATAAAACCCTTTTCTTAGACTGAACTAGGAACGCTACAAAAATAACGCGTTACATAAAACCCTTTTCCTAGACTAGAACTTCCTAGACTGAACAGTTTGAAACGAGAAAGAAGCAAGATTCACGCGACGATTCCAATATACAAGAGTTCTTTACATCGCGCAACCTTTGGAAATCCGGTTAATCCCCCCCCTCGCGATTTTTCCCATCAACACACACACGAGATTGGATTCTACAATTTTCTTCTTCAATATATTTCTACAATATATATTCATGTCGCAATATGCACACGCGACACGCGTCGCCGGCAAATTACGTTAGCGTCCTACGCCACGAAGCGTATATGAAAGTCTCGCGATACCGGAATCGCGTACATATATTTACGCGAATTGTAAACCACGCATCATGTATACCTGTATATAATTAACGTGTATGCATATTTGATGAGAACGCGAAATGCAGTCGGCCAAGGCTTTCATAAGGCTTCCACGGATACGTGCATGTGCACGGTGGCGAGAAGAGAGAAAAAAAAGAGGTTTGAAAAAAAAGTGCCTTACCACGGACGATGTCGTGTAGAGTTGCATGAGCGCGGTATGCGGCGTCGTCTTCATCAGTCAACGGACTTTTCTCGTACGCACACTCGTATACATACAGATATGTTATTCGTGCATTGATCGGGATCGCGAGCTTCTTTTCTCTTCGCTTCACATACAGAGGATATCGTCCACACTCGCGGGAATCTTTTTACTGATAAGCGCCGTAGCTCGTTTCTTCCGAATAACACACTGACCATGAGATAAGAAAACTGCCCGCTCCTCGCATGCAAACGTATCTCTAAACTTCGCTCTATATCTTCACCTCTAAAGACGTGCGTATGCATGTCTCTCTCTCTCTCTCCCATCTCTCATAATCCTCTCTTGCGAATACGCGTTTTCGCTAGAGGACAAACGCACCGCTACTCTTGCTCTCGAAGAAAATAGACGAAAAAAGACAAAACAATATGGCTGATCCGACGATACAAACGTTTTGTTGTCATCACAACAACAATACCGACATGGCAGTTATCATCATGCAGGAATTCAACACCGACACCTACAACACCGTTTGCATGCTGTCCTCGGCCATGGGAATTCTCGGAGCTTTTTATCAGGTACTTGTGCAAGCTTCCTTCAACGTTTATTTTCATCCTTCGTTTATGTGTGCGTATGTGCTTTTTTAAGCGTGTTTTAAAACGGAACACCAATCGAGAGTTGAAAAATCAGATTAAAATTGAAAAAAATCGTGGGTATATCGTTATTCAGTTGATGATAAGAGACTCGGCAGTCGTGGGAAGACTAGAGCCAATTTTTGAATTGGAATTTCGCATAACTTAGAAAAATCTGATTTTTCCTGCTATTTTTGGGAAGTAGTTTGTTTAGTTGATTTTGCAGTACGATTTTTTGTCTCCGTGAGAATCGTTCCTTTTTTTTTTAATTTTTTTCGCGACACGTGACATTTTTTCCTGAGGTATGCTTCGTCGTCTCAGGTTCTCCCTCGTCAGAGCTCGTCGTGGATTCATCGCTGCCAAAATTTTTCAGCCTCGCGAGGGAAAGACATAATTATTTGCCTGGCGATCGCGGATCTCCTCGCTTCTCTGGGTTCGTAGAGGAAAAAAATTTGCCGGCTGCGCGGATGCATTTTGTCAAAAACTAGTCGAGGGAAATCAAGGTTGAGGCAAAATCTTCCGAGATACGCGTATAATTTTTGTACTGTGGTCGCTTTGCCACAGCTCGGAGAAGTCCGGCGTTTGGAAAGATTGCACGGATAGGGATAAGTGGTCAGGGAGAAGGTGATTGCCTTTTTCAAAGATTTGTTTTGCCTCCCATCGCAGGAGTCTTCGTGAGGTCGGCGCTGTGGATGAATTTCAAGAGCATAATGCCGACGGAGGACGACACGTCGAGCGTTGTCTTTTGCGCTCTCTCCTCTGTGAGTTACGCCGGAGAACGATAACGAAAGAGCGACGTACAATCTTGAGGTGTCATATTTCGGACGCTGTGGATGCGCGAATAATGGGAGTGTTTTGCAGGCTTGGACGCAGTACTTTTACATGGCTACGTGGATCTGGACTCTCTGTTACGCTTACGACATGAAACTTTTGCTCGGCGAACGACCCGGCTATCCGACGTATTATCACGCCATCGCCTGGATCTGCCCCGCCGTTCTCACCACTTTTGGACTGACAATTTTGTACGTCCCTGACGCTAAGTGAGTGCTCCCAGGGGTTTATTCTCTCTATTATTATTGAAATTGATAAAACAATTGGATCATAATCGAAGCTGATCCTTGCTTTTCTTTCATCTTACGTAGCTGCCACAACTTGACGTCCTTGTCAACGGCAATTTTGCGAATACTGCCGAATTATTGCGCCACTTACGTGTTGCTGGCGGTAGTGATGATTGTGAATCCAGCGCTGTACGTCTCGTCGACGAAAGACTTGCAAAACGCGGTGAACTGCAGTCTCTCGCAAATAACCGGACGCGAGAGGAAACTCGTGCAAACGATCAGGCTCAAATTCGCCCTCACGAATATCGTTTATTATATCTGTTGGATACCTAATCTGATCAATGGAATACTACTATGGACACTGTGGTTCCAATTGCCCGTGAAAGTTATTATCACACTCTGGTACATCATGGTACGCTTTTTCGTCATCATAAAAACGTTAAAAAATGTACATTGGTATTCGTTGACATGAATTCTTTCATATATTATTTATTGTTTTAATAGAGCCATATTATTATTCTCAATTATATTACTCATACAATAATTTGAAAATGTTAAAAAAAAATATCAAGACGTTTGCAAAAAAATATCAAGAAGTTTTTAAAATATTTCCTTTTTCAAAAAGCTTTTTTTCACCATTGAATTCCAATCTAAAAAAATAACGATGAATAGGAAATTAAGGGGCTATACTACTGTGAACGCTGAAAATTTGGGTGATTTTCGGGCATTTTTTGGAAGAAAAGTACTCAATGTTTTGGAAAATTGAGAATATATTTGGCTATATTTGACCTATATTACAGAATTTTTTCATAGAAAAATATTGAGATCCAAGCCCTTTAGCGCTGCCTTCGGAGGCGCCAAAAATAAAATCTCCACTGCTGACATGATTCCGGCCGATTGAGTAGCTGAAACCGAAAAAGGAAAAAATGTCGTTAAACTGGAAGGTATTTCCTGTACAATGACATAGGATTTTCGAAAAATATCAAAATCTAACAAAATGGCATAGTTAGGGAAAAAGTCTGTTTTCTTGCCTATAAAATGGTCGTTTTTTTTCAATGCCAAATCGTTAATTTTCATCTAATCAAAAATACCCTACGTCATTGTAGAGTAAATATATTCAAGAGTACTCAGTTCAAATTTCAAGTCAACAAATTTGAAAAAGGTCATTGCGAGAAAAACGCGTTTAAAGATTTAACTGTCGATTTTTGCATGATAAAATAATATTTACCATAAAAACTGCTAATCAGCTATACCTGGCCCATACAATGGACCCTTCCCTTCCACGAATAATGCCTGCTCAGAGGCAAAAGCTTTTCACCCTGTTATAGCCCCTTAAATGAACTCGTAAATACCTAAAATATTATCGAATTGAATCTTGTGATTATGAAAAGCCGACTTCACGCAAAATGTTTCCCTTAACAGTATAAAAAAAATGAAAGATTCATTCCAAACATGAATATGAATAATCTGTGTGCTGAAAGTCGTTCTTTCTGTTGTCAGGCCGTTACGAATCCGCTCCAGGCGTTTTTCAACGCTCTCGTTTATCAGCGCTGGGGTAAAAGGGAAAAATTGCGTACTGGTTGGTGCCTGAGAAAATTGGGACTCAACAGGCCAACGGTGGAACAGGAGAGCACCGAAATTTCGGAGTCCTCGCCACTTTTGAGCCCGAAGTTCGGTTGCACGCCCCATACGAGTATAAACGGTTCGTCGTCTCTTTAAAAAAAAAACAAATTTAATAAAGAGAAATGGATAAATCTCCATACGAACCATCGAAACTGTGATACTAGAAAATACGAAGTGTGTTCAAGTATTATATTTAAACATCGACGTTTTTTAAAACAAAAACTGCGTTTCCAATTATCTACATTCAACATGATATATATATATATATATATATATATATATATATATATATATATATATATATATATATATATATATATATATATATATATATATATATATATATATATATCTGAAAAAAACTGCCCACAAACACAATCGTTGATACTCTCATCGCATTTTATTTTCGACAAAAACTTGCATCGCGATCTTACAGTTAAATTGTACAGGACTCTTCTTTATGTACAAAATCGTTTCGCGAAATCAAAAGAGGACATTTCCCCTCTCTTTCGTTGCGAGCGGTAGTTTTTTTTTTTCGTTTCACATTAGTTACGTTTCGCTCAACGCGCTCTTGGGGGAACACAAGCACCTTCGGCGATATATCCGAAAAAGCCATCTGTCGAAAAATATATGTATCTATATACACCTATATATATATATAATCTTATGTGTGTGTTAATTATTCATCTCTCCTAGTTTTCGTACATCAGCGTCGCATTAGTATAAATATTTTTTTTTCTATTCTCGTTCACGAAATTCTCGATTATTACTTCAGTACTAGGACATTGCAGTTGCGACGGCTGCGGAACGAGTCAAACGAGTGCTACATTTGAAGATAGTTTTTTTCGGACCTTCGTGGCGAAGGAAGCTTTCCTTTTTCCAGTTAAATCTTCTCATTTTTTCCATCAATGTTAAGGACGATCGAGCGTTCCACAGACGAATGTTGAAGAATCTTGATTCTTTTTCGACACGTAGACATGTCCGGCAAACGTTCACTTCGAAGTTTTCTTAAATTCCACTGGATCGTTTCTAAGTGATTTTTAAAAAATTCTAGACCTTTTAACATTTTTTTATGAAGAATCGCAAATTTAGCTGTTATTTTATTGTCTATGGGCGCGGTGGATTCGCGAGGAACACGACTGCGGCTGAATTTCCGATTTTTCATAGAAAAATGTGCTAAATTGCTCAGAATCCAATATTTTTCGACTCGAAAACGATGCGGTGCATTATCGAAATTTCAAATTTCAAAGTTCATCGGACGGATCTACGTCTAGAAGAAGAAATCACTATCCTTTGAGGCGAAGCATAGGAGTCTGATGCATTGCTTTTTCTTTAAAAAAACTTAAACCTCTACGAGAAAAAATCGGTTCGAAAATTTGTAAGGATACGTCGACCTTGTACATGCCCTTAACATTCATCAGAAAAACGCACGAGCTTGGGTGAGTAAAAATCATTTCCTCTTGTCCAAACATTCGCTCGTCTGACGAGTCCGCGGCTACTCGAGAATACATTTCAATCGCTCGCGTCAGCACCGAAGACGACGATGACATTACCAACTACGACTATTTAAGTTTCGATTTTATTTTCTATGTAAAAAAAAGAAGAAAATTCAACGTAAATTGTAGCTTCGACTAATGGAAAACGTATGAAGACGCTCGCGAATATTCGGAGACCTGTCATGATCGAGCACGTTCTTTTTTTTTCGTTCCACACGCACCGTACAGTTTTTCACGCTTGGAACACAGTAGAGATAAAACAATAAAAAAAAATTCGTTGAAACGAAAGGAAAAGTGCTACAACTTTTTGTTGAACTATCTCGTCGGTACGTATACGCAAAACAACGTACTAATACGAACGCGGTAAAAAAGAAGGAAAAAAAATGAACAAAACATTATAGTATAATCTCACTTAAGTAGACGGTCGATTCGAGCCGAATTTACGACGTATCTATCGATAAAATATTAGCGTTTACAGTAATCGATGTATTTTTTTTTCATTCTGCACAAAAATAAGCATATACCTTATTTCGTCACTCCATTTTTCCTTTTTTTTTTTATCACTCGAAACGCGTAATTGTTTTTTTCTTCTTTTCAACTACGTGAATCGAGCACCCAATTTGTTTATTTGATTCGATACTCTTTAAATAACTCGACAACCTCGTGGTACTGTGAGGAGATAAGTTTCTTTGACGAGAGAGAGAGAGACAGACAGAGAGAGCGTTTGATTTGTAACTATGGATAGCGCGTCGATCCTCGATTGATTTTTCTTCTACTCCAGTGCCCGTGGAGATTCCCCAGGAGGGTGGGGGCGGGGATTCCTGATTGGAAATTTCGTCGGAACGTAATTTGGCACCGCAAATAACTCATTGCTACGTTGCAATAGCGAATGTACGGATTCGATCATGTCGATACGTCGCGGTCGCCGAGTGTGAGGGACGTTATCTCACGCACTATCATCTCCGCTATTTTCCATGCCAATTCCTCCTTCGCCTGTAATTAGGTAGAATGTAATTGACTTGATATCGGGAATGATCAAAGTTTATTGAAAGTCATAATCCTAAGATAAGAACAGACGGGAAGGAATTTGTTCTGTGAGCGCGGAGAATATCATAATTTAATATATAATGAGAAAAGAATAACAATAACAGGCTAAAGTGTACGAATGATGATTTAATGTGAGCAATAATAGAAGTTTAAGGGATTGTACCAGGGGTTGCCAAACTTTTTTTTGAAACACCCGTTTTCTGCGAAAAGAGAGTTTATCGCGCCCCCCTGTCACATCTTCATCGATATTAAGGAGTTTCCATACCAAAATCGAAATGGTTGTAGACGATTGAAATTCATATCACCGAAAGATTAGTTTAGGATGAATTAACTGTCCAAAAATTAATCCGTTTCACCACATAGTTTCGGAGGTTTTGAAGGTTCAAGTTGAGTTTTGATCGAGTATTATTAATGAACCAAGTGGAGAAATCGCTTAATTTTCTAACATGACATTCCTGACACTAATCTTAGTTTGTTCATTTTTTTCATTCAAATCGAAGCATTATTCAAAACCCTACAGCCCTATAACTAGTGTTTACGAAGTGCCACGTGCCATGTAGGTTCAACGTGACCCTCCATCCATTCGGTAATACACGTGGCAGTTCGTAAACACTGTAGGGCTATAGAGGTTAAAATTCGTTTCGTAAACACAATAGGGCTGTAGAGGTTAAAATAATGCTTCGATTTAAATTTAAAAAACTGAACAAACTGCGATTAGTGTCAGGAATGTCGTGTTAAAAAATTAAGCGGTTTCTCCACTTGGATCATTAATAATACTCGAACAAAATTCAACTTGAACCTTCAAAATCTCCGAAACTATGTGGTGAAACGGATAAATTTTTGGACAGTTAATGCATCTCAAATAAATCTCCCGGTGATATGAATTTCGATCGTCTACAAACATTTCGATTTTGGTATCAAAACTGCTTAAGGGGCTATACCAGTGTGACACTTTCAAAAAATCTAATTTTTTTGTTTCTTTCGACAGTTTATACTTTCAAGAATATCATTATCATTTATATCATTTATATCAATATCATTTTATATTCCAAAAATCAATAGTTAGATCTTTAAACGTGTTTTTCTCGAAATTAGATTTTTCAAACTTGCTGACATTGTAACTCAAAGAGCAATTATCCAATTGACTTGAAATTTGAACTCAGTACGCTTGAAAATATTTACTCTACAATGACGTAGATATTTTTGATTGGATAAAAATTGACGCTTCGGCATTGAAAAAAACGACCATTTTATAGGCAAGAAAACAGACTTTTTTCAAAATTACGCCATTTTGTTAGATTTTGATATTTTTCGAAAATGCTACGTCATTGTACAGGAATTACCTTCCAGTTTAACGACATTTTTTTCTGTTTCGGTTTCAGCTACTGAATCGACCGGAATTATGTCAGCAGTGGAGGAACGTTTTTTTGTGCCTCGGAAGGCGGCGCATAAGTCGCTTGGATCTCAATATATTTCTATGCAAAAATTATGCAATGAAGGTCAAATGTAGCCAAATATATTCTTAATTTTCCGAAACATTTAATTGAGTACTTTTCTTCCGAAAAATTCCCGAAAACCCAAATTGCAGAAGGACCACCGTATGGTTCAGAAATCGCAGATTGAAGGTAAACTTATGATTACAACGATATAACTGCTAATAAAACTTTAAGGGGGGAGAAACCTTTAGGCGAAGAAAAAAATTGCTGATTTTCATGATTTTTTCCTGTAAAGGGAAAGTTTTCTTCGCCATTTTTGAGACTTAGGGTATGTTTGATTACCACTTTTGGCTGTTAGATGGTATTTTTTTTTAATTTTCGAAAATGGCGGAGGTCAGGCACGGTCTTGTAAACTGCATTTTCAAAACTGGCGTGACGTATAACTAAAAAAAACTAATCGACCGATTCTGACGAAATTTAGTATAAATCTTTCTAACCTTATTGTCTAAAACATAATCGTAAATGTTTTTAACAAAATGTATTTTTTTATTGCAAAATGTAGCCATGTTTTTTTCGGAAATTTCAATCTTTTTATTATAAAGCGTTTATTTAAAATTATAAACACTTTTCACAACACAACAAACATTATAAACACTTTTTCGTGGCTCATATTCTGCGCATGAGTGTTTATAAAAGAAAAATCTTCGTTGGATTTTTTCAAATTAATCCCGCTGCGTGTCACGCCGTCCGTCACAATTCGCCGCCACCCGTTTGGAAGGCCGTGCCATAACTTTACCATTTTTACAGATTAATTAAAAAAAATACCATGTTACAGTCGAAAGTAGTATTGAAACATACCCTAAATCCAAAAAACGGCGAAGAAATCTTTCCTTAAAAAAAAAATGATGAAAATCAGCAATTTTTCCTCCTCAAACGCGTTTTTCTCGAAACGATGTTTTTCAAAACGGTGTACACGACTTCTCGACATCTGATGAACGGATTGACTTGACATTTGGTACACTTATTCAGTATAATAGTAGTTTAGTCTTGACGGACATTTTTCTTCTTAACTTTTTTTAAATTACTTATCAACAATAATGTAATCGGTCCTCGAAAAATCCAAAGAAATTTCAAATGTAATTTTTTTATGTTTGAAACGCGATAACAAAAAAAGCTCGCCCAAGTCCTAGCCAATGTTATCTATTTTAAGAGAAAAAAAACTCGTTTATTTCGTTTCAGATCAACCGTTTGGCCAAAATCGAGTACACCGTTGAGCCCCTCACGTTCAAAGAACGTTCACGAGATTGTTTACAACTTCTTTAATTATCATTATTTCCAAAGAAATTTGGTGCCCAACTTTTTCAATGTACCTACAAATAAATGTCTAAACGAGTTTTCAATCAGCGTATTCCTTCAAAATTAATTTTTTTTAAATAACCCCTATTTTCATGTTGCCGCAGTAGCCTAACCACTTAATATCAGCAATAATAAAAGTTCAAAGGAAATAATGATAATCAAATAACAGTACAAATAATCATAGCAATGACAATAATAAAAACGGTTGACAATGATCGCTGAAATTAATCTTATCTCACCTTATCTTGTTCAATGTGAATGAATCGTTTAACGGCGCGGGTCAGTCGGGACTCTGAAATATTACATGGCAAACGTCAATGGCAATGGAGATGAGCCAATTTCATTACCAAAAAGTTTTGTGATTTTTTTCGTGCCTCCTCGAATGTGCAAAGTATAGAATATTGCGGGAGTGATAAGGAAACTTGAAATTTACACAATTACGTGAAGTTCGATCGGATTTTTTCCTACAATAAAATGTGATCAAATAAAAAATAAAAGTACCAGTGAAAATGTTGAAAGTAAGTTGAACACAATATGCAATATTTAAGTACCGTTAGGCAGATTTTACTTTCCATGGTACATCGAAAAATATGTAAAATGGATTTTCCATGGAAAATGTCGAATTTTTTTGCGAAAATTCGTCTAGAGTCTAAACTCACCGTATTTCCTTCTGGGATCAGGCTCGATTTCCGTCACGAATCTTCCCATCTCGTCAACGTAACCGACACTGAGCCTGGATGTAGAACAAAAACGAGCACAGAATCAGCGATGACAGTACGACAATTTCGTCGCAGTGAAAATTTTAGTCGAGGCCGGCGGGAGGGTGCGGGGGACTTGTGAGTTTACGCACGTGCTCTTCGCCCGCTTCCAAAGTGAGTCCGGATCGTACAATTGTCTGGTATCGATGTTCAAACTCCCGTTATTATTTCTCGTATTCTCGTTGTCGTTCCTGCTCGATTCGGTTTGCCCGCTCATCGTCGTATCCTGGGCACTGAAAGTGCTGACTTCGCTGCTACAGTCGGAACCTTAGAAGCAATTTTTTTCGTCTTGCTATTTGCAATTTGTATTTTTTTTATTTTCTAAGGCACTTTTTCGAATATGCAGAAGAAGAAAACAAATCAACGTTGTCTAGAAAGGTAGAGAGAGAGAGAGAGAGAGAGAGAGAGAGAGAGAGAGAGAGAGAGAGAGAGAGAGGAAACGAGGAAGACACGGAGAGGGACAGAGGAAAAATTTACGTACAAATTCAGAGATAAGAATAAACTCACCGGCTCTCGTGACACGAGGCTGTTGAAGACCAGTACAAGCACCGCTCTGAATGGTCCCAATGAGTTCAGATAAGTATTTATAATACAACTGGGAAGATAAGAAAGCTGGCAGGTAGTGCTGCAACGTTCAACGGAGAAAATTCTTGAGACCGCATGTATGCACGGAAAATGTGAAAAAAATCAAATAACGCAAGCGTTATTGCGCAACGTTCGAAAGATTTTCCCGGTATCTTCTTTTCCGTACGCTCTATCGCGAAACGTTGGGCAAAAACTCGGACGAATCGATACGAATTTTCCGAGGACGAAAAAAACCATGTTCAGATAAAAATTTCAGTGTGTGGGTGGACGTGTATGTTCGTGGCCGTTGATAAGCTTGAAAAAAATTCGTTGATGTCATTCGTCTGGTTCAAGGTCTCGAGCCATCAAAAAACGTAACTCAGTTGAAATAATGTGAGTATGCACATATACATACAGGGTGTCCTGTTATGAATGGATATTTCTGTAACTGTCGATAGGTTAGATCGTGTCCTGCTATAATTTGCTCAGATTAATTGCTTGCAAATGCAAAACAAACTGCGGCAAAGTGTGCGGATGTAGAAAGGCCGGCCTGTATTGCTCAGTGCTTTGTATAAATTGCCAAGAGAACTATTGTTCGAATGTCGCTAATATTGTTGACGCAATGGACGAGGACGACGTATGCCCCGATACTGTCAGTGCCTCTAGTGATACAAACGAATCACATTCATCCACCTCGGGTGCTTAATTTTACGAACTTTACATAGTATTTTTTATCAATAAATGTGTGCAACAGTTTTAATTGTTCATTTGCTTCTTTTTCTAATTCTTATTCACATTATTATCCCATTGAGTGCAATAAAAAATACCCATTTTGAAGAAATACAATATTTAAATGATTGCGAAGAAAACATGGCTCTCTCAGATCGAGTTGTTTAATCGATTCACCTTTTTATACAGGTAAGTTGGCTAATAAATGATCATGGAATACTTTAATATTTCTTTCAAGTACTGAATACCCACTGGTATCGATATTAAGACAATGGCGCAGATTTCGCTCGGTAAAGTAAGCTATAACTTCGAAGGTATTGGTAGTAGAGAAAAAAGTTTCAGACAAAAGTTGTTCGTAATTTAAAAATCTACAACTTTCATAATCGGAAAAATTTCCATAAAAGTGAACGGTTGGGGAGGAAACGGCGAAAAATGAAAAATAGGGAGAAAAAAAGGAAAATTTTTGCCTTTCGGAAGTAATAACTTGAAAAATATTGATGTTAAAGAAAAAAGTTTCGAATAAAAAAGTTAGTAAATTTTATTTAGAAGAGAAAAGGGCTCTACAATTTGTTACCTAACACTAACCGTTCTCGAGATATCGAATTAAACGCGTTTTTAGCGTTTTTAGCGTTTTTAGCGAGAGGGCGAGACAGCTGACCTTCGGAGAACCCCGCAAATTGAAATTTATGCTCAGAATGCACCCCCCTATCGATCCCTAACAATCCCCAATAACATAATTTAATGTTTATTTAACTCGTTTTGAGCGACAATTTGACTGAACTATATGCTGGAATTTCGGTTTAGTAAAAGTCCCACGCATTTCGAGATTTTGGGTTTTATTTTTCGAAAAAAAATCGACAGCTGCAGGATTATCCATTCATAACAGGACACTGTATATATATATGTGTGTGTGTGTGTGTGTGTGTGTGTGTGTGTGTGTGTGTGTGTGTGTGTGTGTGTGTGTGTGTGTGTGTGTATTACAGCGTACGAAAAATTCACGACGTGAATATTTTGTATTACCTTACTGAGGAAGTTATATACAATAATGCAGGGACGATCGAAACAGTCCGGCTGTGGTCCATCGCCCCCTTCGCGACAAATATTCTGTTCAACTTGAAAGCGTATTTTATCGCTGAATCCCAGTGGCATCGTTGCTTGCAGACTGAAATATCTGAGAAAAAGAAAACAATTTTGATCTCGATTCGCGATTTACGTACATAATTAACATTGTTAATAACAATGACTCGTATAAATTGTACACCAGCAGCAACAGCGATGAGCCTTGTACAACTTGTACAACAGCAATAATAACAACAGCGATAAATACTTGTCATAAATAATGAGTGCATCGGTTTGCGCCTCGGTGGGATCGCAGCAGCCACTTTTTTCCAACAAATTTTGCTTATAATTAACCGCCATCATCCAGAAATCCAAAAGTTCGCGTTTATTCTCGATTTCCATGAACTGCGAAAGAGAGAAAATAAAATAAGAAGTAGCTTGCGTTTGTAGTATTAACAAACGAACGTATTAGATATTAGTTGCAAGAATATCGCACAAAGATGAGACAAAGCTGAGTACAAGAGTGACATATTATTGAAGTAGTTGAAACGGTGAGCTCAGTCCTGTTTTGGTTTTAGTATCTATCAATGAGTGTCGCCGTTCACATGGCAGTTAATGAACAATCAGCAATGAATCTTTTAAATATGTAATTTATGGGTTTTAACGCTTACTTCCATGAAATAGAAGAACGCCGTTTCGTTGTAGAGTATATCCGCGAGTTTAACGTCACCGCTCGTTAGAACATCGATCTGATGCTTACAATGAAAATCACTTCGCAAAAAATCATTGACATATCTAAAAAGCGAAGAAAGAAAAGGCAATCGTGAATGTTTTTTCTTTTTGACCAATCGTCTCGTACGTTGTCGTAAGGCTTTCCAACGAGTATCCCGTATTTTCTCGTGGAAGATATCCCACGTGCATATCGATTCGTTTTCGTTGTCTCTCACCTCACCTCCCTCCCCCGACCATACGAAAATACAAACAATTCTCGTGATTTAGCGGTAGTGAAAATTGTACTAACTCGTCCTCGAGGGTTTTATAAACGATTCCTTGTACGCTCGTCAGGCAATTTATGAGCGGTTCGATATCGTCGCACTCCAAGGACCTCTCAATTCCGTCCTTGGCCTCGCTGGTTATGCCGTTCACCGGCGACGAGTCGTTGGCCACGTATCGCTTGTATATTCGCAAGGCGTCCTGCTTGATCGTCGAAGTGGGCTTCCTACGAGCGAAGCAAGAAGGCATCTTTCTCTCGTTGAGATTCGGGACGACGTCGTCGTGCCTCATCACAGCGGTGCGAAAGTTACGCTCGTTACGGCCAAAGCTCGGCGAGTCTCGGTTAGCAGCGAGCTCGGCAGGGCTCCTTTCGACGATCGTCGCTTCGTTAGCGGCGCAAGAACCGCAGGTGGACTCGACCTCCATCCAGAACTTGATCAGCGCTAGGGTACCTCGTCTTTCCATGTACTGTATGAAATAGCCGAGGGCACCTTTGTCCGCCAGTATCTGTCTGAGCGTCTTCGACAGTTGAGAACAACAGTAAGAAGCGTCGTTGTTTACGTTACGCTCGCAATTCTCTTCCTCTTCCGCCTCGAGGCTACAAAGCGAGCTCGTCTGAGCGTCCGACGCGTCGCAAGCCCGGCGCGCATCGTTTCCTCTCCTGGAGGACGGACTCTTCGGGCTAGACGGCAGTGATGCGAGTGACCTCGCTTTGTCTCTTTGGGCTGAAAGAAACACAATTCTCGTTTCAACGGAACAAGCGATAACGACGCGCATCGAGCGTCTCGGGAAAGAAAAAGTCTTCCAGCTAAACCTCCTGTCGCAAGCTAACAAAGCGATGAACGGGCTCGACAATTATTCTTTCGTCCAGCGAACTGAGCAAGGAATTATTGTATTCGTCGACAAACGAATACGTTTGGGGATAAAATATTTTAGGACATTTGAATCGTTATAGACGGCAACTGTGATCTTTCCGTCGCTCAGTCACTCGAACGTTTTTGCTTCCATTCATCCGAGGTATAGTTGGGTGTCGCATTATCTAAAATTGCCTGCCCCATTAGCGTTAGAGGTGAAAAATGTCAAATGGGACGTGGAAAAAGGGAATATCGAATGAGCACATGGAAAAGCGCGGGTCCACCGGGTTTTAAAGGGGACGAAAGGGAAAAGCGGACACATCGGTGACGTGAAGAACTAGTGAATATACCATGAGTGTAAACACAGGCGCTAGAGAGGTTAGACACTCGTTCTTACCGTAATTCAAACCAACAAAAAGCGTGCTTGCAAAAATACATATGTAGTTGTTAAAAAGAAAAAGAAAATAAGAACGGAAACGTGTGTACAATGAAACTTTACCCGATTTCTTAAAGAATTGAAGCATTCTCCGGGACAACACGAAGCATTGTAAACAAAGCTATTTCTACGCCACACGCAATTAAGATATTCGTGTTTTTCGTACGCCGCAATTTTTAGCGGTCAATGAGGCTCCTCGTGTAGAAAAACAACGCGCCGACCGTTGTATATTGTTTTCCTTTCTCGACGTAGCCTGTTTTAAAAACGCCCGAGATACGAGCGACTAAACATCTGATCTGACGGATTGACGTGAATAAATCGAATAAACAATTCGTCCAGTAGCATCGTTTGGAATCACAGTAGGTAACTGTGACAACTCGCGTGTGTCATTACACTGTGTGTACTCATTTCCATTTTATGTCACCCCTTCGCCCACACACCCTCGGACAGTAACGGCTATCGGTAAAAAGAAATTCAGCCCAGAATCGACTCGGTAGGTAATGAAGATTGAAAGCGAAAACTTCATTATCGACTGGACCGAATGGCAAGGGGAGGGTTGCACTTTGGAAAAGTCGTTTTTTTCGTCTTTTCTTATAGTTAAACATTTTAAGAATATAATCCCAAGATTTCAAGTCAATCGGAGCACATCTCTCGAAGTTATTGACTATTTAGTCCCGCTCCTCTAATACTGTAGCTCCGACTTCTCTAAACTTCAAACGCGTTTTTCTCGAAACCACTTTTTCAAAGTCCGTGTTCACTGCCATTTGAAAACTACATTACCGATTTATTTCAAAATTGGTACACACTTTCTACGTATAAAATACCTCCCCCCAACGGTTAGTTTGAGATTTTTTTACATTGAGGCGGTTTTCCACCCCTAAAATGGCGGAATTTTTCGTGAAGAATAGCACTTTCCACTTTACATGACCACCAAAAGTTTAGAAATGAAAAAAAAAAATTATCAAAGACCGTTGCGGGAGGATTTGATGATACTTTGACTAAATTTTAATGGTTCTTGATTTCAGATAATTTCTAGCTGAGATACAGTGAACACCGCAAATCGTGTTTTTCCAAAGGCGTTCTTGGAAAAGCTTTGTCACCGGCTTGTTTGTGGATATTTTCGCGTACAAATTTCACGGAATGTTCTTGAAATGACACTTAACAATGTACAAAAGTTTTAATAAATTTACTCTATCCATATAGATAAAAAAATTCGCAAAAATGTGTTTTTTTTTTCATGCTGCGACCCCTACCCTTCCCTTAAGGCGGGATATCAATTTGCAACGATCAAAAAATCGATTTCGTATGAAAAAGTGATTCACTCATAAAATTAATTACACATTTATTTAGTATGCATATCAAGCTGTTAGAATTTTTTTTTCGACGTCCAAAATGGCCGACTACTAATATTTTCTTTTGTTATCTTTTTTTAGGCGTTCCGCGGCGTGACATTTAGCATCCACAATTTTTTTACCTAGAACAAAAAACAAAAATTCTCGTCAATCTACAATAGAATACCTAGAGAAGTACGTATGGAGTTTAAAAAATATTGTTTTATTCAAAAGTTGTAGGTATTTGAGCTCAAGAAATGAATTTTCAGTGAAAAATTTCGTTATAACTGCTCATAAAATGAAAAGTTTTCGATTGATCAGAAATTCCGTACGTACTTCTCTGCGAAATGCAATTAGGAACATAACTTTGAAATTTTAAGTAAATCGAGTGAAAATTGTTGAAGTTATTTGTCACGCCAATTGGAAAAAAGCTGTTTCGAGAAGTTTCGAGTAGTCGGCCATTTTGTACAGCGAAAAAAAAACATATTTTCCAACAGCTTGATATTCATACTAAATAGATGTGTAATTAATTTTATGAGTGAATCACTTTTTCATACGAAAAAAATGGTTAAATTCGCACATGATTGTATACCCGTTACGGTGGCCTAAGGTCTTAGACCCAAACAAACCCAAACAAACAGCTCTGCTCAGGGCCAAAGAATACCAATGCAGACAACCTCCACGCGGTGTATTCTGGATAACGCTAATGATCTGCAGCCAACTTCGTTAAGGCGTTACCCCCACTTGTAGCGCAAAAAAAGGCCTTTTTCATGAATTTTTTAAAAGAAAACTACAAAACTTTTTTAATCGATCAATATACCATCTTAAAGAACACATCTTGAAGAACTTTCAGTAATTTTTTTATTGAAAAAAATTACATTGTTTAGTGGCAAATGGCCGTCAATGAAATAATGTTTTTATATACACGGTTTGCGGTGACCAACATTGCGGCGAAGTGGATCATCTGAAAAAAAATGCGGATGGATTTAGTCAAATATAAGTATAAACTAGTCTTTAATCGAAGGATTTCAAAAAATATTCATTTTTCACAAAATGGCGGACAGTCAAAGTTAATGGTTCGATTTTAACGAAAAAAAGGCCGTTTTTTGGCTATGAAACGGCCATTTTTTTCGAAAAAAAAAATCGAACGATTAAAGACTACATTTTTATGTATTAAATAAGCCTGCAAAATTTCAAGAAGATCGGTTCTTTAGTGTTCGAGTAATCTTGGTCACCGACGTCAGAAATGCCATTTTGAGATAAACGCGTTTAAAGTTTCTCTTCTTCTTCTCTTTTAACGCGGATTCTTCTCTTTCAACGCTCATATCTCAGTCAATTTTGTTCGGATCGACTTGAAATTTTCAGGACATATTCTCAGATACTTATACTTCAAAAAAATGCAATAAAAAAATCGATTTTTTCAAAATCGCAAGGGGGGGCTAACCCCTTAAATCAACGACAAAGTACGACGAAAAAATGTAACACGCGGAAAATTCGATTTACATCGAAAATCGGAAAAATACATTTTTTCTCTTCGAAGCGCTGTAAATCCAAAACTAAGGCTGAAAACGAAAAAAGTTATTCTTGTTTTTCGTATTTTTTTTCGGCCAAATTTCATGATCCAATGGTCAAATTGAGGCGCCAGAGATATCGTAATCTCCCCCTCCAGGTATATGTAGCCCCTCAAACTCGATTTTCGATCACCAAAAGACCGCGAGGAGGCGACGTTAAATTTGTTTGAGGCCTTATATAGGCGATTTCGCCGATTATCGAAAGTACTTTTCTAGACGCGGTTAAGAAAAATGACGCATATATCGACAACATTTTTTTTTACAGATCACTTATGCACATGGTTAAGTATATGTAGAAAAAAATCAGAAATATTAACAAATGGCGGAGATATAACATAATAAAGCAACGTATTTTTTCTTTGCGCGCGCGTTGATGGTGACAGTTCTCGGCATCGATGTGGGTGTCTGACAAAAAATGAACATATTTATAATTGCATAATGAATGTATCTTCAGTGTGAACCGACAATATTATAAAGACAATTATTATAATAAAAATTCGAAACTTCAAACTTTTTTACTCAATTTTCTGTCGGTATTTAATTTTTTATATTTTTTTGTGTCATTGAAATTTTTGTTTCTGTAGTTCACACGATAGGTGATGATACTAAGAATATGTTGTAAAAATTTCGAAGCGATCTGAACCTTCGTTCAAGAGTTAGAACTTTCACAAGGTTCAAAAAAGTGAATCGTGGAAAAGCGGCTTTGAAGCTGGCGGTCGGGCGCGCCGCGCGGTTATCTATTATAAATGCAATCTTACCTTATTTTTGGAATTTTTCAATTCTGTAAAGCTTAAAATATTCCCAACCGTTCATGCTAATGGAGCACGAAATAATAAAAAAATGAGAATTTTTGAAATTTTTCGCGTATATAATGCTAATTCGTGTTAATATTGAACACACTCGCATAATTATGTCCGGTGAACGTCGGGGAGTTGGAGAGAAACACGTGTGGACGAGGTTTCGAAGAACAAGGCAAAAGAAGATTATTTGAAAAATATTTAATAATAAACATTGACAATATACAGAGAAAATACGCCATAAGAAGTCGCTATGGGAGTAATAAGAACCTAATAACTGGTCCAGACTTAGAAAATATCATCAAATCAGACAATGGTAAAGGTGTTTTACGATCGACACCTTATATTTCTATTCGTATTTCATTATTAGTATTATTATTATTATTATTATTATTATTTGCAACTAAGGGTCGAGTTGTTCGTACAGCATGAATCTCATATTCCCGTGTCGTTCGTGTGTATGTGTGTGCGAGTGTATGCGTGTCTTTTTTTTTTTGTGCCAATATTCAGAGACGCGTTTCCGTTTTCTAAATCTATACGCTCGTATTGCGCCACCTCGGGATACAATGTCCCGAAGCGTTTTCTCATTTTTTGCTCTGTGTGTTCCATCTATGCACCGTGAAATCACAAGTAGATTACATATTATTACACGTTCGCGCGCACTTCCGTCCTCGCCTCGTTCGTAAAAACCGTAATGTACAACACTGTTAGAAGCCGAAAAGAAAAAAATATCAGTGGCATAGCTGTTTAACCGTTGAGTGATTATTATTATTTTCTTCGTTTTCCCTCGCTTTTCTCCTGTGCTACTCTAAGATTACGGTAGATCCGTTCGTTCGCTCGTGTAATTGTGTCGTTTCAGTGTGCACTCGAGAGTTCGTAATCTCGCAGGGAACGTGCTCGGATCTGACAGATTCGTAGAGTCGAATTTTAGACGCCCTCGTAGCGCGTCCTACGTACTTCCCTATTTGTATATTATTCCTCGAGTAGAATTCGAGGAGGCGCGTTGGAACGTAAATAAGGAAGAATAACGAAGAGACGTACGCGCGAATCGACGAAAATGCAGCACAATTTGCAAGGATCCGGGCACACCGAGAAAGCGTCGCGTCACTCGACCAAACTCGCGACGCGAATTTTCACTCGGAATTCGAAAATCGGACGCCAATGACGTATTCGCGTTCTCGGTGTTCACGAAGTTCACAAAGTTCAAGTAGAAGTTTATTTTCGAAGGCTATACATAAGATCGTGTGTACCAACGAGAAATCGCGAGAGCGTAGAGAGTTATGCAAAAATTGCGTTAGGGCGGCTACAAACGTAAATGCAAGCTCGACTAGCGTGCACAAGCATGCGCAATTTTTCTATGGCCCCCCACACGCTGTTCAACAATCATGCTTGCGCAAAAATTCTCATACTAACGCTCAAGCATGCAGTTACGTGCATAACCGCCTTTAGTTCGAATTTTCGGGATTCACGCTTTTCCCCCTCTCTCTCTCTCTCTCTCTCTCTCTCTCTCTTATTTCCTGTTATTATTCTTAATCGTTCAGATTCTAAAGGACAGCTTTCTTCGTACACTAGGATATGTTGCCTCGTAATGTGTCTGCGTGTGTGTCCGTTTGTGAGGCTCACACATTACGTAAGTCATGTATTCGCTACCTACGACGTATATTTTGTTCGCTTCTTTTTATTATTCTTCTTCTCTTTGAATTTCTTATAAATTTACGATTAAATTGTTCACGGCGCGTATCGTTGAGAATATTTTACATTGCAACTTTTATCACCAGCCGTTGGAGTCAACGCTGATGATAAATTAATATCGTTGGAGAGGGGGGGGGGGGAGAGAGAGAGAGAGAGAGAGAGAGAGAGGGGGAGACAGAGAGCGAGAGTAGAAGACCGTCACGGTTCTAGAAAAGATCGCTCTAAATCATCGCGTTGCTTTTCTTTCCTTTCCTCACTATACTTATACCTTATTCATATGTATATTAGCAAGTGTACGATTAAATCTCGCTGCTCCTTGCAATAGAGAACGAGACCAGGAGGCCAACGGGGGGGGGGGCTTGAGGTCTTTGTTTGTTTCATGGTACCTTCGGATTTTTCACTTTTAACCGCTCGTTATACGTATAGGCCTCTCGAATGAACGATCTACGAAGAAAAAAACCACCCACGCGCCCGTAGGGATTTTATCGCGGAATTGTCGGTTCGTGTGTGTGTGTGTGTGTGTTCGCGGATGCGATAAACTTTTGTGGACCTCGCTGTTTTCGTATGGACCTTCCTGTTTCTGTTTTTCATCGTTTTTTCTTCTTCTTTAGCACTCGCGTTTTCATTATTTTGAGCTTGACCTTAACCTAGCTGCTAATTAATCTTTATTCCTAAAGATAGAGGTAATGATAATCACGAATAATATATATATATATATATATATATATATATATATAAATTGTAATTACAGTTTACAATATACAAGGGTATGGATTGGAGCGGCAGCAAATCGAGATTCTGTGTTGTGTTCGTCTTTTTTGTTGGTCTACTTTTTCGCTAATTCTTCGATCTTGGCAAATGCGCGGCGAGAAAACGAGGATCGAAGAATCAGGATGAAAATCGAGCGATGCGACATTGCTGGAGTTTGTTTTTTTTTTTTGACAAAGTTGTCTGCGAGAATTGTGAGAAATCGAACATGTCTGCGTGAGGAGTGAAAATAAGTAACTGTCCTCGAGTATTCACGGAAACGCTCGACAGCCCTTAAGGCGATTGTAGAAAAAGAAACGGAGCTTTAGGAGCCAAAGATCGAATGTGCCTTTGCTGATGTAGGGTTTCGTGCAAAAGAATGGCGACAGGTGGCGGGGCCATCGCTTCGTCTCGACCAACGAGGGATCGTCGTTCCCCACCGGTCGAGGCGCCGGGGAGGGGAGAGCTTTTCGATTGGTTGTTACGATCCGGTTCCCGTTCCGATCGCGGTAACCTCACTTTTGCGCTGCAATATCGCGAAATTGAGGTTAGGTCGTAAAAACTTCGTTATTGTCGCACGGATATCCTGTACAATACAGTCCCATTTTTCAGCGTCTCCGAAGCAACTTCACTTTGCACTTCACGTATAGTGAATGTTGAAGAAGAAAAACGAGTTCGAGGGCATTAATTTGGAGTTTCGCGAATCGATTTTCTGTCCCGTTTGCGAGTCTATTGATAATCGTTGAGTAATTCGACGCTAAAAGTTTTCGAGTATGTTTGCCGAGTATAACACTCCTAGTTAGTCAATTAATATATCTTATCCCTGGACCGCAGTCTCGTCTGTTTTTTTGTGCTCCGACTCTACGTATTGTTCCTCCTCCTATTTACATTGCCCCATTCACACCGGAAGTTTCGTCGCTCTCGCAATTTCGCGTCCTTTCTCTCGCTCTCTTCTGCTCTCTGTTCATTTTTTTTCTTCCGCCGTTCATTGCGACTCGGTACCTGGTGAAAAGTTTTCCCTTTTCACAGCCTAATCCTAACGAATATTAGAATTAAAGTGTGTAACGAGGGGGGGTGTCTCTAACGATCGTACTTGCTAACATTTTTGTCATATTTGGCTATTTTCTTTACCGCGGCTTCTTTTTCCTTCTTCTTTGCACGTGTCATTTTTGACACTTCTCTTCCGGTCGTTTCACAATTTTTTTTCCAACTCTCATCTCGGCTTTTTTCGATTTCCATTCATCCGTTTCCTCTCCTTACTCTCTCCATTCCTCTCTCTCTCTCTCCCTCTCTCTCTCTCTCTCTCTCTCTCTCTCTCTCTCACACACACACACACACACATACAACAAATCTCTTCACGTTGACTTCAACAGGCTGGGGAAAATATCACTTACTCGGTTCAGAGTTGTGTGCGTACCATTTTCCAACGTTTCGTTTGTTGTATGCTCGTCAACCTCGGTCAACCTTACCGGCGAGAAAAAAAAAAGAGACCGCCGAGATTTGTTTACTTCTACGTCTTAAGATCACTGAGATTCTATCGGTGTTTGGGTGTGTACGTGTATTTAAATTATTACGGGCATTTGTATTCCTCTTACGATTTATATGTCATAGAAAAAAACGTGTCATGTACGTTATCGCTTAAACTTAAGAAATAAATAAATTACGACGAACGATTTTTCACGATTGCATACGCGTATCGCATTTACGCCGAATTTTTCATCATTATTATTATTATTATTATTAATATTATTTTCCTTCTTTTCCTTTAAATTACGTAGAGATTCATGGCTTCGAAGGCGTTAGCGCCTCTCGTATTTTTTTTTTTACGTTTTTTTTCTCACATATAATATCTAGTCATGGTAATCGTCGCTGGTGAGGGCACGATTCGAGTTCAGAGAAAAAGAATATCGCATTGCTACGACAATCAATATCACGATTATTTTGCCTCTTTTCGCTTGCTCGAATTATTCGAGGTGTCAATCACTTTTGATTCTTCGATCTTGTATTTTTGTTTTCATCTTACAAAAACATTTTAAAACACTGTTTTGGAGATTAAACTACGTTTGTTTGTCATTCGAACTGTGCCCGGGCCTCGAAATGTGGGTGCCGATTTCTTCGTCCCTCAGTCGCGACGATCGAGACTAATTCCGTGATATGAACATTTTCGATTTTCTTTTCTCTCTCCTTCTTTTCTTCCGCCTCGACAAAGTCAGTGCGCCTACGACACTCTTCGTCCCGTTATTTATTGTGTTATCTACAGCGTTATTATTTATGGTTTCTGATCGACTGTGGTCGCCGGAGCGCTATTGATGAAAGAGATTTTTAAAAAAAAGCAAACAAACGCCTGCGTATCAATAATACGTAAACTCGGTGATGATGATGATAATAATAATAATAGTAATAATGATAATAATAATAATAATAATAATGGTAATAATGATAATATTACGAACAATAATAGTGGTAGAGAGTACAGTGATTAGAGAGTTGCAAAGAGTTTTGTTTTGACTAGACCCTGTTTCCCAGAATCCGGTACGTACGGTCTAGTGTCTCGTACAAGTTTTTCTTTCCGCTTTTTTTTTTTTCATTTTTCTTCTCTTTATTCGTCTCATCGAGCGTGGTGGAAAAAAATTGTCGACCAAATTCACGCTCCAAGGGGAGTACTTTAGATTCGGGTTTTTAATGTTTTTTTTTCTCAATTGATTTTTTTCTCTTGTCGATGCTTTGTTTCCATTTTCACATCGTGAAATTTGGTCGAAACAATTTTTTTTCGCCGTTGTGCATTTTCGTTAATCGGTTCTCCGCTGTTTTTTTGTCTCCCATACACTCACCGATTTCCCTCGTATCTTCAATTATTAAAGTCTAAAATCCTATCTCACCTACATGGGGCTTGGGGGATAGTATTTTTTTTTGTTGCTTTTTTTCATTACGAGATTGGGACCTTCGTCGAAACGAATTACACACACATATTTGGCATAGAAATCTACCAACTTACGCACGTACCTAACGGCTAACTAGCTACCTAAAGTTCTCCATTTTACACTTACAATTCTCGCGTATTTGCTCGACGCCTTTCTTTCTTTTTTTTTTTTTAATTTTTATTTTCCTCTCCGTGGTTAATTTTACTTTGTTATTATCGTTGCGAGAGATGATCGTTTAATTTTTTTTCCGACCGTATTTCGTTCTTTCTGTCGTTACGTGCGTTTCGTGATTCGAATATTCGTCGGGTTTTCTTTGTTTTCGTTAATTCGACGCCGGGGAAAGCGTGACAGACCCTCGACCCCCAAGACCTGAGAAACGTGCGCTTTTGTGTGTCCGTGTGTACCCTTCTCTATTTCTTCTTTGTTTTTCTTGCTTTTGTATACTCACTGATTTCGTGTGATTAAAATTGGGCGCGAAACCAACAATAAATAATTATCCTTCCGCACGAAGAATTATCGAAGATTATGCAAATTTGTCTGAGAGAGCAACAAACTCATTTTCGTTTCATCGTTTTCTCTGTCATCTTCGCTTTTCACTTCTCATCAACGATTATACAACTATCTTACAATTTGGCGACGCCCCGAGTGAGCGAGAATTTTCTTTTTCATTTTTCTTTTCTTTTTTCCTCCTACGCGATAATATTCCGCCTCTCCCCCTACCCCCTTGTGTGTGTTCATCGTTCGACTCTCTTCTCCGACAATTGTGCGAATGCTTCGGATATGACCGATGAAAAATCTGAGCTTGCGAGGTGCGCTTTTCTTTTTTTTTTTTTCGTTTGTTCTGTCTCCTTCTCTTTCCCTCTGAACATTACGCGTTCTTGCTGATTGAAAAATCTGTCGGCGCGTCGTTTCGTCGTCATTTGAAGAGAGGATTAAAAAAAAAAACAAAAAAAAATTGCTCTCGCCGACCGAGACCGCGATTCGGTGACAGTTTGGCGGACTTTCTTTTTTCTTCTTCTTTTGTTTCGGTTCCCGCGGTTATTTCACTCGAGTATGCATCCACACGAGAGAGGCAAAAGGAGAAACGCGCAGTGGCAAGTTTTATAACTATCTTCTTTTGCTGCCGAAAAGTCACGCGATGATTATCGAGGAATTGTAAGTTGTTAGTTGCATCGTCGAATTTTTATAACCCCCCCCTCCTTGTGATCGTTCGTGTCGTTAATGACTACGAATTCATCGTCGACTTGTTTTTTTTTCTCTCTTCCTTTTGATGATGATTGCGTGTTGTCGATTTCTGGTCATGATTTGCTGCTTGTGAGTATACACGTTGACTCGCCTACGTAGCTTCTCAACGAGGTCTCTGGCGTTTCGTTTTTTCTCCCCGTTCTCTCTTATTTTTTTTTTTTTCATTTTCTTGCTCTTCTTAGTAGGGCGTGAACCTGTTGTATCCACCTCTGTACACCGTCGCCTGTCGAAAAATCAAGAAAAATATCATTTTTTGTTTCACGTTGTTTACTGATAAAAAATACATGCAATTTTGCGTCTGCGAGATTCTTTTTTATCGCGCTTTTTGACGGTGTCGCTGGCTGGAGTCCAACGAGCACCATGAATAAATCAATAAATAAATGAATGTGGATATATTTAATTTTTTCTCAGATACACTACCGCCCAAAAGTTTGGATACACCGGTCGATATTTCTGGCCGCAGTAAAAGTTAGGTGACTCCGTTGAAAAAAAAGATAACCAAATTTAACAAACGGCGTTTCGAAGGTATCAAATTTAGCTTTGTTTTGCTTTTTAAAAATATTTTTATTTTATTTTTTTCGACCCAGTACGCACTTTTGTACGTGGCCGTTTCCGGCTATTTTTCGACCATCGATAATTGGGCGAATTTTTTTTTGTCATTTTCATCCATTATATACTTGAAAGGTATACCAGAAGCTTCATTTTCTTTTTTTGAAAAGTTTCGTACGATTTTTTTTCGCAAAGTAATTTCATTTTTTGCTAAACAAAAACAAATTTTGGACAATGCAACGTAACTCAAGAACTATAGGGTTTGAAAGGAAATGTCAAAGATGTTAAAAGTTGCGTAAGTTTATACTGGATCGCCTGGAAATTTTTAAGAATTTTCCTTTTGTCTTTTTTAGCAAAAAATGAAATAACTTTGCGAAAAAAATCGTACGAAACATAAAAAAAATGGAGCTTTTGCTACCCCTTCCAAGGATGAAAATGACAAGAAAAAATGCGATAAGTTATGCGCCCAATTATCGATCGTCGAAAAATAGCCGAAAAACGTCACGTACAAAAGTGCGTACTGGGTCGAAAATAAAAAATATCTTTAAAAGCAAAACAAAGCTCAATTTGATACCTTCAAAACGCCGTTCGTTAAATTTGGTTATCTTTTTTTTTCAACGGAGCCATCTAACTTTTAGTGCGGCCAGAAATGTCGACTGGTGTATCCAATCTTTTGAGCGGTAGTGTAGGTCTTATACAAAATGACTCGATAAATTAAACTCTCTGAATTTTCTTTTCTATTGAATTAAAATTTTGAAAAAGGCAAGAAAAATCGGTATAGCAAAAAAAGTCATCTGGAAGCAAAAAACAAGTACAACGAAATTTCGGGTCTTGCAGATAGTACAGATATGATTGTTTTTAACGAAGAAAAACTGTACCCCATAGCCAGCGACTGGACCGATGCTGTGCCCGAGGTAAGGATCCGCGTATTCACGTCCGTATCTGCAACATTTACGAGAAAAAAAAAACAGCCGTGAGTATAGAAAGGAAAATCTCCGCGACAGCAAGAACTGAGTGAGGACAATTTTTCCAAGATAATCCAGTCGAACGTGCAAGAAGCTCGCAATAGCGAGAAAATGAAAACGACAAGAAAATGAGGATAGCGTGACGAAAGAGAGATCGAGGAAGAAACAAAAAATTGGTCGATATTACGGACGTTCGGAAGGTTTTTGGTTTTTTTTTTGTTCAGGTTTTAGTGACGGGAGTTCGAGGATCTTGGGTGCACTCGGTATCGTCCTCGAATCTTCGACTACGCAACGCTCGACCGCGTCTACGTGATTGTCTGTAAAAAAATCATCGATCGTCAACGAAAATTAATCCGGAGGAAGGAAATTTGACGAAAAGAAAAGATTCACGAATTTCGCAAAAACCGACGAAATTTTAATATTCATTGAATTATCACTAATAATCAATTGAAAATTGAAATTATTTTGAGGCGAATTTAAGAATCTCGAAATTACTTTGAAACAACAAAAAAGGGGAATAAAATGATTTTTTTTTTCTTTCGGAGCAACATCGCGCAAGTGCGCGATACGAGGCAATTCTCATTAATCCCGTGGAAATAAAGATGAACGAGTGGAAGGAGGAGCAGAGGATAAAAAATGAAGAAATAAGCCAGCAGGGGAGCAATAAAGCTGGATCAACGAGGCTGTACTGGATCTCGATTGTTGTGAGGAACGTGCCGGGAGGATAAAAAAAAAACAGGGCACGTAATAAATAGCGCGCGTAAAAAACTTTGCTGAACAGCCGAGTACGCCGTGGTAATTCATATTTATTATCGGAATTCACGAACATCGCACGTGAACGAAATTGGACTGTTTCACGAGAAAATCAAAAAAACATTTCTAATGAGCTTAAACATTGAAACATCACATGGCGAAAAAGTACTGAAGTACGTAGTACGAAAAAAAAATGTTTACTCCTCTCCTGAAAATGGCAATGAGGCGGAAATTTCAATTCTCACGGTTCGTTCAATGAAAGAACGAAATGAACCGATTACTAAAATTGCAAAAAAATGTTAACGTAGCGAACTTGACCCTCACTCGCGTGACGAGAACCAGAGTTACTTGAAAAACAAAAATTACCGCTATTCTTGTAATCATTTTTCATCCAATAAGAAAAAAACTGGTGAAATGGATTTTTACAAATTCACCAGGCATCTTAAATTCTCAAGAAGGTTATCAATTAAAAAAAAAACGAAACGAAACGATTCGGTAAAAAGGATAAAAAATATCATTTTTACAATCATTAATTTATTTTCGATCAAATCTCGAAACAATATATTGTCTTTTATTCGAAAAAAAATTCCAAACTCGATCAAAATCCCAAAAATGTTATTCATATTATTTTTTTTTAATTGAATAACAAAATTACCCGAACAAACTAAAAATAAAAATGGCAAACGTGAATTCCGAAGACGCTTATCAACCAAAAACATATAAACGGATCGGTCGAAGGTTCAAAAAACACCATTATTATTAACATTAACCCTATTTTTCGGTAAAAACGGAAAATCGATTTTTCTCATACGAAAAAAAAATTGAAAAATCGAAAAAAAGACAAAAATAATTTTAAAAATCGAAAAAAAAGGAAAATAATTTCAAACATCGAAAAAAAATTTAAATATCGAAAAAAAGACTAAAGAATAATGGTAAAAATCGCAAAAAGACTAAAAAATAATTTTAACAATAGAAAGAAATTATCAAACGACTCCAAAAAAAAAAAAAATGTAGAAAAAATCGACAAAAAAAAGGATCTTACCCAGCTACCGCTGCGTATCCCGCGACCGGTTGTGCCGCAGCCGCGGCCGCACCGTATGCCCGTGCGGCCACGGCCGTGTACGTCGCTGCGGCGGCGTAACTCGCCTGCTGTGCCGTTGACAGCGGTGTCTTCAGTAGTGGAGAAGCCGCCGCGGCTGCTGCCGCCGCCTGTAACAACCATAACCCGCCATGCAAGCTCAAGCAAGCTCCGAGAGACAACTAAGTACGCCCGAAGAGGGCTAAAGGGCTGGGGGGATAGGGGGGGGGGGGGGTGTTGAGGGGCTCGTGTGAATATTAGGGTGCACTATATTATCTGTGACAGTCCGGTGTTCCGAGAGATTACCAGATTTCTAACTCTGTCTCGGTTGTAAACAGCTATACATATTTACCATACACACCCGTCTATAATAAGGGTTGTACGTGAAGGGGTGGGCGCTTGCCTCTGTCACTTTACTGCGTGATTCTCGGCACTTTTCTCTTCGCGTTACTGGCATTGCCCTCTATGCAACACATTACTATCGACAAGCAGCGAAACACGTTTTGTTTTTCGTTCATCTATGAAAAATCTTTATAGCCGTGATTCGAAATTGCAATTCTTGTATTTTTTTTTCTCGAAACATCCATCGGATAATGCAGGGGGAAAAAAAGAACAATTTTGGTGAACGAAAAAATATGTATGTACATGTATATTTGTATGTACGTATGTGTATATACAGGGTGTTTGCCACATGGGCCGAAACATTTTTTTGGGGGATTGGGGGGTCATTTGCTAATTTTTTCACCCCTAGACCCTATGTCCTAAGTGTCACGGTAATTGAGATATGATTTTTCCTTTTTTTTTAATTACCCGAAATTTCGCGTTTAAATCGTCAGAACTCTTTTATTTGTGATTGTAATAGCACGAAATAAGTTTCGTTGTATTTTGCAATGTATATTTATTATCAATAAATCATTATTTGAAACAATTGGTTTCAAGAAAATGTCTTTTGAGCTTCCAATCTTTAAAAAAGTGTAAATGCATGGAAAATTTCAACCCCTAAATTCCTTATAAAAAAAAAACTCATTCTCCTTATTTTGGCCACATAATGAATGATTTCGATGACATGTAACATACCGTTGGAAAGGGTATAAACTAGAGAACTTTTCAAAAAAAGCTGAGTTCAAAATAGCTTTGAGTTTTTTTTATAATGAATTTGGAAGTCGACATTTTTTGTACATTTACGCATTTTCAAGACTTTGGAAGCTCATGAGTCATTTTCTTAAAACTACTTGTGTCAAGTAATGATTTATTTATAATAAACTTATATTGCGGAAAATAACAAAAGTTATTTCGTGCTATTACAACGACAAACAAAACAGTCAGGACGACTTAAAGACGAAATTTCGGGTAATTAAAAAAAAAAGTTCAAAAAAATCATAACTTAATTACCGTGACACTTAGGACATAGGGTCCAAGGGTGAAAAAAGTAGCAAATTACCCCCACAATCCGTCAAAAAATTGCGTCGGTCGACGCGCCAAAAAATGTGTGTGTGTGTTTATACATATATACTGGGCTACTGGTTATTGGCGACGATCCCGTGAAAGGGTTGCAGGTCATGTTTTCCGCTATTAAACAACCCAGTAATGCTTTATGCAAAAGTGAACCATTTTCGCGGTTTAATTTTTTAATTTTTTATTTTTAAGTGAGGGGTAGATAACTTTAAAAATAAAAATAAACTGTTGTATGAAACCAAACTTTTCAGTTATTTGTAGTTTAAGGACACAGTAACAAAGAATGATCAACAATAAAATAAGAACAGTCTACAAACATTTCTGAACGACGGGTCCAAAGCTGTGCAAGTCTAACAATTATTCTTATTTTATTATTAAGAGTAGATGTAAGAACTAGAAGCCTAGGAATAAGAAAGCGAGTAAAGAAAGGAGATCTAAAAAACCCGCAAGGGTGTACACGAAAATAAAGAGAATTACTATTCATTCTTATTTTATTGTGGATAATTGTTTGTTACTGTGCCCTGAAACTACAAATAAGTTCAAAAAATTGAACACATACAACAATTTTTTTCTAATAATTTTTTAAGGCTGCAACCCCCATTGAAGAAAAAAATAATTACTTAAAAAAGGTTCACTTTGCATAAAACATTACTAGGTTGATAGCGGAAAAGGGGTCCTCCAACCAATAACCAGTAGCCCTGTATGTATGTGAAATTAAACGGTATATATGGAAATACTTCGAATTTTATCTATATATACTAATTATCATTCAATTATGTGTACATATATATGTATAACGAAAATATACATAGGGCAGCCCGAAAAGAAAAATTTAGATGCCTCGTCTCAATACCTATCGGAATCGCCCCCACGTACGTTCTACGATGTTTTTTAGTTTTCGAGAAAAAAGCTTTTTTATTTTTCTCTTTTGTATGTGTACTTTTTCGCGATTTTTACAACATGTGTTATCCTTATGGAGTGCACTTTTGATCAATAAATAAGTCACAAACTAAACACTATCGTAAATGCCTTAAAAAATAGGTCTGTGAGGATTTGTAACTAAAGTTCAGATGAGAAAAAAAGTACTTGTACTAGTCTAAACGATTCCCAATTGCTTTTAAAAACTTCTAAGAGTACATATACAAAAGAGGAAAAAAAAAATAGAAACGTTTGTTACAGGAAAACGCGAGAAACAATTCAATTGCTTTTGTTTCTCGAAAACTAAAGAGATGGAGGATGATTCGGATAGGCGCAGATACGAGGCATCGAGACATTCTTCTTTTGTGTGTGACTTTTTCAGCCACTTTGGATATATATTCGTTGTACTGATATCTACATATATAATTGTTAATATTTCTCTAGTTTCGAATTACAATTACTACTAGTCCTATGGGAAACCACAGGATAAATTGGCTCTTGTGTACACGTATCCTTCGATCACGCAATACATACACACACAACAGTATACCGATAACTTTTACGCCAAAAATACGGAGTATAGTTGTAAGAGAAAGAGAGAGAGAGAGAGAGAGAGAGAGAGAGAGAGAGAGAGAGAGAGAGAGAGAGAGAGAGAGAGAGAGAGAGAGAGGAGAGCAACGAAGGCCATTATACGTTTGTAGTATAAGGTCATGATATGCACGTTGTATTATTTATTATAAGAATAACAATAATAATAATAATAATAAGAGCAATAATAAAAATGAATGAATAATAATCATTTTGAAAATAACGCACACTGGGAAATTCGCTGGTTATGTGAACTTTTCATGCGTGTGCGCGCGCGTGTGTATGTGTGAGAGAGAGACCTCGATGATAATGATAAATTTCCTCGTACACGTGAAGTGAGCGAGGCTAGAATTTTTTTACGTCCCTTTCGTGCGAGCCCTCCAGGACTCGCTACTCCAGCAAACGATTAAAAGTTATTCGGGCTACATAAAAAAAAAAAAAAAAAAGTAGTGGGTTGAGGAAACGGCAGACGTTACCGTCCTTTAAGACACCACTGTGACGGGTGAAAAACGATTTTTTTTTTACATTTTCTCAAAGTATACGTATCCAAGAATATGTGAAAAAATGTTCAACTTAAAATATTGAAAATTGCCCAAGTTACGGACGATTTTGTGACAGCGGGTAGCGCAACGATTGCACTAAACATTTTAATCGCGTTTTTCTTGAAACGACTTTCCTCGACCTGGTCGGAATCATAATCCTAGCTATAATTATCCGATTTTCAATTTTTTTTAAGCCAAAATTTCCGTAATTGCAGTAGCTGTCGTTGTAGGTAGCCGTTTTTTTTTAATTCAAGCGCCCGAATATAAGTAAAATTTTCGCCGAAATTGCTTTTTTTTTCGAAAACCGGCTACGCACACCGAGAACTACGTTTATATAAATTATAAAATCTTTTTATCTTTATTTTTCAGACAAACCATTGTCAAGTTATCGATCGGAATTTTTTCAATTTTCGATAACAATAATTTACAATAAATGAGTTTAATATATGCTTAATAACATTCCTATTTTTCAGATCTCAAATAAATGATATAGTAGAAAAAAAATGAGGAAAAAACTACATTTTTCGACCCATCACAGTGGTGGCCCCCCTGAAGACCGGAGCCTGAATTAGAAGGTTCGAAAAATCGATTCGAAAAGAATATATTGACAAAGTTACAGAGGCCAATTGTAAATATTTTCGAAGACACAAGGACAAAAGCAAAGAATCGATTGATATTTGATGTTGATATTTCCTCCCATTGAACACTTTGAAGCGAGTTTTCTCCAGTTTTTATTTTCACGACTTTTCCAAATTGGCGGGCGTGATAGCAAAAAAACTAACCGTCCTATTGAATCAAACCAAATTTTATTTTCTTCAGTAGAAAAATCTCTTCTAAGTGAATTAAAAAAGTTGTTGAAAAAGTCTTTTGAAGTAATTTTTATAGCACGTTAAAGTGTTTTCCAAACCTGAGAAAAGTATTAATTTCACGATTTTTCCAGCTTTTCCTTAGTTCACCCAGAAGAAAAATATATGACAATTGAACATTTTATTGGTTTGTCTGTTTCAGTCAAGAATTACGAGGTGCATCTTTCCCGCCGATTGAGGACTGCAAGACGCACATAGAATAGGCTGATAAATCTGCAGTCATTTATTGTTTCATGTTAACCTTTTTTTTTTTATACATTCCAAATAAACATGAAAAGATACCTCCATGTTTACTGGGCTCACTTGTTTTTTTCCCTTCTAAAAAAAATTCCCGGAAAAACGCTTTTTTGGACCTTCTGATTTAGGCTCCCGCCTTAATTCACCAGCCCCTTTAACGGATAATACGACCAAATCCGACCCCCTTAATCCCCGATTCAAGGAATGTATTGTCAACCGAGTTCACGTCGCAAATTACGATGGCGGGTCGAGAAATGAGAAGCAACTCGCTACCGGGAGAGTAAAGAAAAAAAAAAAAGAAAGAAAAGAGAAAAGTTCGACACCTAGTCCACCGGCATTAATCTTGACACGAAAGCGGCTTAAATCGTTCGAGCTTTCCAAGCAACGGAGTGGCTTGTGGCAGTTTTTCCTTTCGCTGTTTAATTCCGTAATCTTTGCTTGAGTTTTTTCTTCATATTAATTCTGCCTCGCGTTAGCATCTTTTAGAGGAGCAAGTATTTGCACTGTTTTCTCAATCGCTTCAAGGCTAAAAACATCGAAATTCCTTGTTTATCGATTTTTTAAATACAATATCTCGATCGATCATGTTGAAATTTGGTGTGTGAACTTATTTCTGGTTTCCCGATGAAATACTGAACAAAAAAATAGTCGTCGCATTTGAAAAAAAGGAGGTTACCCCCTTCGAACTATGCAACTTTTGTAGGCAAACTTGGCTCCTAAGTCTGATAGGTTAGAAAATATTTCTACTGCCAATAGTTGTTGCCTCACTCGATATATAAATATAAAAATGCGTATGTACGAATTTTTATTTTCTGCCGAATTGTTACGATTTTCTTATTTTTATTAACAATTATTGCTTCTTCCTAAGTTCCTATCAAGGCAGTTTTTTTAATATCAATTTCACGTACCCACGTAACACCACGTACGATCCGTAAATCCACAATGATTTTCGTTTTTTTTTTATGACAATAAAATTCGCTCTTGTCGAAAACGATCTCGTACGCGAAACAAAGAAGATGATGCTCATGGACCACAATGCAATTTAATTTAATACGATGACGATAAACGACTACAATATAAAAATCACAATATGAAAAAAGCTCTCCCCGATATTTAAAATATAATCTGTATCAAAAATATATTTGACATACATAACGCAATTGTTAATGGAAAAAAAAAACATTGCAAGGCTCTTTCATTTAAATAACTCCCGTCCATCGAAATTTTCGTATCTTAATTTTGCCCGGACGACGGGGAATAGAAAAAAATTCCAGGACACTCTACACGAGGTCTCGGACACGTAATATTCTCTTCTCGCCTATATTTTCGTGCCAACGAGAGCTTTTCCTTCTCTTTCCACCCCCGACGAGAATTCTCCCGTCTGCACCAGAGACCACTCGGAGTGTCTGTTCGCGATTTATGCCGATGAAGATAACATTTACCTTCCTCTAGCCCCCCCATCCCCTTCTCAAATGCGTAGATACCTCTAGTTACTTTTCGACTAAGTTTTTTTAGTTGTTTATTTTTCTGAACTACTTTAGCCAAGTGGAGAGTTTGTTGTTGCCGTTTAGGATGTATTTTTCATTCATTTATTAATTAATATCAATTAATATTCGAAATTACATTAAGGGGTCTTCTGACTTTAATAGGTTTATATTATAGATATTGATATAAAAGTTGTTACACTTAATAAATACACTTTCGAGATACACTTAAAAAAGTTTTTTTGTGTATTTATGTAACCCAAACAAACTTTAAATGCGTTTTTATAGAAACAACGTTTTTCGACGGCTTGTTGACAAAAAAATTTCGAAACTACTGAACCGATCCCTATGAAATTTTAATTTGTGTTTTCCTTTCGAAAAATGTCCGCCATTTTGTTATTTTTTGCCTATATAAAAAATCGTATGATATGCGATATAGCCATTAACATACTAGTCTAAAACCGTTTGATTTATTGTTTCGGATGATCCATCTCCGAGATTTCATCAACAGCGCAGGCCTACAATTTTTTTAGGACATTTTTTAACTCTTCCGTCTATAAATAGTTACTTAGAGGAATAATTTTTTTCAAGGGGTTACCCCCACTTGCGATTTTGAAAAGATCGATTTTTTTTTATTGCTTTTTTTTAAGTATAAGTATCTGAGAATATGTCCTGAAAATTTCAAGTCGATCCGAACAAAATTGACTGAGATATGAGCGTTGAAAGAGAAGAATCCGCGTTGAAGGGGCGTTGAAAGAGAAACTTTAAACGCGTTTTTCTCAAAATGGCAGTTCTGAAGTCGGTGACCAAGATTACTCGAACACTAATGAACCGATCTTCTTGAAATTTTGCAGGCTTATTTAATACATAAAAATGTAGTCTTTAATCGTTCGATTTTTTTTTCGAAAAAAATGGCCGTTTTATAGCCAAAAAACGGCCGTTTTTTTCGTTAAAATCGAACCATTAACTTTGACTGTCCGCCATTTTGTGAAAAATGAATATTTTTTTTAAATCCTTCGATTAAAGACTAGTTTATACTTATATTTGACTAAATCCATCCGCATTTTTTTTTCAGATGATCCACTTCGCCGCAATGTTGGTCACCGCAAACCGTGTATATAAAAACATTATTTCATTGACGGCCATTTGCCACTAAACAATGTAATATTTTTCAATAAAAAAATTACTGAAAGTTCTTCAAGATGTGTTCTTTAAGATGGTATATTGATCGATTAAAAAAGTTTTGTAGTTTTCTTTAAAAAAAAATCATGAAAAAGGCCTTTTTTGAGCTACAAGTGGGGGTAACGCCTTAAATGTATTTCGAGCGTGTATTCATTAAGTGTAACAACTTTTATATAAATATCTATGATATGAACCTATCAAAGTGAGAAGACACCTTAAATAAAGTGTATCTTGTACGACAAAAATAACAATAAACGAATATACACTGCCAGCCAAAAGCTTTCGAACACATCAGATAGTTGCAAAACTTCCGATCACTGCACAATTGCCAAATGACATTAGAATAATATGATTCACTTCATTTATGAATGAATTACGAGGCGGCCATTCATTTGATATTGTGTTCCACACATAACCTCCATGTTTGCATATTATATTACAATAAAAATATTCGTAATTTTCAAAAAAATAATACGTTTTATTAATAAATTAAAATGTCAGGTCATTTTGAGAAACCCTTTATATATTGGATCGTTAAGTAAAAAAAAATGTTTTGCATTTTCTCGATGTATACATTCAAGAATGTGAAAAAAAATTCAACTTACAATATTGAAAAATGACCAAGTTGCAGACGAAATTTTACGAAGATACTATATAGCCGTATATAATGAATTATATTATTGCAATATAATTTCGCAATTATCCAAAGTGATCGAAAGTTTTGCAATTATCCCAAATGTCCGGAATCTTTTGACCGGTAATGTACATCAATTTTTTTCTTTTCTTATAAGATTTATCGAGCCTTCACGCTGTCGCATTCTCGTTAAAAAGTTCGACTTCATGCACAAAACGCATCGCCGAGGACGAAGCCTTGCTTGCACGCGTATTTTTCACTCGTGAAAAACACGCGTAAATCGTAGTCGTCGACGGGTACGGGTGGAAGCACGGGAGTGCAAACGCATAGAGCGCGAGGACGGGGCGAGATGGGAAATTGTGATTGCGCGATTGCGTTATACATATAGATCGATTCTGCGGAGAGCGACGTCGAAAACAACAATTTCCTGGCGCCGCGAAGTTTTCTCCTGTTCTTGCGTTCTGGACGTTTCGGTACTTTATTGTTTTTTTTTTCCCCCTGTCTGCCCCCTGCCCCATCACTGCCCGCCCCGTCTCGCCAGAAATCCCTAGGGTGTCGAGAATAATCTACAAGCGGGGTATCTCAATCAAGATGAATTGGATGTTTCGTTTACGGAAAGAACAAAAAAAAGGACTTCCACCTTTACGGGCACCTTCGCGAATCTCCGGGAAAGAAGTAGACACGTAGCCGTCTCTCGGGGGCCATGAGAAAAACCGAAACGACGATTACCGTAAAACGTACGTACGTACTTTGACATTCAGGGTAACTTTGACAGTTTTTGTTGCTAAATGTTGCCAAAGTTGATTTTGATCTCAATGACAATTATAAGACTCATTAAGTGCCTATAATAGCACCCCAGGTACTTGATATTTTTATGTTAAATGTTTCCTCAAGGGAGTGCACCACTGTAACTGCCCATGTTCGATCGTTTTCTTTGGATTTTTTTTAAACGAATAAAATACATGGTCAAAACAGCTTTTAGGTTTTATAAGGTATATATTGAAGTATGTCAAAAAAAAATATTTGTCAAAAGTATAAAAAATGGGGGCGCACGAGTCACTATGGCACTACTCTTTTTCAACCAACCCTCTCCGCGGCACGCAATACAACTGTCGTAAATTTAGTCCCGGAACTAAGAGTTAAATATTTTCGTTAATTATATTATTTTTGGCAGTCAAGTACGGGCGGGATTAAAAAATAATTAAAAGAAAAATAGAGACGAGTTTGAAAAAAAGTTCGGTTTTTCGACCATAATTTTCATCTCAAAAGTGATTTATTTTTTACAATTTTCGATTCGTCGAAAAAAGCACTCGTACTCGATTGTTGAAGCAATCTAAGAAGCTACAATTTAAATGTCAAGTCGATTGGACGAAAATTGTTCGAGTTCTGCTGCCTCAATAACGATGACAATTTGGTTATAAAAAATCGTTGTTTTTCATTTAATTCCATGTATAATGCATAAAACATTACATTTTTTATGAAAATGATTCCAAAGTAACCCTTAATCTTTGACATAAGTTGCATTTCAATGCCCTGTCAAAGCACCCCCACACTCGGGGCTACTTTGACACTTTGAAAAATGTATATATCAAATTGCGAGGGGGTGGTGGAGCTTGACTTTCTAATACATTTGATAGCCAAAGGACACATTGTTCTATTGGAGCAAGAAAAGTTGGTATCAAGGATGTTAAAAAAAAGTTACCTCCAAAAAACTTCCAAAACCTGTTCAAAGTCGCCCCGTTTTACGGTATCGTTTGGGCGAGGCGTGTGAATTACCAGCAGCTTGCCGAAACTCCCCAACGATGCCAAACTCGTATACGGGCATTAATCTAAAGGGTGTCTCAAAATGGCCTGACATTTTCAATTACGCGCCATTTTTTTGGCGGCGAACATAGCCCAAGTAGCAATTTGCAAAAAGTTGTCCAAAAGTCGGCTAAATGGGTACCAAAGGTGCGCCCGGAAGTTATCTTAATGTTCACAACCATCCATAAAGATAGACACATGATGGCTTGTGATAACTTAAGTTAGACTTAAGTTATCATAAGTTAAGTTAAGTTAGACTTAAGTTATCATAAGTTAAGTTAAGTTAGACTTAAGTTATCATAAGTTAAGTTAAAAAGTTAAGTTAAGTTAGACTTAAGTTATCATAAGTTAAGTTAAAAAGGTAAGTTAAAAAGATAGACACATGTTAGTTAGACACATGATAACTTATGATAACTTAAATTAGACACAAGATAAGTTATAGGTAACTGCCAAGCGGCCATTTGGTACCCATTTGGACAACTTCTGGACAACTATGTGCAAACTGCTACCTGGGAGAGTACTAATCTTTGACAGCTGGCATCAGGAAGTATTGAGGTTTAGTCATGGAGAATTACACGATCGAGCAACGCATAGAAATTGTGAAAATCCACTACGAAAATGGTAAAAAATTTGCAGAGACCGTTTGAAAAGTCCGCACGTCTTTTGGTCATCATAACGCACCATGTCACAACACTGTGGTGAATGTAATCACAAAATTTGAGGTTAGGGGTTCAATTCTGACCGCGAGTCACTGTTTGGTGCGGATTTTGGGTTGGAGGAGTGACGGAGCCGTACTTTTTTCGAGAATTCTGCTGGAAATGCGGTTACCGTCAATGGTGTTCGTTATCGTGACATGATAATCAACTTTTTATGGAATGAATTGACCGGCATGAACTTAAAAGACATATTCTTTCGACAAAATGGCGCAACCTGCCACACTGCGGGCGAAACAATGCAGTTCCCGTGAGAAACGTGACCGGGCATTCCCTACTTTGAGCCCGGCCCTGACCAGGTTTGCCTTCTCTGATTTACCTGATCGGGCCCTTCCATGGAATAAACCGGGGAGATTGCAAAATCGTTTTTTCACGGCTTAACCTCTGTGTTTGGAAATAACAATCTTCTGGCCGGGATACATTGCGAGCAAGTACACCTTCACGTAATGTCTACCCGGCCAGAACATTGACATGTTCTGAAAAGTGGAGCCTGTCTTTAAGAACGAAAGAAAAGCTACTTTGCTTTTCACCTCATTAACGATCTTTATAATTAATTGGAATGAAACTAATACACCTGTTGTAATTCTATTCATCATTAAAAGCATTCATTTTATCGATGATAATCGACGAGGATAACAATGCTTATCATAAATACCGGGATTACGGTAACTCATGATTTGAGCATAAAGAATAGCCAAATTATTTTATGAGGCAAACAAGTGAAGCAGGGCATTCGTGGTTTTTGAACGCCGTGTCGCCATGTTGGGAAATAACAATGTTCTGGCCGGGTAAAATGTATTTCATTTTGAAGATCAAAATCGGATCAACGGATTAGCGGATCAACGGATCAACGGATAGTTAGGTTAGATTAGCAAAGTGTGGGTAGGGGTCGATAGGAAAGGCGTCAATTGGGAAGGGCAATGTATAAAACCCCGCAACGGTAGATGTTGACACAGGAAACGAAAAAAAATCTACAGGTTGTCCTGTTATGAATGGATAATCTTGCAACTGTCGATAGGTCAGATCATGTCCTACTATATGCTGGAATTTCAGTTCAGTAAAACTCCCACGGTTTTCGAGAATTGTTATTTTTGTTATTTTGAAAAAATTGTTATTGTTATTTTTTTAAATTATTTTTATCTTTTGATTATGTTATTAAAAAAAAATCATCTCCTTATGGTTTTTCGCATGCCATTCCTACAAATGACATCAATCGACAATAACTAGGCAATTTTTTAGAGTAATAGGCAGGATATGCATAGTACATTTTTTTTATACTGCGGGCTATCAGTCAGATGTTTGAATTGGTTTCAAACAAACTTCATAAAGTTTCCTTAACATTTAGGGTTCAAAGGAAGACTTTTCTACATAAAACAAATAACCAAGGGTATTTTTTACAAAACCGGGTCAAAAAAAGTTATCATTTATAGAAATGGCATGCGAAAAACCAAAAGCAGATGATTTTTATCTCGAAAGCAGTGGTACTTTTACTGAACTGAAATTCCCGCATATAGGACACTCTATATATAGAATTTTCATATAACGCGTTGAAATATATAGATGTACGTATATATTTTGTATGCGTACGTGCATATGGATTAACGTGGTCAAAAACGAAGATGGAAATAGAATGGACAGGAAGTAGAATCTGAGAAGAGAAATGCCGGCCAGTGGAGAAGAGCTTATGTGCCGCACGAGCATATCGTAAATTCACGTCACGCGGGGGGTTCTTCAGCGGGTGTGAGTGCCCAAAGGCCATGCCCACGTTTTCGAAAAAGGAAGAGAAGGGATTTGTGCCGAGCTTGCGCCATACATTCTGAACCCTATACATCCATGTGATGTTGGCCGTCGCCTCTTCCGGCTGTTTCGAGGAAGCTCCTCGAAGTCGAATGTCTTCAGAGTCAGCTTTAGGCACGTATATATTTATCATCTTCACCCCCATATATAAACAAACACACACACGCACACCCACAGTCAAACACAAGGGAACAACGGAAATGAAACGACGAAAAGGGGGTCGGTTTGAAATTCCGAACTTTGAATGATTAGAACGCTCAAAACTTCAAAAGAGTACTACTCCGAAAGAATTTTACACGAAAGACCAAAACTCCGAAAATCTTAACAGCGTCAAAATAATTCGGCTATGGAAGTTTGAAAGTTTCAACATTTTCAATAAATCCACGAATTATATCAAGAATGTTTTTTGTATTAAAACGTGATTTTACGTCAATTTTGAAATTTGCCTAGACAATGTTATACGTTCTGCATCATTTATAGTCAACTGTGTAGACTTTCGCTGGCATAATCTTGACGGACCTTGTAATTTCGGAACAGTAAAATTAGGAATTTTAAATCGTCGGCGCATTCAAAGAGAACGTATAACATTGTCTAGACAAATTTCAAAATTGACGCAAAATTTTACGCTTAATAAAAAAAAGTCGATTTTTTGAAAATTTTGAAACTCTTAAAACTTCCATAGCCGAATTATTTTGACGGTGTTCAGATTCTCGGAGTTTTGGTCTTTCGTGTAGAATCTTTCGGAGTGTTGGTCTTTCGTGTAGAATCTTTCGGAGTTTTGATCTTTCGGGGTATTATTCTTTCGGAGTTTTGAGCGTTCTGATCAAAGTTCGGAATTTCAACCCGGCCGCATCTTGAATTTCGGCACATGAAAATTCGGAATTTTAAGGGGGTCGTCTAGTGTGTCTGATCAAAAAAAAGAGAAAACAGCCTTGCATGACTTCTTTGAAGAAGAGAAAGGTGTACTCTATGGTCCAGGCATAGCAGATTGATGGTGAGACCATTTTTTTATTATGAATTATATACAACAACTTTCAAACGCGTTTTTCTCGAAACACGATTTTTTCAAACAGCTGCCATGATATCTCAAAAACTATTTTATTGATTCTGCTCAAATTTATACAGTATTTTTAGTACATATATAACTATAAGTTGAACTGAAGTAATCATGATGGCTGCGTTAGTTTTCTTTTTATCAGCTATATAGACCCAAAAAAAAGCGAAAAATTGTTTTTTCTAAAGCGTAAAGAAAAATTATTTTTTGGAATTCTAATTTTATTTTAGTTCCATGTAGAGCCTCAAGTCTCACGATTAAAATTACGTTTGGCTTTGATTTCAGATAAGCAGAACGGCCGGAATCATGGCAGCAGTGGAGCACCTCTTTTCATGTATGTGTTCCTGTTGGACTATATTCTATATGACTTCAAAAAATTCACAAAGTTTGTTTAAATGTCAATCAAAATGATATACAATTTATACATTATTTTATTGTAATGTTTCGTCAAAAAAAGTCCCCAAAAAAGCATTAAAAAACGGCCTTCACACTAGACGACCCCGTTGAACCGTCGAAGCATTCAAAGTTCGGTATTTCAATCCGATCCCACGAATATGACTCGAATAATTCGAACACCACGAATGAAATTGGAATGCCATAGCTTTATATGGATGGTCCAATTATGCTGGGCGCGTCGTGCCTCCCTTTCGCTGATCCTTTACACCCCTCGTGTACGTAAACGTCACTTTTCCGCGACTTCCGCTCCTCTCGTGACGTATTTTATTTTCGCTTCCATTTTTTTTTTTTTGGTCGATGTCTCTCGCGGCCCGAGATTCTCGTTTCATTGAGGGTAGGTCAGCGGAGGGATGGACGGGGGAGGTTTGCGCAGGGAGTGCGGGGGTGGGAGAAACTTTGAACGCGGACGACAGGTAATATACCTACCAGCAAAGAGGGTTAAAAGGTTATCCATAGGACAAGTAACAACTACGTGACCTTGTTTCCTTGCCACCATCTATCTTCGTGGGACTCTATCTTGTGGGCGCGGGAGCTTCGGGCCACCCGTCGCGAAAAACGACACGAGGACAGACGAAGGCAGCACGTCTTTCCTTTGCTCTCTCTCTCTCTCTCTCTCTCTCTCTCTCTCTCTCTCTCTCTCTCGCTCTCACTTTTCTCCTCATAGAGAGCGCCGAAAAGCTCAAGATTTTTAACGCGGCGTTTCTGTGGCAAAGAGGATTGAATTTTTCCGCCTGCCTCTCTATCCCGAGACCCATTTCGTATCGTACACGAGACATTTTTTATCCGCACGTGGATCTCTCCCCCGGGAGAAGCTCCGATATTTCTTTTTTCTCTCTCCTTTCTGCCCGTTCCCTCCGCCCGGCGGAATCCCCCGGGAATCATTTTGCAAAATGGTGGTTCAAAAATATTCCCGATTTCATTGTATTTTATGAGGTTGAAGTTCGCATCGTTGGAACGCAACGAAAATTAATATTTGTGAATTCCTTTCATTCATTTTAGCAAACTTTGCTTACAAAAATCCTCCAACCATTTTTTAAGATATTTATTCAGCGATCTACAATATGAATCTTAAAAAAAAGATGTATATTAATAAAAATATGGAAAATAAAATGTGAACAAGAGCTTTCGTTGCGTTCCAACGATGCAAACTTCAACAGCATTTGTATTTTACGTTGTTTCGCGGCGGATATCGAACTATTAGGGTCGCGAAAAAAAGCGGGGGGAGCGTTCGTATATTCTTTGGTGCGTGTTCTCGAGGTCTCTCATAGTTGGCAGTTTTTGGACGCCTCCAAGCACGGAGATACCTTTAGGCGAGGAAAAAATTTGCCGACTTCCATGATTTTTTTTTTTAAACGAAAGATTTCTTTACTATTTTTGAGACTCAGGGTATGTTTTATTACTACTTTTGGCTGTTACGTGGTTTTTTTTTAATCAATCTTTTAAAACGGCGGAGGTACGGCACGTTCTTTTAAACGGCAATTTAAAAACTGGCGTGACGTATAGCTTAAAAATTGATCGAGTGATTCTGATGAAATTTCGTATAAATCTTTCTAACCTTATTGCCTAAAACATAACCCTAAATGTTGTTTAAAAAAAATGTATTGCAAACGTAGCCACTTTTCTCGGCAAATAAAATTTTTGTGTTTCAAAGCGTACCGTTTAATCGATTTTCAACATTTTTCGCTTTTTCTTGGTTCATTTTCTGCGTATGAGTGTTAATGAAAGAAACATCTTCGTTCGTTTCATTCATATTAATCCCGCCGACGCTACGTGTCACGCCGTCTGACAACATTCGTCGCAACCCGTTTCGGGGATGAACAAAAAAATACCATGTAACAGCGAAAAGTAGTAAGAAAACATAAGCCAAGTCTAAAAAATGGTGAAGAAATGTTTCCTTTGAAAGAAAAATCATGAACATCGGCTACTTTTTTCTCACCTAAAAGTATCTATCCCCTTAATGAGGCCGAATGTCATTTTTTGTTGAAAATTTGTATATATCTTTCATATATACAGGGTACGTGTGTATACATGTGTGCCTATATATACACACATAAACACACACACACACACGCGCGCCCACATACATACATACATATATATATATATATATATATATATATATATATATATATATATATATATATGTATGTATGTATGTATGTATGTATGTATGTATGTATGAATATACACAAAATCCATATAGGAAATATATTATCTCATTTTCTCAGTATGTGTGTGTGTGTGTGTGTATATATATATATATATATATATATATATATATATATATATATATATATATATATATATATATATATATATACACACACATACATGCTGACCCTTGGCTTCGCCTGCGTTTAAACCCTATCGATGGCGAAAACAACCCCGCAAATCGGTTTTTTAAATTTATTTTTTGTAGGATTGTAGAACATCTCACAGAAGATACTGATAAGGGTCCGCAGTACCTCACTATGTGGTGTTCTTATCCACCTCTCTCTCTCTCTCTCTCTCTCTCTCTCTGTCTCTTTGTACGGAACGCTCTGTATCGACATGTTTGTTTTCTTTATTTGCAAATTTTCAGTAATTACTTATTTCAGTCTTACTATTATTTCTCCCTTTCATTTTTCAAATATATATTGCTAATTGAAAATAACAACAAATTGCAAAAACCTTTTAATGAAAATTTAAACATTACGCGAAACTCGTGATTATTCGTCCATTTTTATGTATTTCTTCGTTTGTTCATTTATTTCTTCGTTTGTGCTAGTTAGTGTTATTTAATATGACGCTTGTCATGTTTGTTTATAGTAATCGTGATTAACTACACAGTTAATGCCCGTCAGCGTAAATTCTATTCCAGGCTTCAAGTCGTGTTTCTGTGAAACATTGATTGAAATCGATTCGGTAGTTTCCGAGTTATAAACGAACAAACATACGGACCCTACAGTTTCGTCGTATGCAGAGAAAATTGATATATGTGCACACTCGAGCACACAATCGCACGTATGTATATATACGTGTATATATACGTTATAAATGATATTCCGGTTATACACTTTTTTGGCGAACTATTCTTTTCTGCCATGCATGACGTATGTACAGTTCGATCATTTCACTACCAATTTATCGATATAGTAGCACAGAACGAAGGCGAATTCATCAATGGTGACGCGTGAATAAATTTTCATCAGCATTGGACGATTGTTCGATGGCCCAATTGCCTTTCCATATACGCGTGACTCGAGCATCATCGTGAATTTCGGAAAAATCACGAACTCCGCGTGGCAAATGAAATAATAAATGTACCAATGAAACAAAAAAATTCCCATTTTTTTTTGTTGGTTTGGTTTTATTATTGACGACAGAGAGTGACCAACGAGAATAATAAAATTGTCCAACTCTGATTTTTCGTCGCAATTGCGACGGGTGTTTTCTACGCGATTTGTTTTTTTTTTTTTTTTACTACCCGTGGTCCATAAAAGCGAGCTTTGAAATTCTCTACTTCTATATACGTATATTTATTTCTATGAGTTTCAATCACGAAAAGGACTGAAATTTGGAGTAAGTGGGGGAGGGGGGGGGGGGCGAATCCCGCAACGTGTTGTGATTTGAATTACGAAAAAAGAAAAATTAACCCAGTTGCGAAACGAAGTAAAGAAAAAATAAGAGTGGAGAGAAAGGGGCGGGGATGGAGGTAAAAAAGATTAATACTCCTGCCCAAGTGCCCGATCGTTCCCAAGCGAGGAATTATGCATTTCGGTGCGAACGAGAAAAAAAAATACAACGAATGAGGTAAAAAAAAAGTAGAGGAAAACGTGCCACTCGAGACTCGTTCCGCAAAGGGAGGCAAGGGCCCACGAGCGAAGACAAAAGAAATTGGTGCGCGGGAGGAAAAAAAATAAAGATCTAAATGAGGGCCTCAACAAATTTCGAGTAAATATCTTTCGGGTGTCATGAAGAAGGAAAAATTAATTTACAAATCAACATCACGTACAACTCTACGCTACAATTTTTAAATCGCAAAATTACTCCGAAGCGATAACAGAAGAGAATCAACTTTCGACAAACTAACGAACAACGAGTTATTCATAGTGTGGGAAATAGTAAAAAAATATATATATATATATATATATTTAAAGATATATTCCACTCATTCGTTCTCTAACAAACAGATCTATGAGGTCTTGAGGAAATTTTATCCGGAAACGACCGCTCCAACGAAATTGCAAATTTGTAATTACTTTCCCACAAAATAATGAAGAATAATCGGGAGAAAGAAATAACAAAATACTAATTTCGACTATTGTTTTGTTATTTTTCGATGATTAAATTGTAATCGATACGAAATATCAGAATTATTGCAAAGATTTGTTTAGTAAATTTGACACTTCGTAAATTTGTTTAGTGAATTTGACGCTTCGTAAAATCTTTCATGCATTAATTAATAATCGAATAAAGAACTTGCAAAACATTTGTATTTTCTGAAAATTGTAATTCGAATCCTGCTAAACTTGAGGCGGGAAACCACTCTGGCGGCTCAAAAAAGTTGATTTTTTTTAGCTTTTGTCTCAAAGTATACATATTCATAAATGTGAAAAAAATGTCAAGTTAAAATATTGAAAATTGCCCAAATTACAGACGATTTAGTGAGAGCAGGTAGCCCAACGATTTACGTATAGGTAATTAAACTTTCAATCGCGTTTCTCTCGAAACGACTTTCCTCGACCTGGCCGGGGTCACAACTCTAGCCTATAATTGTCGAATTTTAAATTTAAAAAAAAAATTCCTTAACTGCAGAAGCTATCGTTACACGTAGCCATTTTTTGTTCAGTATTTTTTAAGCCCCAGAATATAAGTAAACATTTCGGCAAAAATACACTTTTTTTAACACCCGCCATTTTGTTAAATGTTTTTTTTTCACCTCGAAAAGACGGCTACGTGCAACGGGAAGTACATTTATATGAATTACAAAACTTTTTTATTTCCATTTTTTAGACCATCCATTGTCAAGTTATAGATCCGGCTGTTGGACTTCATTTTTTATACAGAGGCTTTATGTACCTCAATACCGTTGTTAATTTTCAATTTTTTAAATAAAAAAATTACACGAAATAAGTTAAATGTGTGCTTAGTAACATACCTTTTTTTTTTCAAATTACAATTAAATAATCCAGTAGACAAAAAAAATCGGAAAAAAAGACCTTTTTGGTCCGTCAGTGGTTCCTGCACTTAGAAAAAATTGCATCTGATACAAAAATGACAAAGATTATTTCGTGTTTCTCATTATATATATATATATATATATATATATATATATATATATATATATATATATATATATATATATATGAATATTTCCCTGTAGTTTAGTCATGCACTATAATTATTTCAGAATTTACATTTTTTTTTTCATTCGCGTCAAAATAAAATCGAAAAAGAATAGTTTTTTTTTTCAAATCGCAATTACGAGGAGCTGCGTCGTACAAAAAAATCCTCAATTTCTCAGCCCGATGATTTTACAGAATTGAAAAAAAAAAAAGAAGAGCAAACGTATAAATATAAACAGATAGATACAGAGACAAAGAGATACGATTAATCGGGCAGAGCTTTATTCCTACCTCCAGACTGGGCGTTTTAGCCTGAAACACAAACGGCATTTTTGAAAATAAAAGTCAACCCCTGCGACACGCTGCCTAGTCGAGAAGAAACGAAAACCCCAGATATTGCTCAGACCCCCGGGGACGATTTTTATTTCGCGCGGATAAATAAGGGCTGCTCGCGTGAAATGATTTATGGGTGAGAATGACGAGAACGAAAACGATACGAGCATGAAAAAAATGGGAAAAAAAAACGATACGTTCAAGCATATGATTCGTGCGATCGATGGAACGAACCAAGCTTTGTTTTTTTTTTTCTGTACATGATGTATCACATCGAATCACCGTTCAGTGATTGTGCATTCACAGCAATTTCTTGTTTTTTTTTCTCTCTCAATGGTCATTACGATCTAAGCAACTGGATGAAAGAGGACAAAAACAAAAACGAGCATCGACGAGTGACGTTTCAGTTGAGGGTTGCCTTTCGATTAATTAATTGATTCTTCGATACTGTTGAAGTGCAATGCAATTTTGACACGAAACAACGACACTGCGAGACATCTCGATAATTAATTCAAACGATTATAAGAAATAATCGATGGAGCTGGAAAAATGATTTCTCCAGATAAATTGAGTTCAAATTTCTCCAAAAAAATTTGGTTCAAATTTCTCAAAATAAATTTGGTTCAAATTTCTCCGAATAAATTTGGTTCGATTTTTTGTTGTGAATTTCGTATCGAGCGTAATTGAATTCGCCCGCGTGATAAAAAATCACTCGCCGATGCGAGGGAAACACCCTAACTGCGTGTGGGGACGTGATAACGAGATAACAAATATTCTCGTACAATTAACAATTAATTATGCAAGCCTGGAAGTAAAAGTTTTCAACTAACGTCCTCTGTTGCTTGCGGCCATTCCAGCTGTACAATATCCCCCGATTATGATTACGCTTCAGTTACATAATTTCTTTCGAATTTTTTTTTACATAAATAATTATATGTTACATATAAATATTAGGGTATAAAAAAATACATATACTTCGGAAGCAGTGAAAAAAAAAATAATTCAACTTAAATTTCCGAGCAAATTTTGTCGTGAAATAAATTTTTGTTACGCTCGAATTTGAATTGCAGTGATTGATTCAAGGGGCACTTCGGCGCGCCAAAAAGTTGGCAATTTGCTGAAATTTTACGTAAAAAAGGCGTATAATTTCCGCAACGGAAAGTTAACAAAAAAAAACACAATTTTGGCACCTCGAAGTGAGCGAATTGCCCCAAGTATAAAAATTGACAAAAACAATGAAGTTGTATTGAAAAAATAACCTCGATAAATCTGAAATTTTGAGAATTCACATTCAATCATTGAGATCCGATAAGTTATCATCAATAATCACGAATGGTTTTTATTGTCAAAAACAGTCGCGTGTAGCTTAAAGTGTTTTTTACCTGAAGCCTGTAGTTAGGATCTTGCGTGGCTGCGTGAGCTGCTAGGAAGGGATCGTAGTAAACACTGTAAAACAATAAGCAAAACACGAAAATACCAATTATTAAAACTTTTTTTGTTCTCGAAAATCAGCCCGATCGAATCGGTGCAAAGGAAGAAAATAAAAAATTCTGTTCGATCTCATGGCTCCTTCATAATTTTTTTTTGTTCTCTCCAAAGTATAAATAATTCAAGTTTTCCGTATGTTGATCGTGCTTGTCTTTTGTGTCAGCCGTGTCGGATAAAAAATTGCCGAAACTTTCGAGTTTCACAAAGACATATGCGCGTGTAGGTGTGTGTGTGTGTGTATCCAAAGTTTCTCGCCTTCTGTCTTTTTTTTTGTTCACCGTCGTGGGTTATAAAGGCCATAATTGCTATCACAATTATATACAGACAGATATATAAATATAGGCGCGTGCGTGATTGTCGAGCTCAGGCATGAAGAAAAAAACGAAGAAAAAAAAACGAATTACGATCGAGCAGCAATCGCGTGCGAAACTTATTGCAGCGAGTCCAAAAACGGAACAAAAAATAACCAAATAAAAGAAAAACACATCAGGACCCAAAGCGAGTTGAAAAAAAAGCCATGTAAAAATGTTGTCCGACCGGAAGGGAACGCGATAAAATCGGCAAGACTCGCTGCAATGAGATTGAGGAAACGAAAAGTAACGAAACAGAAGAAAAAAAAAACGCAAAATGCGGCAAAAAAACGTGTGTTAAATATTGTGAGCAACAGGCAGTGATAAAAATACATTCGGCCAGTGGTTTTTTCTTCCTTTTGCTTATATTTATTGTTATTGGATAAGAATAAAATGAAATACTTTTCGCCCGTTGAATCTGCGAATAAAAACGAATTAACGGCCTTTACGGTAATTTCCTCCTTCGTTGTTGTTGTTCTTCTTCGCCTTTGTTGTTTTTTTTCGATTCGTTTTTTTTTTTTTTTTTTTTTTTTTCGTCGTCGTTAAATACCGAAAACGCTTTACTTACGCGGGTGCGAAGGGATGAAGGGCGGTTGCGGCAGCCGCGGCTGCTAGCGGGCCCGGATTACGCGCAAGAGCCAGAGCCGCGGCTCCGGCAGCGCCCGGAAACGGAGTTCTCGTCGCCCCGACTCGTCCACGCTGTATCGCGACCCCCCTCAATGCCGCAGCTGTAACAAAACCATGCCACGGTGGGGCCTACCTTGTAATTGTCAAATTCTCGTGTCCGAGGCGCACACACGGCGAGCGAGAGAGCGAGAGAGAAAGAGTAAGAGAGAGAGAGAGAGAGAGCGAGCCTACTCCATGTTTTTTTGTCATTTGCAACCCTCGTTTTTTTCCCCGACTTTCTTTTGTTTTTTTTCCCTCTCTCTTTCTCCTTTTATTTTTGTTCTTTTTCCTTTTCCGACGTGGCCAATCGGAGACAGCAGCACAGCATCGGTCACCCATCCGGAATATCACGTGGCAGCGCGGTCGCAGCAGCAGCAGAATTCGCCAGGATAGGATTTTTTTTTGGTATGTGTGCGGGAATTTTCGATACAAAATCGGGGGGCAAAAAAAAACGAAAATATTTCTATACACCGTTCACGCGTACTAAAGCATAACCTCGTACTTTCTTTGGGGTTGTAAGGATTTTCTTCGTATTTGAGACAATCTTTTTTTTTTTTTCGTTACGTTTTTGGCGTCTCTTGGAAAAGATGATACCAATGAAAATTGACAATTATAATATCGATAATGTTTATAAAAATGAAAAAGACATTTCGGCTTGAGGATTTTAGAACTTAATTTTTTATTGTGTTGCAACGAAAAAAATGTATTCTGTTGCAATAATAACTGTAGCATAAGTTATTATTCTTGCTATTAATGATTAAAACGATTTAATTATTTCCTTTTTTTTTTTGTAAAAACATCTACACAATTATTATTGCTATGGATTTTATTAATAATAATAATAATAATAATAAAAATCATAAAAATCATAGTATTAATAGTTGTCTCACGACGGAGAGATTTTTTTCTGTTTTTTGTCAACATTTCTACACAATTATTATTGCAATGTTTTTTTTATTATTAAGAATAGCAATAAAAATCCTAGCAGTAATTGCGTAATTAAAAAAAAACTTTTGTTCTGTTGCAATAATAGCTAGCTCAAATTATTATACTATTAATAATAATAACTATTTAGTTTTATTCTTTTTTAGTGTAAACAATTCTAAGCAACTATTATTGCTATGATTTTTATTATTAACGATAATTAAAAAATCATAGCAATAATAATTGTCAATTTTTTTTTCACAATTATCACCTAATTATTTTTGCCAGGATTTTCATTGCTACTCTTAAGGGGTTGCCCCCACTTGCGATTTTGAAAAAATCGATTTTATTGCATCTTTTTGAAGTATAAGTATCTGAGAATATGTCCTGAAAATTTCAAGTCGATCCGAACGAAATTGACTGAGATATGAGCGTTGAAAGAGAAGAATCCGCGTTGAAAGAGCGTCGAAAGAGAAACTTTAAACGCGTTTTTCTCAAAATGGCATTTCTGAAGTCGGTGACCAAGATTACTCGAACACTAATGAACCGATCTTCTTGAAATTTTGCAGGCTTATTTAATACATAAAAATGTAGTCTTTAATCGTTCGATTTTTTTTCGAAAAAAATGGCCGTTTTATAGCCAAAAAACGGCCGTTTTTTCGTTAAAATCGAACCATTAATTTTGACTGTCCGCCATTTTGTGAAAAAATGAATATTTTTTAAAATCTTTCGATTAAAGACTAGTTTATACTTATATTTGACTAAATCCATCCGCATTTTTTATTCAGATGATCCACTTCGCCGCAATGTTGGTCACCGCAAACCGTGTATATAAAAACATTATTTCATTGACGGCCATTTGCCACTAAACAATGTAATATTTTTCAATAAAAAAATTACTGAAAGTTCTTCAAGATGTGTTCTTTAAGATGGTATACTGATCGATTAAAAAAGTTTTGTAGTCTTCTTTAAAAAAATTCATGAAAAAGGCCTTTTTTGCGCTACAAGTGGGGGTAACGCCTTAATAATAATTAAAAACATTGCAATAATAATTGCTATGTTAATTATCATCGATAATAATAACTGTGTGGAAATATTGACAAAAAAAAAGAGAAAAATCTCTATCCATCGTGACACAATTATTATTGCTATGGATTTCACTATTATTATTAACAATAATAATAATAATAATCACAGCAATAATAATTGTGTCACGATGGATAGAGATTTTTTCTTGTTTTTGTCAACATTTCAACCCAATAAATATTGCTATGATGATTATTAATATTGATAATAATTAACATAGAAATTATTATTGCAATGTTTTTTTTATTATTATTAAGAATAGCAACAAAAATCCTAGCAATGATAATTGCGTAAAAATGTTGAAAAAAAAAATATCTCCATTCATCGTGACTTGTGCTCGCGGCCTCTGATCTACATTTGTTTTTCAAATCTTCGCACAACCCAACGGAATGTACACTGACGTTTTTGGTTTGAGATTTTCATCGAAGTTACTTTATTCGTGTGTTTGTAGCAACGATAATAACTAATAACAATAACGATTGATATCCATTGATTGTTACCGACAATAATAACAATAATAAACGGGTCCGAGGATTCCAGACAAAGAGGATCCGAGACGAAGGACGAAAAGTCGAGCAGGGCCAATGTAAAGGACGAGGGTGGCGCGAAATTTTCGAACAATCGAAGGTCCAAAAATTCCGAAGCGAATCATCCGAAGAGATCATCGAGTCCGGATGGAAACGATAAAAATGCGAATTCGGCGAAGTCGTCGAATCGCTCGTGGATGGCGACGGAGAACGGCGAGATCGCGAGAGTTCACGAGTCGATGAGAAGGGGAACGATAAGAAGAGCAACGACGACGACGAGACGTGGCACGAACGAGGACGAGGCCTCGACGAGTACGTCGATGAGGAGATCGATATTGCGTGAAAATCTTGCGACCTCACCATACGGCGTTGGCGAGGCCAATTTTTACCCGAATCGTTTGTTTCTACGTGTGGCGAAATTTTGGGCCCGAAGTCCACCGAGCCGCGAGAGAAAGACGATAATATTCGCGGACGAGTCCAGGGACTCGCTCGAGTCGATCGTCACGATAATCGGCACGACGAGACCTCTGAAATCGGCACTTAGAAGCGGCGGATCGATTCGCAGCGGAAACTCGTCCTCCGTTAGATTCTCCCTGCCACCGGAAGCCTCCAGGGTCAAGGACGATCGGCCAATCGGTAATCTACGAATTGGCAGCTGGAATTTTCTTTGCCAAATTGCCGATGATACGAACGAGGATGATCGACGAGTCGTTACGAATCTTCGATCGTTCGGTCGCACGAGATTTTGCAAGATCGTCATGTGTTTCGCGTTGGGGGTTGTCGTACCCTCCTTTCTCATTGTTCCTGTACTCGTCTACGTCGATGACTCGAATAAATAGACTATTATTGTTATTATTGTCTTTTATTACCAAAATTGCATACCAGTGTGACACTTTCAAAAAATCGATTTTTTTTTGCCTTCTTCGAGAGTTTATGCTTTCAAGAATGTCCTGTAAAAATTTCAAGGCCGTATCTCTGATAATTTTATCTTGCAAAAAACGATAGTTAAATCATTAAACGCGTTTTTCCTCGAAATGAGATTTTTCAAAATTGTTGGCAATGTAACTCAAAGAGCAATTATCCGATTGACTTGAAATTTGAACTGAGTACTCTTGAATATATTTACTCTACAATGACGTAGGATATTTTTGATTGGATGAAAATTGACGATTTGGCATTGAAAAAAACGACCATTTTATAGGCAAGAAAACAGACTTTTTTTTTCATAACTACGCCATTTTGTTAGATTTTGATATTTTTCGAAAATCCTACGTCATTGTACAGGAAATACCTTCTACTTTAACGACATTTTTTCCTTTTTCGGTTTCAGCTACTCAATCGGCCGGAATCATGTCAACAGTGGAGGAACTTTTTTTTTTTGGTGCCTCCGAAGGCAGCGCATAAGTCGCTTGGATCTCAATATTTTTCTATGAAAAAAATATGTAATATAGGTGAAATATAGCCAAATATATTCTTAATTTTCCAAAACATTTAATTGCGTACTTTTCTTCCAAAAAATTCCCGAAAATCACCCAAATTTTCAGCGTTCACACTGGTATAGCCCTTTAATTATCGTAAAAAAAGTTTGGGACGATTTTCAATTGTGAAATAAATTTTAATTTCTATTTGAATTTGGGATTATTATTATTATTATTATTATTATTTATTTTATGCCAAAATTGTACAGTTCATTATTAAAAAAAAAAAACATTTGGAATATTGTTGACTGTGAAATAAATTTGAACTTTTATTTTGATTTGGAATTATTATTATTGTTATTATTCCAAAATTATACAGTTAATTATTGTAAGAAAATTTTGGAAATATTTTAAATTGTGAAATAAGTTTTAACTTCTATTTGGATTTGTTATCACTATTGTTATTATTTCATTAATTCCAAAATTGTACAGTTGATTATTGTAAAAATAAATTCCGAATATTGTTAATAGTGGAATAAACTTCAACTTTCACTTGAATTTGGGATAATTGATATCATTATTTCTCTTATTTCAAAGTAATACAGTTCATTATTGCAAAAAAAGGGTTCGGAATAGTTTAAATTGTGAAATATATTTCAACTATTATTTTTATTTGCTATCATTATTATTATGATTTGTTTTATCCCAAAATTGTACAGCTGATTATTGTAAAAAATGATTTATAATCTTTTCAATTGGGAAATAAATGTTTACATTCTTTTGGATTTGTTATCATCATTATTATTAGTTTAACAAAATTGTACAGTTAGTTAATGTAAAAAAGTATTCGGAATATTTTAAAATGTGAAATGATTTGTAACTTTTATTTGCATTTTTCATCATCATGATTATTATTATTATTTATCATAAAATTGTACAGTTAACTAGTGTGAAAAAAGGTTCGGAATATTGTTAATTGTGAAATCAATTTAAACCTTCATTCAGATTTGTTATCATTATTATTATTCTTATTATTATATTCCCAAAATTATACAATGAATTATGGTTAAAAACAACGCTTCATAGTTAATTATATCAACGTGCCTCGATCTCTGTTTGCGTTTGTTATTATCGTTATTTTTATCATTATTATTATTAATATTTAATTCTTTCCTTTAAAACGTATACGATTATATATCTAAAAAAGAAAAAAAAAACACCCAGAAGAACCGTAATTTCGACACTGAGGGCTGCTTTTGGGTTTGTTATTATTATTATCCAATTTTTTTTCTCTATACAAATATACGATTAAATCTCTAAAAATAAGACTTGGAAAACTGTTCATTTTGACATCAACGGCTGATTTGTGTTTGGGTTTGTTATTTATATCATTGCTATTATAATAATTTAATTCTTTCGTCTAAAAAAAAATATCCCATTAAATATTTTTAAAAGACCTTGGATAAATGTTATTTTTGATACCGAGGGCTGATTTTTTGTTTGAGTTATTGTGATGCTATTATCGTCATTATTGTGATTATTATTCCATCATTTTCTCGGAAAAATACATAATGAAACATTTTTCAAAAATACTTGGACATATGAGAATTTCATCAACGAGGCTCGATTTTTCCCTTGGGATTGTCATCGGCATTATTAATTTTTTTTCGCCAAAAAAGAAAAAAAGACTGATCTCAAGGAAGAAAAATACTGGGACTGTAGTGAATTTTCCCAGCGGTGCCCCGATCTCGACCCACATATCAATAAAATTAAAAGATGGAAGAAAACGACAAAAATTCGTGCGCTCCGACGAATCTCCGATGTCTCTTCTCGGGGTCAATCGACAAGAAACGTCAAGAACCGACGATTGGGATATTTTCCCAATGCTCTCGTGTCGTTCAAAGGAATGGAAGACCTTTTATTTTCTGCTCACCTTTTAAAACTCCTTCTACTCGGCAGCTTCGTGTCTCTGTGGCTTTTCGAGCGTTGTTAAAAAATTAGCAAAAAAAGAAAAAAGGAAGAAAAAACGAACAAAATGATTTTCTCTCTAAACTGAACTTGCGTACTCGATGCACAATTATGAAGAATAAACAAACAAACAAACAAAAAGTTTTTCAATTAACGAGGATCTTGCAAATTCGATGCACATTTACGGGGGTAAAAACAAAACAAATGAAATCAGGCGCATTCCATGGGGCGTGATTAAAATATCAGCGAATATGTACACAAAAATACTGACAAAGAGAGGAAAGAGACGAATTTCCCTTTGCAATGGGTTTTTTTTCTTCATTCGCTCTAGAGTAAATCTTCAACGAGCCAACACATTTTTCGGGATTAATAATGATAATATCGACAATAAAGAACAAAAAATTCGCATACTCGAGAAAGTAGAAGGAGAGCGAGAGCAAGAGAAAGTCAGTGAGTGAGTGAGGGATCAACTTTTTCCAAGCCACGAGACTGAGACATGCCAAAAATCGTTGCGTTCTTTTTTTTTTCGTTCTCAATTATTTCATTGGCCCTAAGCGGCACTCGTGAGGATTCACATTCCACGTGGTGGTCGAAGGGAGAACATGAAACATCGACAGTGCGTGCCTTGATTCACAATATATCTCTTACAATTAAATTGTCAAGTGCGATTTTTACACGAGCTGATTTTACCCTACTGTTATTATCATCATTATTGTTGTTATTATTATTGCTAATAATTTGAGCAACAGGCTCGTCCAAGGACAACGAAATTAGCGTGATGCATAGGCAATCGAAGTGTCGTTAAAGTGTCAGCTGATTGCGCCTATTGGCGGAGGAAAATTGGCAAAATAGATCGATGGCAATATAGATACGTTTCAATTTTTTTTACTAATAATTTTTTTGTTCCCGAGACACATTAAACGTAATTAAAAAGTTAGCACATAGAAAAGTTAAATGCGACAACTAAAACAAACTCGAACAAATTTGAAGAATTTTAATTGATTCGAATAAATTAATTTAATTGAATTTCCAATGAATATTCTAGTCAGATTAAATCTTGTTCGCCTGTTATAATTATTTTTCATCTTTTTTTTTTAATATTTATTCGATCAGGATGCAGCGAGAACAAGAAAGAGCGGCCGGTTTGACCAATTTTTCTTCGTGCGAATAGGGTTGGGGGCGATCTCGAGTACTTGCAATATCGTGCACAGGCGATCGAGATAGGTTCGAGTTTTGCGAAAGGGGATTTAAATTGGTTGTCTGTTTTTTGTTTTGTTTTGTTTCGTCTCGGTGTGGAGCAAAAACAAGTGCAGTTGCGTTGCGAAACGTCACTGCAGCACACAGTGGTGGTGATGATGTATAGGGAGATGAGCAGAGAGAGAGAGAATTTGAGGGAGGGAAACAGAAAGAGAGGGTACGATTTTTTTTAAAAGGGAAAAATACGGAGAGAACTACGACAGCGAGTGTTAAATTCTTGTGTCGTGTATTTATGGCTTCGTGTCTGAAACCTGTACTTTTTTTCGGAGATGTTCAAGTTGTTAAAAAAAATACGGAATATGATATCATGAATTTTTTTTTAATTGAATTTTGGGGATTGGACCAACCCTTACGGAAAACCATTAAAAAAGTCTGTTCCAATTTCCGGCGGAATTGTCTCTGTCATTTTTCTATGATCTTAGGCATGGAGACTAGAGTGTAGGAGGCTCCGATCATTGCGTAAAATTGCGAGAAATACGTGGCGTTGCTTTCGAATGAGCCGATATCAAGAGACGCCGCAAGTAATTAAAAATTATTTTCAATAAATACATGCGCACACTTTGGAAAATTCACAAGGATAAATCTGACAGCTGACGTTCTCAGCCGCGGTCTACCAAGGTCGGGTGTCAGATACTGCTGGCTCTTTTTTCAATTAGAGGTTACAATGAAACAGCGCTTAATTGTGTCATGCTGAACAGCATTGTCGAGATAAAGAGAAGCTACGAGCTGCGAATTGGGAAACTGCAAAGATTTATTTTCATTATTCTGCAAATAATTGCGCCTCCAGGTGTCGAAATATGGAACAGCAATGACTCATCAGTGAGGATAAGTGTAGTCCGTATTAGCAATAATCGGTGAAAAAAGTCTTGACTAACGATTGTAAAAATTTACGCGGTCAGCTTTGGAAAAAAATGTAATCTTTTTGTGATTGTATTTTGGAAACTCAATGGACGATAATTTGGTTTTTTCGCCTCATTTGGATGAAAATAAATCGATGCTCAGGAGGAACATCCCTTAAGTGCCCGCCCTCGATTTTGTTGAAACTCATACATGTGATAAAGCATTGAAAACTATTAGACACCCCTTTTTTTTATCGGCGAAAGAACAGTTTCGATGGAGAAATCCACCCCCCCCCTCCCCCAAAAGGCGTGGCACCCCTTAATTTAATTTTTCTTCAATACTTCTATAGTGGATTTCTCATCGCTTTATATTAGAAGAATTTCGGTTTTTGTTTCATTCAGATCGGTGGACTGCTGTGGGTAAAACTGCAAAATCACCCCTCGACACGCCTTTCATTGAGGGGTGGTTTCCCCCGGTAAAATCGCTTTTCCATCGTCGAAAAGAAATACGTGTGTAATAGTTTTCAATGTTTCTTCGCATATATGAGTTTCAACAAAATCGAAGGTGGATACATTAGTGATGTTCCTCGTCGGAGTACAAGTGGCTTGTGAGAGAAGTCTCGAGTCATGCGCCACACCTCGGCCACAGAGCGAACTACTACGAATATGCTAGTTAATTCAAATAAAAAATCTAAATAGACCCTTCCAGGTCACACGACTGAATATTTTTTTCGAGTAAACACCATCAAATACCAAAATTATTAGAAGCACATCAAATTTTCTTACTCGACGGCGTTAAATAGATCTTAATTCAAATCACAAAATTTATTCGATATAAATCTCTGGAATAGTAGCATCAAACTCAAAAAACATTTATTTTACGCAAATTTGAGTTACTTCAAATAAAGAGGATTAAATAAGTGCATTTTGTTGATTTCGATAAATCTTTTTCGTCAGTGCGTGCGGAGTGTGAAAAGTTGCTAACTTTTGTATCAAATGTCTCGAGTCAGAAATGGGTAAAGCTCCTTGAAGATTGGACTCCACATTATCATCGCACACTATAGATTTTAATAAATTCTCTCGAAAGATGATTTTGCGCGAGAGCTGCTGTTGCATGCGAAAGTGTCCGGCCAAAGATAATTGTATGATGGAGTAACGTTTGAAGGATGCAAAATGGAAATACAAACATATCATCGTAATGTTCTTTTATTATGCAATCGAAACGTGTTATTTAAAAATTATATATAACTATTCATAATGTTTTTTAACCAAAATAACAATTTTCGCTTTTTCATAACTATCCGGCCAAGTACGAATAACGCACTATATACAAAGAAAAAATGAAGTAACTCAAGAAAAAAAATTGAAAACGGTAATAAATGTAAGATTTTCATGAATCCTTGGTAGCTATGCCCTTCGAAGCTATCGCGGCAGCACATCGGTGAGGCATCGATTTAATAAGTTTGATGATTCTATGTTGAGAGATATTTTTCCACTCTTCTTGAACTTTTCCCCACAAAGCAGCTTTATTGGCACAATGTTCAGTTCCTACTCATAGTTTTAACTCTTTCCATAAATGTTCTATGGTATTCAAGTCCGGAGATTGACTCGGCCGCTCTAAAACTCGAAATTTTGTCTTGCTAAAAACCTGCTGAAGGAGCTGTGATCGATGTTTTGGATCATTATCTTGCTGAAAAATCCATCCTCGTGGCATATTCTGACGAGCATAAAGCAGTGTTTCTTTTAATATAATATCTCTACACTTAGCAGAATTCATAGTGCCTTCAATTTTAAAGATTGGACCGACGCCTTTCCAAGAGAATGCACCCCATAGCATAATGCTACCTCCACCGTGTTTCACAGTTCGTGTTTGATACCGCGAATCGTTTCTAGTTCCTTTTGATCGTCGAACGGACCTTCTCCCATCATTTCCAAACAAATTAATTTTAGTTTCATCTGAGAACATCACTTTTTTCAAATCTTCAACAGTCCAGTTCTGGTATTTTCTCGCGAATTCTAATCTGGCCTTCTTATTTTTTTTTCACTGTTGAGCGGTTTTTTAACTCCAACACGTCCAAAAAGTCCCACTTCTGTCAGTCTACGTGAAACAGTACTTTGGCTAATGTCAGCAAAATTTTCTTGGCGTAATTCACGTGCGATGATTGCAGCATTCTTTTTACGTCTGCGACAGCCTTTCTTTTGATCACTTTATCGACACGATTAGTTGTGTTCCTAGGTCTCCCAGGACAGTATTTATCTTCTGGAGTACCTGTAGTCTTGAATTTATTCATTATATCGTTAACAGTCGATTTTCCAATGGCCAACATTTTAGCTGTTCCACGTGAAACTTTTCCTTCGTTGTGCAACTTGATAACCACTTTACGTATATCTAAAGACGCACGTTTCGACATCTTGACTGAGTGTTACTGATCGTACAATGCAAAAGGAACAGAGCTCTCAATGTTCACATGATTTCGCGACTGATAACGTAAACAATGCAAAGCGAATGATATCTTCTTGGAATTTGGCCAGGACATTTATGAAGCAGCAAAACGTGTTATTTTTCTTACGAATAATTGTTAATCGTTATGAACAATTTTTGAACTACATATTTTAATTGCATAATAAAATAACTTTACGATGATATATTTGTGTTTCAATTTTGCATCCTTTAAACGTTACTTAAGGTAGTTCCTCTGCGAAAATCTCAACCAAAAGTTTACATACCACGTTCATGTTTAAAAGATTGATAATTGGTTTAATTAGTAATGAATAAAATTAAAAACTACGCAATATTGACTCGGTACTAGTAGATAATATGATGGATATCATTTATTGCCGTAAAATATATTTTGTATTGTGTTTTTGATCGACCATTGCCAGTAAACTTTTTGCCGGGACCGTCCAGGCTTTGCCCCAATTGTTTTTTTTCTAGGCTGTGCCAGGCTTTGCACCAAAATTGTGAAAGCTTCTCATGGTTATATCTTGGAAACTAGATGGTGAATCATTCTCATTTTTTTTAACATTATTCGTGATATTTTACTGTAGCTTATCCTCGTTTTTTTTATCAATTTCTTAATTTTAGTCTTGACGGTAGAATTAATGATGCTCTGTTTGCCCATCATAACGCATTTGTTACGTATAAACCAAGCCAACTTTAAGTGTAAATATCTCAGGTTTGGGGTGGTCAAACTTATTCAAATTGCACAGATGTTTGGATAATGTATTAGATAACGTAGATGTCAAATTTCAAACATTTCTTAATTCAACTCTTCTGTGGAGGTACTACCTTAATCATAAAATTATCTTTGGCCGGACACTTTTGCATGCAACTGTACCGCAACATTACGAAATCTCGCATTATCGCGGACGCTTTTTCCAGCGTCTTTGCGCCAAATTGCTCGGACTCCTGCACTCTATTCTCCCCGATAGGCCACATGAGCCCCATTATCTTCCAACCCATGGCCAGGCTGGAGGGCCTGCTTTTCTCCGTCGTGAAAAAAGTCTTTTCCGTAAGAGTGGTAGAACGAAGCGCAAAAAAGTTCGGCTGGTTGTACGGTGTGTAACGAGTTAGAGAGACAACGAGAGATGAAGTGAGAGAAAGAGAGGATAGGGAAGTTGGGAGGAAAGATGTTTCGTTTGTAAAATTGGACGGTACCTCCGTCTCGCGGCTGCCCTTGGGGCGAGAACGAGGGGCGTTGCTGCCGGTGATGGCGTTACTGCGGCTGCTGCTACAGCGGCTGCTGCGGCTGCCGATGGTGCCGCTGCCCCAAGCCAACTCCATGGCATCGCCGGCAACCTGTATCCTGTCAAAAGAATTAGTGCGGCCCGGCTCGCGATTGCCCGCCATCCCTCCCGCGCCTCTCCGCCCTTATCGGATTCTCACAGTTCTCGCCAACAATTTCCAACTTTTACCTCCAAACTCAATACCATTGTTTCCGTTTGTTCGAACTTGTCTTCGATTTTCTCATTCTCTCGTTTTTTTCTTTTCTTCAAATATATTCTCTGTTAGCGAAACGGTGGTCGTTAGTCTGGCGGAGCTGACGCTGATGACTCGATCGCTGCATTTTCGTTCAACCCCAAACACGAGTCCGTTCGTAGTTCCGAGGGCTTCGAGGATATCGCTACGAGGTTGGAGAGGAACGAGGAAGTTAAACGGGACTTCGCGGTTCTCCCTTTTGCTCAAACATTGCCGTTTATCGATCCCCCAAAATGAGCAACCATCGCGAGGAGAAACAAAATATACAGGAAGCCTGGAGGAGAGGACTTGGACGTTGATGGTGCATCAACTTGACTGCATTCGATATTATTATTCGTTACTTGGACATACACCGATGCAAAGTGACAGGTTCGTTCATTATTTTGGTAACTAGCGATGAAAACTTTAGCAATCGGCAATGGAAACTTTGGCAACCCAACGCGTTGTCCGATATTTCGGTGACTAGTAATGGAAACCGTTATCCATTGCCAAAGTGGTAGGCAACGGTTTACGATTTTGCTACTCATCATCAAAGTAACGGATGATGCTTTCCATTACCTAGCTCCAATGATTATCCACGCGAGAAAAAGTATTCGTTGCATCGAGGAGTGATGGAAACCCAGGTCCATTATCCATCAAGCCAAACGAATAACTACGCGAGTTTCCATTGCCTTATTGGAAAAGCCACGAGCGCCGGAAAAATAATTGACTTGCGCTGGCTAAATCGATGATGGGGCGATACCAACGAATTATTTATTTTGAGGCCTTAGGCCACAGTAACGGGTATACAATCATGTGCGAATTTAACCAATTTTTTTCGTATGAAAAAGTGATTCACTCATAAAATTAATTACACATCTATTTAGCATGAATATCAAGCTGTTAGAAAATATATACATTTTCTTTTTCGATGTACAAAATGGCCGACTACTAATATTTTCTTTTGTTATCTTTTTTCAGGCGCTCCGCGGCCTGACATTTAGCATCCACAATTTTTTAGCTAGAAAAAAAAACAAAAATTCTCGTCAATGTACATTAGAATACCTGGAGAAGCACGTGCGGAATGTAAAAAATATTGTTTTATTCAAAAGTTGTAGGTATTTGAACTTAAGGAATGAATTTTCAGTGAAAAATGTCGTTACAAAACTGCTCATAAACTGGTCATAAAATGAAAAGTTTTCGATTAATCAGCAATTCCTTACGTACTTCTCTGCGAAATGCATTTAGGAACATGACTTTTAAATTTAAAGTGAATCGAGTGGAAATTGTTGAAGTTGTTTGTCACACCAATTGGAAAAAAGCTGTTTCGAGAAGTTTCGAGTAGTCGGCATTTTGTACATCGAAAAAAAATGCCAACAGCCTGATATTCATACTAAATGGATGTGTTATTAATTTTATGAGTGAATCACTTTTTCATACGAAAAAAATGGTTAAATTCGCACATGATTTTATCCATTAATTATTTCAAGAATGATTTCTTCCATGGAAAAATGCTCGTAGGCAGCAAATAATTCAATTCCTCATCTCAATATTTCCTGCACCAACTGTTATTGAGTTTCGTTGATCCAAGTGATTTTGTTCTCTCTGAACGAAAGCTTGAATTTCCATTATCTACTACACCTCATCTAAGTCGCTGCAACCGTGGCTTCTCGTTACTCATTACCAAAATAATGGATACTTGCATTTTTCAACATTATTATTATCACAAATCTCCTACCGCAATTCCCAAGCGTCATATGAGGAATTCTCTAATTTTCCGGAGTGTTCAAAGCTGACGAGCTTTTCGGAACATAGCATGGTGGAAGTATGATATGTAGGAGAGAAAGAGAGAGCAAGAGAGAGAGAGAGAAACAGAGAGGGCGAGAAAAGTCGTCAGAGGGTGCTGGGAGTAATTAATATGATTGAACCCCGCGTTCTACTAAAGGGTTAGACAGGCTGGTGTGCGGTGGCTGATGACGACGTGGAGCGAGGCAGTTTGCTCGATAGAGCTTTCGATACGGGGCTTTGGGGCTCGGAGAGTGGTGTTCGAGGATTGAGTCTAGCTCGAGCGGTCCCGAGGAGAACGCTGAAACGCGGGCTCTGGCTGCGAGAGGGGGAGGGCGGACAAGGGTTGCGGCGGCGCAAGGGGAGAAGCCAGGCGGGGTAACGGAGGCGGGTTGAAGAGCACGGTGAAAACGGGGGTGGATTCTGGTGGTGAATATGCGGGCAGGCTTGCTCCGAACGATCAATAAATGCTGGCGTTGCCAACAGAGCCTCCCCTGGACCACTTTCATCCCTCTTCTAACGCGACTCCCTCGCAAAACCAGCCTCTCCGCCTCGGCACTTTCTTCTTTCTCTCTCACTCTGTCTCCTCTCTACCCTCGGCTCCAACTTCCATTTCTTTCTTGCGCGACTGCAAATTCTCAAACCCCCGCGAATTCCTCCCTCCCGCGGGCCCGCATTACCAACTTTTCACCCCTCGAACCGAACCGTCCCCAACCCCCTCTTGACTTCGAAGATCGCGAAACGCGATTGAAACGTCTATGCTACCGAGCATTTGTGAAAATGTTCTCCAGTCGAGTACTTCGGGCGAAATAATAGTTGGGAGGAAAAAGAGCGAGAGAGTGAGAGAGAGAGAGAGAGAGAGAGAGAGAGAGAGAGAGAGAGAGAGAGAGAGAGAGAGAGAGAGAGAGAGAGAGAGAGAGAGAGAGAGAGAGAGAGAGAGAGAGAGAGAGAGAGAGAGAGAGAGAGAGAGAGAGAGAGAGAGAGAGAGAGAGAGAGAGAGAGAGAGAGAGAGAGAGAGAGAGAGAGAGAGAGAGAGAGAGAGAGAGAGAGAGAGAGAGAGAGGGAGAGGAGAGAGAGAGAGAGAGAGACTTTGGTGCAATTTTCATTGTTTTTTTTCTTACTAGCTTGCATGAGAGAAATACATCCGATTTTCACTTCGGGATCATTGATCACGTTTACCAGGTGTAAAAGTATGAAACCGGATTTTTGTTGTAAAAATCACACGTGTGTTGTTTGAAAATGATAAAAAATATTTTATTCTATTGTTATTTTATTTAAAAAGTCACATTCAATTGATCCGCGAGTTCTTATTCACTTTAAGTATCATCTTCATCCAATAAGACTTGCATTTCGTTGTCTGCGAACTTTTTCGGTGGTTTTTCCACGCTCTTCGTTTCTCACGTCAAAATCACGACTTTTGAATTTTTTGTACCACTCTCAACACTGTGTTCCACCAAGAGCATGTTCACCGTCAGCTTCGACAAGCATTCGATGCGATTGTGCAGCAGTTTTCTTCAAATGATAACAGAAAACCAACTCGACATGTTTGAGGTTATAGATAAATATATATCGGTGCAGGAAACTTGGTTTGTTGTGTGTTGAAAATCTTCGTCAGCTGTTAGAGATGATGGCGCTGCTGAAGCGGTCTTACGGTCCCTAAACTGGTGGCTAGCACCATCTATTGGGAAGTTCCGGTTTCGTACTACTACACCTGATACTTGTTATCAAGCGTGGCCAAAAAATGATCACCTTCTCTGACGGACGTTCGAAGTATCGTAAATTTTTGTTTTTTCGCTCATTGACGCTACGATTTTTCATTTTCCGTTATTCGGGACTGTCGAGAAAAAAAATTGCGAATAACAATTTGCCAGGAATGTCCGCTCTCCGATAAATTCCTGCCCCGCGTGACGGAGCAAATGAAAAATTCAACGGGATTGATTTCGTCGTAAAAATAGCGCCGCTTGAAGAGCGAGGCAGAGCTTTCCTCCCGGAGACAATGAAGTTCCGGAGAGTGCGGGAAAGGCGAAATTTCGACGGACAATTAAAGGAGAAGGAAAATAATTGGGGCCGAGTTAATGATGATACACCACCTGGCGGTGTCAGCCGGCAAGGACAAGACTGGGGGGGTGGGGTCAGTTCACGAATTGCAAAAAAAAAAAAAGATCACCGCCGTTTCGCTTACCCTCCCAATCAGCCCGAAAAATTCCAAACTTCCGAAAATCGTAAATACCTTCATAAACGTCATCGCATTTCCACCCATGAAGTCACCGGGTACTCGAAAACCAAACGATCCACTCATTTCTCAGACGGACGCAAAAACGACATTTGGTGATTTTTTACCACCGCCGAAAACCCCAACAGTGTTCATTTACCTATACGTTTGTTTGTTCGGCAGAGACCGAAAGCTTTTTTCCCTGTTTTCGAAGGAAAGCAGGAGGGGGCGGAGGGGTGTCCAGAAAAAGCATGAAGAGTCAAAATAGAATTCCCGTTGTACTCCAATGATGATATTGATTTTTGAGCTTTTTTTTTGTTCTCGTGAAGGGAAAAGTATGGGTCGGCGAGCTTTGTGGGACGAGGATTGGGGGGGGGGGGGGGGGGGGGTAAAAACGTGACTATATTTTGCATGGTTGGTGCTTGCACCGCTTAGCGGTAACTAATTGACTCCTCTACGCAAATGCCAATATATGTATATGTACATACATACATATATATGTATATAGTGTTAAACTAAATATAAAAAATGCGAATACGACAATTGCTGCAGAAATATTTTGTCTTTCGTTCGTCAAAAAAATCACAGAGGCTGAAAAAATACACGATCGTTCGCAAGTTTACTCGATCAAGAAACAAAAAAGAGGTAAGAAACGAAAAAAAAAATAATTAAAAAAAAAGAGACACGTGCACATTGCTTTTTTTTTTGTCATCGTACTATATAGCAATGGGTACTTTGATGCTCGTGCGACAGACGAAAATAGTTGTTATGCACGACGTGTATACATATGTATATTATATATATATATATATTTCTATATATACAGGGTGTCCCTCTTCTATCTCTGCCACCCGAAATAACTCGGTAATTATCGACGTCGCAAAAAAATGTTCCACACAAAAGTTGTGCAGTGTGAAGGGGGCCGTCAAATGCGACCAATTGTTTTTTATTCCGCTGGAGGCGCTGACGCGCAGTGAAGGTCATCTCCACTTTTTTTGATGGAATGGTACATTTTTTTCAACCATCTTGTGGAGCACCCTCAAGCCGCATAAAAAAAAATTACGGGTCAAAGTCGTTCAAGGTCATTCAAGGTCAGTATCGATTATACAAATCTAAATATCTCGGAGCACTACCAAATACTTGGTAATGATCCGAGACATTTAGATTTGTATTTCATTTTAATAGGTGACCTTGAATGACCTTGAACGACTTTGACCCCCGATGTTTTTTATGGAGCTTGAGATGATCCACAAGATGGTTGAAAAAAATGTACCATTCCATTTAAAAAAGTGGAGGTGACCTTCACTGTGCGTCAGCGCCTCCGACGAGATTAAAAAAAAAAATGGTCGCATTTGATGGCTCCCTTCACACCGTACAACTTTGGTCTGGAACATTTTTTTTGTGACGTCGATAATTACCGAGTTATTCCGGGTGGCAGAGATAAGAGGGATACCCTGTATATATGTATATACTTGGAATGTTCATATGTATATATATATATATATATGTGTGTGTGTATATATATCGATTATTTTCCGCGAATAAATTTACTTGGAAATATATATATATATATATTTAAAAAAAGGGGAAAAATTGAATGAATAAATATACGTATATCATCCTTTTCGTAATTAGTTACCACTAATCAAGGCGTCAGTTTGGAGCATGCAGCAACCTCGCCCGGCCATTTTTCTCTCTCGCCAACTAACACACCGTGCCACGATCATTAAACATTAAATTCAATGAAAAAAAATGTTTATACAAACATCCACACATATATCTGTGTATATACATATATATATATATATATATATATATATATATATATATATATATATATATATATGTATATGTGTGTATGTATGTATAATAATTAAATGGTATCCAAAGAAAGAAAAAACAATTCTCAAAAGTAGTGAAAAAAAAAAGTATTATTCTGTCTTTCATGAATTACCGTGTCCGTCTCTGGCGCCTTGCACTCGCGTGGCGTTACTAAAAAAACAACGTGATTAAACGACAAATTATTACAATAGCTTCATCGCACTTGCACAATCGTACGTGTTTCTAAACAATAATTATCATAATATTGTACATCATAATAACGATAATAATGATAAACATCGAAGATACTTTTTCGTTTCAAACATTCAGGTGTTTTTTGTTGTCAAATGCCAGCAGGCCCAAGGACGGACGAGACAAGGTGAGAAAAAAAAATTAATCGCTAATCTAATTCATATGTATATATGTGTGTGTGTGTATATATATATATATATATATATATATATATATATATATATATATATATATATATATATACACACACACACATGTATACATATATACAGAATGTTCACAGGTGAATCTCATATGAAGGCAAGCCAAGGCCACGACATGAGACGTGCAAATTAAAAAAGGTAATAATAAGAATAATAAATAACGATAATAATAAGAATAATATATTAAAAAAGCAATTAAAAAAATTCTCTCCCAAAACCGCTCCAACCACAACCAAGCACAACCACAGGCAAGGTACGGGCCTTTGTCAACGAGACAGTCATCAACCAGTGAATGTGGCGCATTACCGTGATTATTTTATATAATATAGTAAATATATACATACATATAAATATATATAAATATATATATATATATATATATATATATATATATATATATGAGAGATAAACATAAATAAATATAAATAAAAATACGAAGTAATAACCAGTGTTCAATCTCAAGTCAATTCAATGAATATGGCGTGATTCAATATTAACAGTTGCATTAAAAAAAAAAATACATAAAAAAAGTAACAAGGTCGACAAAAATGGGAAAAAAATGCCATTCGGATACAGTTAATTGGTAACTTTCAAAAAGGTGGATCTCGGTAAGGAGCACATGGAGGTTAACGTTCGAAAATCAGTTTTGCAATTCCTTTTTTTTTCTTTAAAAAAAAAAACTTTTTGTCACAAACGAAGTACAATTTCTCCAATATTTCGAAAAATGTTGGCGAATTGAAAATGCGCGACGACGAGAAAATTCCAAAGGAATAATGAATTCTATCGTTGGGATCATAATCACAGACAACGATCGTCAATAACTCAATGGAACTTTACGTTTTTTTTTTCATAAACGTTGAAAATCGAAGCTCACGAAAGTTAAAAATGTTTTCGATACTTGAAATAACGATGGCTTTCTTTTTTTTTTTTTCGAATGTGTACCAAGGGGGGTGGGAGGTATCAGTAGTGGAGTTGGGTGAAAAAAAAAAACAATAGGCAAATTTGGTTTCATGGATAGTCGAAGTTGCGTTAATAAATCATTAATTTACGAGAATAAATGATGTGAAGAAAAAAATGAAAATAAAATAAATACGAGTTGTAAATATATTATGTACGAAAAATACCTCATGCGTTTACCACTGGATAGAGAGCCCTAGACTAGCTACTAGGCGAGAATCGTTCGTTTTTTTTTTTTTTTAATAGATACATATGTATATATGTGTGTATATATGTGTGTGTATGTGTGTGTGGGGTGTGTGTTTGTGTGCGTGTGTGTACGTTAACAAAAAAGCTATTATTGTATGGCCAATAGCTGAGTCTGCAGCCGCCAGGGTGACGTCGAAACTTTTGCATCTCTCTCCTCCCTCTCTCTCTCTTACTCTCATCCTCTTTATCTCTTTCTCTCTCGCTCCCTCTCTCTCCTTCCGTTTGATTTTCGAAAAAGTAAAAATAAGAAGTAAAAAAACAAGCACACATTTTTTCGAATTCTCTTGCTCGAATTTCCCTTCACGTTTTCTGTGCTTTTTGTTTCAAGGGGCGAGTTCTTTCTTTTTGCTTTCGCGAGGAAAATGCGGGTGGTGTAATTTTTTTTTTCCCCTAGGCGTACGAGGAGACGAGAAGAAAATGAAAATTCCACTGAACGGTCGAGTGCATCGTCCCGATGGTTGAACTCGGTGTACGAGAGTCTCCGAGAAATATTATTCCGTGATAACGGGACTTTTCTTATCTGGCGGATGACGTCACTGTGTCACAAGGGGTTATCGAAAGTCGTTCATTGAGCAAGGAACAAGCGTGGAGATTATTTTTTTCGCCTTCTTTCAAGATCTCACGTGCGAATAATTTCGAGCCACCGATTAATATTCACGAAAAAAAAAAAACGATTTTAAAATTCGAAATGGCATATTAATGCGAGTTACCATTTAAAATGGCAACGGGACCAAGATGGCTGTCGAAAAAGTGAAAAAACGTGCGCATCGAAAAATGTCCTTAAGAACGATTAAAAAAAAAAAATCGGTGCTCAACGATAAACCGAAAAATTCGGAAAACTCGACGACAAAAAAACTCGAAAAAATACCGAAAATCACCGAGGTGGCGGAAATGACGTGAAAACGTAACGGTCCAAGGTCGAAATTGTCGCACGGTAGACTCGAGTGTAGTGATATAAAATGCCAACAAAAAAAAAATCCGCCGTGTAGAACTGCAAGAGCTCGGGCGCTTAGGAGGGCCCGTTAGAAAAATAGGTGAAAATTCTCTCGTCTCGCACACGTCGGACTTTGGGTACGTGCAACCGGCATTTCTACCCCGTCAGGGCCACTTTTTATTCCCGTGCTCCAACGACACTTCCAATTTTCTTTTCTCTCGGATCTCCGAGTCGCGTTAAAGTCGTCGGTGAAGACCCTCTTATTTTTCTCGACTAGCACTGTCCATCGTGTTATTTCTGGAGGACCGTGAAAAACGAAGGAAAAAAACGGTAGCACGGAAAATAAAAACGCAAGAACCAACGTCTGCGTATTCCCGTTAGAAAAGTCCGGATGGACGTGAAAATTTGTCTTGGGGCTCGTCCTGTCGGAATGAATGTGCCAAATGGGAAGCACCTTCGAGAGCGGATGCAACGTGGCTGTATGTATGTGCCCATATATATATATATATATATATATATATATATATATATATATATATATGTGTGTGTATGTATATATTAGGGTGGCACAAATTTGCGCTCTATTTTTTCCCCCTTTTCTCACCATCCAATTGTCTACTTTAAAGAAGAAAAAAAATTGTCGCGAAAGCTGTGAGCGGTCAAAAAATATTTATCGGTCGCTCAAGCCTCCAAAAAATTCAAAATTTCATTAAAAAATCGATTTTTTTTCCGTCCACTTCTCACCCATGAATTTAACGCTTTATCATTTTTAAATTAAGCTCGCAAAAGCTCTAGCGGTCCAATGAATATTTAGTGGCCGTTCAAAAGCTTCGAAATTCCCAATCATCGCGAATTTTTTTCTTCTCTTCTCACTCATAAATTGAACACTTTGTAAAATTTCCAAAACGCTTAGTCCTTTTTTTCTTTGGAAACGGATTGTTTGAATTTACGTCACACTTCTAACCCGATAAAACGGGGGACCTATAATTTTACTTACGGACAAGAGCTTTAAAGAATTATTTTATGAAAACAAGGATTATAATTCATGGGTTAGTAGTGTGAGGTGAATTCGAAAAATCTGTTTCTGAAGAAAAACGATTAATTCTTTTGAAATTTTTTACAAAGCTTCAAATTTATAAGTGTAAAGAGTTACAAGACATTGGCGAAAATTGGAAATCTCGAAGTTCCTGAGCGAGCGCTAAACATTTATTGACCGACTAGAGCTTTCGCGAGATTAATTTGAAAATTGCAAAGCGTGAAATTCATGGGTGAGAAGTGAACAAAAAAAAAATCGTACGAAAAAAAACGAACTAAAAAAAATTTAGAAGTCGCTTTTTTTGGTTTTTGTTCGTTGGAGAAGATAATTGGATGGTGAGAAAAAAAAAGAGCTCAAATTTATGCCACCCTAATATATATAACGTACAGAGATTAAGGGGAGCGATGACTTTAGGCAAGGAAAAAAATTGTTCATAGTCATGATCATCCTTCACTATTTTTGAGACTCAGGGATTTTTTTTTCTACTACTTTTGCCTGTTACGTGGTATTTTTTTTTATTAATATTAAAAAATGGCGGTTATATGGTACGGTCTTCCAAACTGCATTTTCAAAGCTAAAATACTAATCGACCGATTCTGATGAAATTTGGTATAAATCTTCCTAACCTTATTGTCCTAAACATGATGCTAAATGTTTTCGAAAATTAAAAAAAAAACGTATGTTTGTTGCTGCAAAATGTAGCCATGTTTTTTTTTCGGAAAATTTAATATTTTCCTTTCAAAGCGTACAATTTCATCGATTTTTAACATTTCTCACTTTTTCTTGGTTCATATTCTACGTATGAGTGTTAATGAAAGAAAAATCTTCATTGGTTTTTTTTTCAGATTAATCCCGCCGACTCTGCGCGTCACGACGTCTGACAACGTCCGCCGCAGGCCGTCTAGAAGACCGTGCCATACCTCCGCCAATTATAAAGAAAAAAAAAATTCCATCTAACAGCCAAAAGTAGCAATAAAACATACCCTAAGTCTCAAAAGAGGTGAAGAAATATTTCCTTTTGAAGAAAATCATGAAAATCAGCAATTATTTTCTCGCCTAGAGGTAACTTCCCCCTTAATTTTTCTGCTTGAGATTCCAAATTAATTTATAAAAGTGCAAGAATGATTGCAACCAACAAAATAGTCTCCACCATATTCGACCGATCTCGAAAGATGGTGGCGACTCTTTACGAATGAAAATCTTTCTTCTACTTTTACAAATGAAACTCGAATGGTGCGAAAAAAAGCGAAAAAATTAATCTTTCCGATATACATACGGACACGTACACACACGCACCTAAAAATACACGCACACGCACACATATGGAAATTAATATGTATATATATATATGAATATTATACATTTAATTGTGAAACTGCAAAACATTGGAAATCGTTTTTCACCGATCGCGACACAGAGAGTGAGATAGGAGTGAGATAGAGACACAGAGAGAGAGAGAGAGAGAGAGAGACAGAGGGAGTTGAAGAGAGCAAAAGAGGAGATGGAGAATTTTGTGCATTCGGCAGTAAAAAATCTTCTGAGAGACAGACAGATTATTGGTAACACACGAACACTGACTGACGATGCAGATGCATGCTAGAATCAAAAGTGATCTCTCGTACTGCGATCGATCTGGACATTGCATTCTCTCTTTTTTTTTCTTTTCATTGTCTTCTTCGTCTTCTTTTCATTGGTTTGTTTTTTTTTTGCTCTCAAAATTCGTTTTTTTTTCTCTTCTATTCTCGCAAAGATTCTTTCGTCTCGTAAATACTTTTTCTCTCGTTATTTGGTGAAAAAAAAATCGCCATACCGATTTTCCAGCAGGCTCACTTTATTGTTCATCAGGTAGATATATATATATATATGTGTATATACTTCGTGTTATAAGAGTTCGTTGGGACAGAACGCGAAATACAAGGAACAATCGACGCAGTCTATCCTCTCGTTTACTTAAAAATAATCCGCTATTATTCCTCGTTAGTGTTCGATCGATTGATGCTTCTCGAGTTTGACAATAACGCGAGAAAAACAAAATTCGACTCGAAAAGTGCGTTTTCTGCTTTTCGTTGCTTTTGCTTCTACGTTTTCTTCCGTTTGTGGAACTTTTGGAATGTTATCCTTGTACGTTTCGACTGATCAATTGAAAGCTGCTCGAGCTTTCGCGTGCTAATCCTGCAAGAACGATACCGCAAGGTTCTCTCCTTAGCCTAATTTCTAATTGTACGTATCACTCGGTCTACCCTGTTTCACCGTGGAGTATATTAAGGGACCATGCCAGTGTGACACTTTCAAAAAATCGATTTTATTTTTGCCTTTTTCGAGAGTTTATACTTTCAAGAATGTCCTGTGAAAATTTCAAGGCCGTATCTCTAACATTTTATCTTGCAAAAATCGATAGTTAAATCTTTAAACGCGTTTTTCCTCGAAATGAGATTTTTCAAAATTGTTGGCAATGTAACTCAAAGAGCAATTATCCGATTGACTTGAAATTTGAACTGAGTACTCTTGAATATATTTACTCTACAATGACGTAGGATATTTTCGATTGGATGAAAATTGGCGATTTGGCATTGAAAAAAACGACCATTTTATAGGCAAGAAAACAGACTTTTTTTTCATAACTACGCCATTTTGTTAGATTTTGATATTTTCCGAAAATCCTACGTCATTGTACAGGAAATACCTTCCAGTTTAACGACATTTTTTCCTTTTTCGGTTTCAGCTACTCAATCGGCCGGAATCATGTCAGCAGTGGAGGAACTTTTTTTTTTTGACGCCTCCGAAGGCAGCGCATAAGTCGCTTGGATCTCAATATTTTGCTATGAAAAAATTATGTAATATAGGTCAAATATAGCCGAATATATTCTTAATTTTCCGAAACATTTAATTGAGTACTTTTCTTCCGAAAAATTCCCGAAAATCATCCCAATTTTTCAGCGTTCACACTGGTATAGCCCCTTAACCTACGACGAAAAAAAATCATTCTCAGAAAAATGACATTCTCGCCCATAAATTCGATATAAATACAGAAAAAAAAAATTAAAAAATAAACAAATAAAGAACAAAAGTTGAAGAATTAATGTTGAGTAGTTTGGAATGATGTGACTCGAGGACTCGTGGAAATTGCAATATCATTTTCGCGAAAATGAAATTACGAAATTATCCGATCTTTTTTTCAATATATTTCCCCGAGCTTTCAGAATGACTGACTTAAAAGTGCTAAAAAAACATCGATGCACTTTTTAATAATTTTGTTTCGATCGTGTAAATAACAAATCACTGTAAAACCCTGTAGTCGTGTCGTAAAGAAAAAGGAGTATTGAAAGAAAATCAATTCCTTCCTCCCGCCTCGTGTGTAAAACCGTTCGTATTCCTGTCTAACTAATCGATCTTCGCGAAATAAATTAAAAGTCGCGAATCTAGCCAATCCCCCAACACCGAACGACGGCAAAGAAAGTCATCGTTCGTTTTACGTTGATTTACCAAAAAACGACGAATCGAAAGCCAAGTTTCACTCGCTGATACGGAAAAACAAGAATAAATAATAATGGTACCGATGTTTAAAAAGAAATTCGCGCTTTCGCGAACGTTTCTGGCTTTCAAGCGTCACCTGTTGAAACAAAATTGAACCCACCTTGGCTGCAGTTTTAATATCTCACTGACCGAGGCCTACGAAATAAAATATAAAAAAATCTTGAAAGAAAAAAGGATCGCGCGGATGAGAATTTGAAGAAAATAAAATAAATAAAGGTTGCCTGTACCGGGTGCAGTGTTAGAGGATTCGCTCGCTCAGCACTCTCAGGGACGCGCACATTTTTCGAAATGCAATCACAAAATGCAAAAAAAAAAAAAAGAAAATTCGGCATTCAAAGCGGGATATACATTTACAACGATCGAAAAATCGATTTCCTTTTTTTTTTCTCTTCAAACGATAGAACTATGTAGGTAGAATATTTTCCTAAAGTTTGAAAGCGAAATTCGAAAAACTTTAAAAAATAAAAAATTACAGCCCGTCAACGCCTCACCGCCCGGATTCGGAGCGGGCGTGAAATTCAAACGCGTTTTTTTTTCAAAACTGCATTATCGAAATCAGCGTGCAGGATTACTCAAAAACTATTAAGGGGCTATACCAGTGTGACACTTAAAAAAAAATCGATTTTTTTTTGCCTTTTTCGACATTTTACACGTTCAAGAATATCATTATCGTTTATATCGATATCATTTTATCTTGCAAAAATCGATAGTTGAATCTTTAAACGCGTTTTTCTCGAAATGAGATTTTTCAAATTTGCTGACATTGTAACTCAAAGAGCAATTGTCCGATTGACTTGAAATTTGAACTGAGTACTCGTGAATATATTTACTCAACAATGACGTAGGATATTTTTGATTGGATGAAAATTGACGATTTGGCATTGAAAAAAACGACCATTTTATAGGCAAGAAAACAGACTTTTTTTTCCATAATTACGCCATTTTGTTAGATTTTGATATTTTTCGAAAATCCTACGTCACTGTACAGGAAATATCTTCCAGTTTAACGACATTTTTTCCTTTTTCGGTTTCAGCTACGCATTCGGCCGGAATCATGTCAGCAGTGGAGGAACTTTTTTTTTGGCGCCTTCAAAGGCAGCGCATAAGTCGCTTGGAACTCAATATTTTTCGATGAAAAAATTATGTAATATAGGTCAAATATTGGAAAATAAATTGTTAATTTTCCGAAACATTTAATTCAGTGCTTTTCTTCCAAAAAAATCCCGAAAATCACAAAATTGTTCAGCGTTTACACTGGTATAGCTCCTTGAGCCGATTGAATTGAAACTTGGTAGAAATATTGATATTGTTGGTACCTTCTACTTGACGAGAATTGTTTTTGAAAAATTGGAAAAAGAACTACTTTGTTAATCCACATTTTACAGAAAAGTCTTTTTTTTTTATAAATGCGTGTCATTTTCTCAAATTTGCATTTTCTTCATTTTAATTACCGTCACAGAGAAACTGCACATGTTCTAACTGAAAAAATGTTTGAACTTTTTTTGCAAATCAAAGTCTACGGGAAGCTGGACTGCACGCCGATTCGCGACTCCCGCGGCGACCTTGCTGTAACATTCTGCCACAGCACCGTCATTTTGATGATGAATTAATTTAAAAAAATTGTTTCGTATACTTAAATATACTATTAAAGTATACCTAAAGTTTGATAATTGTAGAATAATTATTTCTTACTTTAAAAAATCTCTCAATATTGCTTATTTTTTGTCCTGTCTAAATGTATATCCCGCCTTAAAAAGCATGAAATTCACCCTTTTTTGCATTTTAATGGCCCATTTCCGGAATTGAAATTGTGCTGTCATTTCGTTGATTTTTTCGTACTTGTGTATCACAAAAAAAAATATGTATAAATATGTTAAAACTAATTACGCTTATGTTTGTATACATAGTCATGTATCCATATATATATTATATGCACATATAGACATAAGTTGTGTATATATGTATATATATATATATTTCTTAAATGCTTGCTTGGTCGTGGTGTGGCGGCTGTGGTCGGTTGCCTTAAATCTGGGAAGGCGTTATAATTTTTACATCGCGCTTCTCAAGAAAACTCGAGTGCGTTCGCTCAATGTTTCGTCTCGTTTTTTTTTTTTTTCAGTTCTCCTTCCCGCGACTCAAAACGGCACTTTTTCCGCGTCCGTCGCGGGAAAAAAAGGAAAAAGAAAATGGTTAACAGACGAAGTTTTCGACTTTTTGCCACCGTCGCAAATGTTCGTTCTTCGTCTTTGTTGTTTTTTTTTCGCGTTTTTTGTTTTTTTTTAAGGAGATCTATATATGTTTGAGGAATTTTTAAAAATGTCTCGTAAAATGATTTGTCGTCGCCTTGGTCGTTATTATTCACCGTCATCACGAGAAACCCTGGCAGTTATCCCGTATCTCGGAGTATAGAGTTAGAAGAGCCTCCTCGGGCACGTCGTGGATGCACCTACCCTCTGGCCACTGCACGCAAACTGCAACAAGAGAAGAACGGGACAAGAGTGTCCGGATTTAGCGTTCGAAGTCATCCGCGAGAAGCATCGATTATTTTCAATTGAAAAAAAAACATGCGACATTGAAAGGTTTTATAATAACTGAATAATACGTTTAAAAAACAATTACCACAAAACAATAGAGAATCGCTTTATGAAAATATTACTAAGAGCGTCAAAAATTTAAAAAAAAAACGTATGATTTAAATTTCGAATCGATTTGAATAATGGAAAAAATCAAAAACAGGAAACGGATTCGTACGAGCATTAAACATAAATGGCTTTGAAAAAAAAAAATACAAAGATCACAATGATTTACCATTTTTTATCGGAGCAAAAATAGTGGTTCGAGACGAAGAAAAGGGGCAAAACAAAAGAAACCAAAGTGAACCGAAGTAAAGCGTGAAGAACAAATTTTTTTTTTCAAATATATTCGAAATGAGAAATAAAATAAAACGATATCGCAAGAGATTCACCCATGATGAAAAATGAAAATTGAAATACAACGTGGAATGAGTGAACGAAGTAAAAACAAATATTCGTGAGCTCGAAAAAAAAAGTTTACGTTTTCGTGTTTCGCATGAATTTTATCGTAAACTTTTTTGACAATTCGGTAAAACCGAGAGTTTGTCTGGATTCGAGTATGCTCGTGTCGTATAAATATATTTAAAAGTATATTTTTAAATATATACCATACGTACATATACGTATAAATATATTAAAAAATATATTTATACTTGTCTTGGCACACATAGTAAAGTAAATATAGGCAAATAAAGGTCTTGGCAAATATAGATATGTAGGGTTCGTGTGTGTATTTATATATATTTATATATATACACACACACACAGGGTGTCCCTTTTATCTCTGCCACCCGAAATAACTCGGTAATTGTCGACGTCACAAAAAAGTGTTCCAGACTAAAGTTGTACGGTGTGAAGGGGGCCATCGAATGCGACCATTTTTTTTTCGTTGTTGGCGCTGACGTACATTGAAGGTCACCTTCCCTTTTTCAAAAGGAATGGTACATTTTTTCAACCATCTTGTGGAGCACCTCAAGCCGCATAAAAAACATTAGGGGGTCAAAGTCGTTCAAGGTCATTCAAGGTCACCTATTGAAATGAAATACAAATCTAAATATCTCGCATCACTAATAAATATTTGGTAGTGATCCGAGATATTTAGATTTGTATAATCGATACTGACCTTGAATGACCTTGAACGACTTTGACCCCCTAATGTTTTTTAGCGGCGTGAGGTGCTCCACAAGATGGTTGAAAAAAATGTGCCATTCCATTTAAAGAAGTGGAGGTGACCTTCACTGTGCGTGAGCGCCTCCACCGAAGTAAAAAAAATTGGTCGCATTTGATGGCCCCCTTCACACCGTACAACTAATGTCTGGACTATTTTTTTTTTGACGTCGTTAATTACCGAGTTATTTCGGGTGACAGAGATAAGAGGCACACCCTATATATATATATATATATATATAATTTGTATATTTAGAACGTATGCATATTATATCCATAAATAAAAACACGGTCGACCATCAGCAATAGATGAGTTAATATACCGAGGTTGAAGTGAACATCGTTGGATTGCAACGAAAATTCTTTCCAGCACTTATTTTCATCATTATCCTAAATCACATTTTGTAGATTCAAGTTGTAGATCGTTAAAGAAGAATCCTAAACTAATTGGAAATATTGGAAACAAACGAAAAATTTATTTCCATTCCAACGATGCAAACTTCAACATCATCAAATATAAGTACATAAATATGTAAGCATATAAATTAATCCATACGTAATATTAATCGTGCGTATGTATTCGTGTGTGTGAATAATGGCAAGAGGGGCCAAACGTGAGAACGCGAATTGAAAGAATTAAAATTCGTCCATCATCGTCGGCAGGCTGTTACTAGAATTGCGACAATTGACCCTATCAGGGGCGAAGAAGGGGCCCAAGGGGGATAATCGAAAGAGTAACCGTGCATTTTCGACGTTTCGTCGGACGGGACGCGAGAGACGGATAACTAATAATCGGGAATATAATTGGTCGTGTGCGGAGTGATAAGTTGGGGACGGGTAGGCAGAAGAGGGGGCGGGGGCTTGGCGGAGGGGGGCAATTACAATTAGACATGGAAGGGTTGCTCCAATTAGGTGCTGTTCGCCCGTGTACTATCGTGCCCATAACTGGTTATTAGGCCAAGTGATTAGGGAGTTAAATTGGTCGAAACTGTCGGCGACGGCGGCTGGAGCAGGGAGGGGGGGGGGGTGAACGTTGAGATTTGGGCGGGGAGAGACGGGGCCGGAACGGGGGTAAGCGGTTCAAGATGGGGTCGGAATTGGATGGATGGGCACGAGATTAGATTGAGACGATCCGACAGCTCTTTTCCGGTTCATCCCCTGGGGAATATAGCTGAGAAATCGCAGCAGTGGATTTCCAAGGCTGAGCAGAAGCCACGACGAAGAATTCTCGTTCCTTTCTAGGCAAATTCAATGTTCCTCGTCGTCTCCCGTTGATTCCAATGAGCAAAACGCGCGGGTAACGTGGTACCACATTTCCAAGGTTACGCAGAGGTCACGGTGAGCTAGACGCGATTCTAGACAAGCCCGATTTTTCTGCTCATTTCCGGCTCGTTTTAATTGGCGAACGGTGCCCAAACTGTCATTGCGAATTCCCGATTGAAAAGAGCTCGTGGTGAACAACTATGTCCGTTTGCAGGCGAAGCCACGTTTTTCCCGTACTTTCTGGTCATTCGCGAAACGGTGCGGAAATTTTGATAAAGAACTTTCATGGTTAAACGAAAGTCAAGTTCGTAACGAGGAGAACGTGAGCTCCCGTGGGAATACGCGGAGAGCCGAAGTGGCGCGCATGCGCGAGCGCCATGTCGCGTACGCTCCGCCATTTTGTCACGACTCGCGCGCGTAACACCGGTGAGCAAAGATCGCGACGTAGAATCGAGAAAACATCATAGAAAAGAGGGGGAAAAAACGGTAATATCGCATCGGAAGCCCCAAGATGCAAAGGACGGCACGGGAAATTGGGAAAATCGATTTTGATAAGCGGAAGTGCAAAAAAAAATTCTCTTCACCGGCTGCCTTTTCGATGCTGACCGTTGCTCCCTCGTTACAGGGTCAAGAATTATCGGACGGCTACATCCGAGGCAACAAGCGGAAGTAAAAAATAGCGCGGATAGGGTTGCAAGATCGCAGAGCCGGGGCGAAAGCTCAAGGAGGAACGGAAGGGGGCGGGGGTCTCGAGCGCGCGTGTGGAACGATGAGAGTCAGCGGGCCCTGGAAATGAAGTTACATGCCCCGAGGGATAATCGAGCTGTCCCGCGAAATTGAACGGACGAGCAAGCGAGGAAATTGGCCCAGAGTCGAGGATCGATCGATAGAGGTCTTGGGGGGGGGGGGGGGCTACGGGGACGACGTGCTAGCCACCAGAGGGGTGGGAGCGCTACGGATGAAAACTCTCGGCACCGCCGTTACGTTTCCGATCATACGGGAATGAAAAAAGAAAAAAAAACTACTCTCCTTAAGAATTCACCGCGACGCCTTGTCTATCGGGAATACTACAGGGCTTTCTGTTTGTCAACACACAACGGTACATGAGGTTCGAATTAAATTTTTTATTTAGCTAATGGTTTCGGTGTTCGGAAGACCTGCGGATAAATATCAGTTTTTTTTGGAACTGATGATGTGCCCGAATAAATTATTCACTTTTTTGATGATTTATTGTTCCACGTGTAGTCCGAAGTATTCATATATATAGATATATAGGGTGGCCCGGAAAGTGATGCCCCAAAAGGAAAATCCAAACGCCTCGTATCAATACTTCTCCGAATCACCCCCATGTACGTTTTACGATCTTTTTTACTTTTCGAGAAAAAAAAGTTCTTTTTTCTATATACTTTTCTCGCAGTTTGTTAACTGCGCTAATAAACTTCAAATTTTACAATCTTCTTTTACATATCAGAAAGCAATCCTTGGACGAAGGAATTTTGTTTTTCGAACCAGTTTTTTTTTTCATCAAGGACAGTAGAGCATTTTTTTTTCATCGAAAATCGATGCTTTCACTTTAAACAGTGGCCGCTTTTTTTCGAAAATCAATATTTTCTTAGATCCTTTATCCAAGCACTAGATGATTACATATAAGAACTGAAGGATCTTGATTTTTTGGTCTCGGATGACTTCTTTCCGAGCAGCAGCGCTCATCACGAAGGAGGTTTATGAAACAGCGGTTTGCACAAAACATTTCACCTACCACATTTATAAATACTTTTCAATACAAAAATTGTAAAAGATACTTGAAACCATCGGGTCATAGTGGGAATAGTAGCAACAGTGGGTACACTAAACCTTTTCTGTATCTCAGAAGTGGACATGTATATATGTGCGTCTTTTTCACATTAGAACCGCCCCCGGATGCCAATAGGTTTGAACCTGTCTGTGAGTCGCTCCCGGGCAATTCGGTTGTGAGAGGTGATTTTATATTATTTTTGGTGCCAAAAGTTGAAAAACCAGCTGAGTTTGTATGCTTTTTGCTTCTTTACCTATCGCAGTTATGTTCGAAGGTCATTGTTCTCCCGCGATATACGCTATATTGCGGTATTTGAGCATTATGTTTGTTAACCTAAAAAAAAAATAGAAACTTGTCAGTACCCGCTTTAGAAAAAAAGAGAGGGTCGGTACACAGTGGCTCAATTTTTCGAGGTACACAGAGGTGAGTCATAATATGAATATTTTCGCGTTGTGAGTTAGATAGGTACTGGTACTGCCTCATTAGGTAGATACTCATTGTTGATTAACCTCATAATATGCTGTTTTTTTAAATTAATTTTTCAATAGTTCACTGTACAATACTCCCCATTGTATAGAGAAAAGCACTCCATTGCCTACAAGTGTACAGTGGATCAGGGTAATTTTCTTCAAATTTTGCTTGATTTTGAAATGTTGTTTGATTGTGAAATTAGGCATGTTTCACTGTGTACACCCCCAAGTACAGAATGGATCAAATCCCATTTTTTAAAATGGTTATTATCTCAATATCTATTGGGTTGGGCCGTTCGGTGTCTTTCAACAAAATGAAGCCATTGAACACACCTCACGTTTAGTCAAGCATTCATGGAGATTGTGTGAACGGTTAGGCAGCTATAGACCTCTGAAAAAAATGACCCACTGATCCCACTCTGACTCTACTCTTCAACGCAAAAAAAAAGGTTTAACCTGCAGGCATTTGCTCAGAAAAATGTACGGAAATTTTTTCTTTTTTTTCCTTTCCTCTTAGGTTAAGACCTAAGAGGAAAGTACATACACACAAAATGAAAAATAAAAACCCCTGCTACGGGAAGACTCGAACCAGACACTTTGTCCGTAAAAACTGAAAAAAATCGTAGAACGTACATAGGGATGGTTCCGCTAGGTATTTACATACGAGGCATGTAGATTTTCCTTTTGGACATGACTTTTCCGGCCACCCCTCATATAAACCGTAGGCTTGAGAAATCTTTTTCCAATAATTGAATAAACCATAGGCAAAACAGGTACAACAAAACAGTTATTCTCTCCTTGACTTCGGTCTACAGGCATAAACAAAAAGAGAAAAAAAATCGACCCTCCACGATCACAATTCATAGCTACTTAATCCATAGGAATTTCGCCTCCACGTGGGAAAGCTATCGTCAAAGTATGACCGAGGGTGTATGCCAATGTGTGATGTGTGGAAGGGGCAAGCGAAAAAGCAAAAAAGAAGAGGAAATGGGGCGGAAATTCGTCGAGTCATCTATCGACGTTTATTATTCCTTCGAGATCCACGAGAGATACCAAGTTCCGCGATGGAACGGGAAAGAAAGGCGCGTGGCAAAAAAAAGCGCCATTAGAACGATCCGATATGCGAGGCTTCTTTTCCACTCTTGTCCATTCCGCTCTCGCCCGTAAATTCCCATCCACCCATCGGCGCCCTCGCGTGACTCAATCGCTCGTGCTCATTTTCGCCTTACGCTTTTTTCCTAACCTGTTTTCTCGAACGTGCTCCGTTTTCTTGCACGCCCCCCCCCCCCCCCCCCCCCCCACCCCCGAGCTTTCCACAAGGGACTCGCGATTTTTTTTGCCGTTCGAAGAGAACGAAAAACACCTTAAATATTTTTCGTACTCTTCGAGAGACTTCACCCCGAAAAAGGGGGCACGACCCCCCCCCCCCCCCCCCGAGAAACACTTTCCCTCGTAAGCAATGTCCTTTATTTACCTCGTTTTTAGTTTTTTTTTTGCAACGTGAAACAAAGGATTTTTAGCCATTCGGCAATTTTCGTGGTTTTTCCTATTCCCGCGAGGGTTGGGGGGGGGGGGGTGCTCCCGCCTATCTGATCGAGCCACGAACTCAAAGCTCAAACCAGTTGCCGCGCACTTCACGTGCAGCTAATGGTGGAAACGGTTACGAAAACGAGAAAAAAAAAATACAACACATACACGTTTCGAGCACCGTATAGATCCGAACGGAAACGAGAATGCTCCGGGGATCCTAGACAAGAGGATTGATCGATGCTTCGCGTGCGAGCCCGAAAACGTTTCACGATATCCCCCAATTTCTCCCTCTATAATACACAATTTATTGGTTGACACGTTTTTCTTCGACGCCTTTCCCATTTCCATGAAAAAAATCATCTTTGCGCATCATCTTGCGTTTGGATAAAAAATATCAGTAATGAAACAAATTCTTCTGTTCTTATTTGAGTAACAAATAACGTTTGAGCAATAAATTTGCGTAATAATCTATTGATCATGACATCAATTATAATGTTGATGAAATCAGTAACACAAATGACGATGTTGGGTGAAGCGGCTACAGCTGGAACTTGACTTTGCTCGGGTTCGTTTGGGTTCAATTGTTAAAATGTGAATATTAATAATAACCTCAGTGATTGTGGTTAGGCTTGATAGTTACGCGGCGCTTAGTTAAGCTCTCGCTTACAAGTAACATCACTTTGGTGTCCTCCTCCGATTTTGTTGAAACTTTTGTGTGTGGAAGAGTATTAAAAACTAAGAGACACGTTTTTTTTTTCATCGGCGGAAAAGCGGTTTTAAGGGGAAGGTAGGGGTTTGCACTTTTGAAAAATTGATTTTTTTTTTGTCTTTTCTTATAGTTAAACATTTCAAGAATATAATCCCAAAATTTCAAGTTAATCAGAGCAAAACTCTCGAAGTTATTGACTATTTGGTCCCGCACCTCTAACACTGTAGCTCCGACTAAACTTCAAACGCGTTTTTCTCGAAACCACTTTTTCAAAGTCCGTGTGCACTGCCATTTGAAAACTACATGACCGATTTATTTCAAACTTGGTACACACTTTTTACATATAAAATACCTCGCCCCAACGGTTAGTTTGAGATTTTTTTTACATTGAGGGAGTTTTCCACCCCCTCGTGTAATTATTTCGTGACTTTTCACTTTACATGACCACCGACAATTTAAAAATGAAAAAAAAAAAAAAAAAAAAAAAAAAAAAATTATCAAAGACCGTTGGGGGGAGGATTTGATGATACTTTGACTAAATTTAAATGGTACTTGATTTCAGATAATTTCTAGTTGACATACAGTGAACACCCCAAATCGTGTTTTTCCAAAGGCGTTCTTGGAAAAGCTATGTCACCGGCTTGTTTGCGGATATTTTCGCGTACAAATTTCACGGAATGTTCTTGAAATGACGCTCAACAATGTACAGAACGTTTCAATAAATTTACTCTATCCATATAGATGAAAAAAATTCGCAAAAAAGTGTTTTTTTTTTCACGCTGAAACCCCTACCCTCCGGTTAAGGGGAGAAACGCACCCTCGAAAATAGGGGTGTTTTTGGTCGATGACGTTATCGCTCTCTTCTCCAATGTATAGCACACAAAAAATAAACATTGTTGCAATTTGGAATTTTTTAATATCTCGTACCGTTAAAACGTTTTCGACGAAAAACCAAAAACACCCCTATTTTCGAGGGTGCATTTCTCCCCTTAAAACCGTTTTTCCACCGATGAAAAAAATACGTGTCTCTTAGTTTTTGATACCCTTCCACATAAAAAAGTTTCAACAAAATCGGAGAAAGACACCAAAGTGATGTTTCTTGTTAGTTCTCACTTGAGACGCTAAGAGAAGGCTATTTTC